>AP025072.1:2868464-3212686 GCA_036186865.1 Eustoma russellianum | reverse complement strand
CCTATTAGGCCCCCAGTCAAGACATCTTGCCAATGATGCCAATAATCATCTACACGGAATACGGCAACAAGGGATGCAGCAAGGAGAGAGGAAGAAACACAAGACAAAGCTTTGCAACATGGCCTTTTCTATCAAAGGCCTTAATTTTTCCCGAGAGATAAAGCGACAGAAAGCCAAGACCGGCAAAGGACCCTGCGAAATATGTCACATCTAATAAAACACGTCGCCTTCAAAGTTACATAAAACAAACACTAAAATGTACTTGTCTCTTTGACAAAGCCAATAAGACTTCCTCACTCAGATTTCTCAGAAATACTCTCCAAATGAATTCCTCCTAATATGATCTTCTTGGATGAAAATGTGGCCTTCCCATGCTTTATTAACGTATTTATAAATTATCTTTTCTTGTTTCAGCAGGATAGTTTGATAGTATACTTACATGATGTATGTCCGCTTGGGAAGCTCTTATGTCCTTCGCTAATGTCACTGTCTTTACCATGGCATACAACATTTCCCCAGTTATCATATTTCTGTTAACATAATAAAACAAAATCAGATTAGTTATAGGATTGGATATATTATCGAAAGCACATTAGGTAACTTGTTGGAAAGACAAAATAACAATAGCAGTCAAGATCAGTTAAAGTTCAAAGACAGTGCATAGAACTTGGTTTTGGTCCACGTTTGGAAGTCTCAGCAAACACTCAGTATCCACAAATGCATAAGAAGTACACTGCAATTCAAACTGGGTATTAATTAGAGCGAGAAAGAGAACTAACAGATCCAGACTCTGGACAAGTATAGCCAAGAACATAGGTATTTAGAAACATAAGTAGAATGAGTTAATACATCTACTCCATCAGGAAAGCAACGCCAGAAGAAGTCAAGACGAGGCCGGCCAGTTGCATCTTTTATTGCATCCGTGATAACACCAGTTATTAAAACAGCAAACAACAGCCCTGAAAATCAAGAGACCCTCATAGCATGAAAAACACTTGCAAAAATTTAAAACTCAGAAGAAGAACCATCATTCCGCCTAGATGTTGCTGAGGGTGAATAAAGGAGAGATGAGAGGAAGAAGAGGAAGAAAGAAGCACGTACCAAGAATTCCATGGTGCAGATCATAAACATCTCTTCGCCGAAGATAAATCACAACAAAAATGACATTTTATATTTAAAATGTTACCAAACTCACACATGAAATAATCTTACAGAATGTGTTAAAAAGATGAGCTACATGGAAATATTTTTTCAGGAGAAATTGTAACACTAGAGATTCATATCCATGTGACAAAAACACTATGCTATTAGAAGGTTACATCAAATACTCTAACGGTATGATCAGCTCCACAAGAAGCAAGCTGCATGCTTCTACAATCTTCGCTACTTTCGGACTTTCTCCATGCTAATCGATGTACTGGCGAAACATGGCATAAAAACGGGTCCATTCTAACTAAACAAGCTGCAGTTGGTACAAGTGGTTCGCCATCTTTGGACCTTCTAGAACTAAGACTCCATAGTTCAATCAAACCGCTCTCCAATCCTACTGCAACAAATCCATGGTTGCTCTGCTGATTGAGACAAAGCCAAGACAACGCGGTGTGGTACGGTGGGTGGGGTGGGTGGTGGTGGTAACACTGCTTTTGAATGGCGGCAGAGTCATGAGTGGTCTAACTGAAGACCCATTGTCCAGTGACCAGACCTTCACCGTCTTGTCCCTGGATCCCGTGACAAATTCGTGGCCAAAAGGGTTCCAAGAACAAGCCCATATGATTCTTTTATGTGCCTCCTGTTTAGTAACCAGCTCGTAACTGATTCCTTCCATACCTAGAGTACCAAAAATGAAAAGATTTTCAAAGATACAGAGAGAATAGCAAACAAGTGAAAGTTCACACAACTGCTATTGCTGTATCTATTTCACATCTTAATATTTATCGAGTCAGATCTTGCTCCAATAATAAATAGAACGTCTATCATAAATTTGAATTCCTCTGCCCACCTATTCTCCTTACTAGTGCTAGTTTTCCATTTTCCTATGGTAAGATGACTCGAGAGTAAATTGCTCACTACTCCTGGAATCTACTTTGATACAAACTAAGTGGCCAAAAGATGAAGTTACAATATATAATATATATATATATATTAATATATATATATATATATATATATAAAGAAAAAAAGAAAATGTTTGTCACTTAGTCAAGTTACCATACAAACAGCACTATGCGCCCTACATTTGAAGTCTTGTTGCTCTAGGGGAGTTAAAACAGGTAGCGTGAATTCCCTAGGCACGAGAATAATGAGCATGTTTGGATTGTGCAAAGACAGAATTAGACTATTAAGCTTTTGAAGTAAAGATATTCCAATTTCAAGGTTCAGATACTGTAAAGTACTCCATTTATGGACTTTATCAAATAGTGGACGAAGCAAACCAGCATCCATGATCGAAAAATGGAGATGTGTGCGATCCCTTGAGACTGTCAAAAGAAAGTTGTCATCATATGAGAACTCCATCTTTGTCACTGTTAAGCTGTGAGAATGCAGACGGCCAACAGACTTCCAAGAAACTACTTGCCACAGCCAGATGTCAGCCCACTAATGCAGATTGGGCCTGCATATATAACATGTGAGTCAAGAGTTTACAGCATAGATTTCTTCCAAGAAGTTCAAGCACTTACTCATGAAGGCACTCCCGCTAACAGAAGTGATAACCTCAACCTATTTGCTTTACTTTGCACTCATGATTTCGATTGTTAAGAGCAAGCATAAAGTCCAAATGGATACCCCTCTCTGATAAAGTTCTTCCAAAATAGTTTTTCTCTCAGTTTACAAAGTCAAACTAAAAAGAGAAGGCACGATAATAACATCAACTTCCTTCTGCAGAGAGGCCAAGACAACTCAGTACATGAATCGTAGCATAGCAGAAGTCATAAAGATAATACCTTGCAGGATGATGCAACAAGAGTCCCCTCATGATTGCAGCACAAAGAGTATAGCTCATTCCCATGACCATACAATTTATGGGACTCTGGCCATAAGGTGTGCCATGCTAATTGTTCTTCGATTGGAGGTTCCATGAACTCTACTGGAACAGCTTCTGGAACAATTTCAACATGTTCTAGACCATCGTTTTTATTTTGGTTGGTTGACTTTTGCATATCTGTCAAAAAAAGGTTTTTTACATTTCACTCTTGAGATCGACAACAGTGTTTATTTAGTACTGTACATAACTTGAAAGACAACTGTTACATTAGGCAAAATATGATGAACATTTTCCAACAAATTCATCAACCCACTGTACTTGGTTAATTACAAATGATGCAATTGAAATATATAGTGTATACATATTTTCTCCCGCGTAAAGTTTTATAATTCCTTCGGTTTGACCCTCCATAGAAGACATGTGGCATCTCTGCTGGAGAGTTAATCTTGTCCAAACACCCAACCCATCTCAATAACAGAAGGTAGCATACACCCAGAAGCCTCGTTAAATTTACCCTTTAAGAGGAAGACAAGACTGAACAATTGACTGAAAGACACATTTACAGCATTGACACCTAGGCTCAACAGGAGAAGTAAGAAAACTAGCTCAATATCCATGCAAAATAGTGCTTTCACTTGGTAAGAGTTGTACATGACAAGAACAAATGAGATCAGGCTTATTACCTTGACTATATATGGGTTTCTGTGATAGCCCTAAAGCAGACATATTTGCACCCAAAATCTGCACACCACCTTCAACGTCAATGGAGGACCTCGATTCCAGAGAAGTGGCATGCATTAAAGTCTTCAAAAAAGACAGAGGAGCTTCAAAAACTCGAGAAACTTTCTCCTCAGCACCGCTAACATAACGATGGTTTCCCTTCCCCTCAATAATGGTGACACAGTTTATATCATGACCATGGACTTGGGGACGAGCAATTTCATGCCATGTTTCTTCGTGGCCCGAGGATGATCGGTTCGACCAAGGAGCAAATATTCTAGTTGTCTGTCAAATATAGATAGCAGGTAAGCGAAGTAGCATGCTGAAGGTAGCAGAAAATAAGGAAAGGAATTCGGTTGACATAAAACAGTTAAACAGCAGCCTATCCCACACCTACAAAAACAAAAAAGGAGGGGGAACAAAACAAAAAGAAACAAGAGTCCCATCTTCATTGGCTTTTAGTTGAATGTTTACACAATTTAAAGAGAATTTCAAGCAAATCAAATTTCCAAGTAGTTATAAGAAATCATACTATTGCCCTTAAAAGAGTCAATTTAAACACTTAAAAGTACCTAATCTGCAGTTTTGTTTAAACACCAAAGACCAATAACTAGTGGCCATTTTTCCATAATGCTTAGAAGTAGAACCATGATTATGAAAAGGGATGCACAGGGAATGTTAGAGGTTGTTTCCAGATGACCCACAATGAAAATTACGTCAAGTTGTATCCATAGACTGCTACATCACAATACAAGAAACATAGCTAATTTAGTTAGTTGTTTTACTTTATTCCATCATATTCTAGTGTCAAAAAAGAATATGTCCTTGACTCTTATTGAAATGAAAAAAATTCTCCACCAAGTAGAAGAAACGAGAAATTTGAATCATCTATTATCAAGAACTTTTGACTTGAGTTAAGTTCAAAAAGATTCTCGCTGAATTCTTCGCCTTTTAAATCCATAAAACATGCAAAAATATAATTTGTGCAAGGGCATGTAACATCTGCAGCAAGAAAAGTCAGTGGCAATATAATAGTTTAAGAGACAATTATGCATATCTACTCAAATTTAGAGGACCACAAAAATGCATACTCTCTCCAAAACTTCTCCCTTCTCTTTAAAACCACTTTCTCTCAACAGTAACACCATCAGAACTAATTGAGGCTAAAGAAGAAAATTCTTCTTATTCAGTTTGTGGTTATTGATCTAGAGGGATTATCCTTATTAAAGGATTGAAACCATCATTGGTTTGGTCATAGAGGAAGTCTCCACTGACTCATAGCTTCCATGTCTTGAACTCATCGATATGGTTGGACAACAGACACGGGTGGCTAGATTTGAGCCAGTGGCTCTGATACCATAAAAGTAGGAAAGCCAGAAAATTGGCAGAGAAGGGATTTTTTTCTCATACAATCCGCGAGAGTATAATGCCGTATAAATACACCTACCTAGCTAGAATCAATCATATCCCGTAATTGTAAGGATTAAGTACCGGCCATAATTACAGCTTATCTTCCTTGATTCTAGCTTATCTAGAGATCATAGGATATTCCCTTCTTAATTACCTCATTACTATAGTATATTCTACTAGTGATACTGTACATTATGGCAGTATATTCCAACATAAACATATGTGGAGCTTGACGATTGTTGGTCAGATCATGGGAAACGCTTCCTCCTTCATGAATATGAAGAAATTCACAGAAGAACGATGGATTTCTAAAAGCCTTCTTGAAATTCAAAAGATTAACGAGGAACATTTCATCTTTCGATTCCAGTTGGAAGAATCAAAGCAAAGCATCGATGGTCTTTCTCCAATGCCTTTGGTAACAAGGTACTTTTTCTGTGCCCTTGGGTACCGAAGAAACCAGTGAAATCACCCAAGACGTCATCCATGGATGGATGTCATCCCAATGCCTGAAGTGTTAACATCTGGTTATTCTTGTGAAGAGAAAGTGCTAGAAGGAAAGCAAGCTACCAATATTGCCGGAAATGAGCTAGATACAAAAAGACTGGAGGACAGAACAACCCAACGAGGACTCAGACTCTACGAGTGAAAGACAAAGCAAATAAAAAGACTCAGGAAGCTGAAAATGGTAAGGTTAAAAAGACAATTGAAGAACCATGTAAATCAAATCACAAAAGCAAGTCACAGAACAATGGTGAGTCTTGTCAGCTTCTCATAAATAAGCAAGGTAAAATCTCTCTAATTAGTCTAAAGAAATTTAACCCCCTTTTTGTTGAGGATACTGCTGGTCATTGGCCTGAAGCTTGATGTCGTTGATGGATTATTGCCCGAGCATCAAGCTAAGGACAATGTCTTTTTTTTTGTCCAAACTAAGGACAATGTCAAGGAGTGTAACTCTTCAGTAAATGATTCAGAAGGGATTTCTGAAGCTTTCTATGAAGATCCTTCTGACAATGATGATGATATTCCTGTTAGGGACCTTAGGAAAGTAACAAAGACCAAGAAAAAGAAGGCAAAAGTAGTCAAATTGCAACTCCACTCTATGATAAACTCTTATGGAAGTAACAAAGGCCAAGAATAAGAAGGCAAAATTAGTCAAATTGCAACTCCGCTCTGTGATAAACTTTTAAGGAGATAATGAGAACTTTGGAAAAGAAAACACTAACAATCCCGAGGCTGGAGATGTAGGGACTCAGGAGAAGGTTGATGTAGATGTTAATGAGATGCCAAACAAAGAGAAGGAAGACTTGTCTCGTGATGATCTTCAAACAAGTCAACCTAACTTAGAAGTTGTACTGACAGAGGAAATCCCAAAATCAGTTATGCACTACGGTAAGAACAAAGAGATACTAAGGGGGTCTAAAAGAAAAAAATGATCAAACTATCATACTAGAACATAAAGGGATTAAACTCCCCTTTTAAAGAAAAAGGAAGTGAAGGAATTCATACTTCAAAAGATCAGTATCATTGGTCTTGTGGAAGTAAAAAATCAGACAGAAAAACTTTGATAAATACAGCAATAAGGTTTTCAGGCACTGGGAATACACATGATGTCTTCTCAAATTATGTCTCTAGAATCTGGGTAGGATGGAATCCATACATCTTTAGAGGTCAGATCTTTCATTGTGAAGAGCAACGTATGACTTGCAAAATGAGGGCTAAGTAACCATCGGAAGGAGGATTATATTCTTTCTGTGATACATGGCTTCAATAAGAAAAGTAGAAGAAGAGACATACGGAAGGAACTAAGGTATCAAAAGAACTTATATAACAATATACCATGGGTGATCATGAGGAACTTCAACATCATCCTTGATAGCAAAAGCAAATGTAGAAACAAAAGAGTGGACACATATGCTATCAAGGAATTCACAAATTGGATTCATCATTTGGACATATACAATCTCCCTCCTAGAGGATGTGAATTTACATGGTCCAATAAGCAGTAGGCCGTTAAGAGGGTTTATATGCTTGGTAATGAGGAATGGAAGAATGTTTTTCCTAACTTCCAGCTTGACTATGAAGCACTTGTGACCTCACACCATTCATCAGGTGTCTTGTCTGTTAAATGCGAGAAAAATTTTGGTACAAAGCCTTTCAAACGCATGAAATGTTGAATGAAGAACATTGATTTCAAGGATATTTTAGAAAAGATTTGGTCTACGCAATGCATAGAAATCCAATGATAAGATTTACAAAGAAGTTGAAAAGGCTCGAGCAACCATTGAAGTAATTAAATAAAAAACAACATTGGAATATCACAGAAGGGTTGCAGAAGCTAGACAAGGCCTAGAGGATGCCCAAGAACAAGTCATGAAAGACATTTACAATATTCATTTGCAACAGATGAAGAAGTCAGCTTTGGACGATTATTTGAGAATCCAAGAATTTGATGAATCTTTCTTCAAAGAAAAAGTTAGAGTAAGGAGGATGAAATAATGTGATAGAAATTCACAATTCTCCCACATATTAGTTAAAACTCATACCACAAGGAATAAGATCTTGAGATTGTTATATCATAATGAAAACATGGAAGAAGACTATGAAAAAGTAAAGGCAATGGCTACTGGGTTCTTTAAAAACCTATTCGTTGAATCCTTACCTAATGTTGCTGCTAATCAGAATTGGAAGGGTAAAGTGCTAAGTGATGAAGAGATTATGCTGCTAGCATCTCCAGTCCCAAAAGAGGAAATAAAAAAGGCTCTTTTCTCAATAAAAACTGACAGTACACCTGATCCAGATGGTTACACAGCTGAATTTAACAAAGAAAATTGGGACCTGCCATGGAGAGTTATGGAAGCTATTGAATTTTTCTTTTAGGAAGAGTTCATGCATTTTTCGTAAACTCAACAGCTATCTCCGTCATTCTAAAGGAGGAGGCCGCAATTAAAATGAAAGAGTTTAGGCCAAACTTTTGCTGCAACATTCCCCACAAGGTGATCTCTAAAGTTTGACAAGCAAAATGAAGACCTTGCTCCCATGCTTAGTCAATGAAAACCAGTCCACATTTGTTCAAGGAAGGTTATATAGGACAATATTCTTTTAATGCATGAATTGGTTAAGGGTTACAAACGTATTGAATGTGCTCTGGAAAAGTTTGAAGAGTTGTCTGGTATAAAACCAAACTTCTAGAAAAGTAAAGCTATATTACTAGGATAACAAACTAAAGAAAACAAGCATCTCAGAATTATTACGAATGCCAATTGGTTCTCTTCTTATTAGATACTGGGGGGGCGTCTCTATCACTGGAAAGTTGTCATATAGGGTTTATGGTCCTCAATTGAATAAACTAATCAGTAGGACAAACAGTTGGTCTGCTTCAAAACTCTTGTTTATCTTAAGTAAGACATCCTAACAATTGATACATTTCTCTTACCTCTAAAATTCCAAAACAGAAACGACCCTCTTACTAGAAAGAAATGTACCAAATACTAGCAAATAGCACCTGTTAGATAATGAATCTTCCACCTAGGTCCTTCATGCAAAAGAAACGAGTAAGAGAAAATAAGGAGCGAATAAACATCCTCTAGAAAACACCAAGACATGAAATTCCTAGATCACACGCCAACTTATTACCTGATCATAGCTTACGGACATAATATACTCGCCACATCTAGCCCACACAATGTCTGAAACAGAAGCAAAGTGTCCAGAGGGAACCTTTTGAGGTTTCCAATCCTCAGAAACAGCACCCACATTCCTCCACAAATGGAAAGATCCACCATATCCGTAGGCTAAAATTGAGTCACCAGTTGAACTCCAGTGACCACCATAGAATCCTAGAGCACAATGCCCTAACTCACCAACAGTGACCACATTCATCCAAATACCAGTTGTCTTTTCAGGTTGCCAGATCATCATTGTCTTGTCCATTGAAGCAGATAGTAAGCTTTGAGGTTGATAACATTCATTCCCATGAAGGGAGAAAGGCGGTTGCCACGCCACAGAGTAGACCCAATCCTCATGGCCAATGAGCAGGGACTCCATCGAAACTTGATAAGGATAAAGGCCAACCGCAATTATGGGACCTTTCATGTAAGAAGACAAGCTGATTTCTTGATCCTTTCTTTCATCTGAAGATGGAGATGATGCAACCTTCCATATGCGTATGCCTTTGTCTTGTGAAGCGCTAACCAATAAAACACAAACTTCACCATCCCCAATTATCGGCAGAGAGAAATCCAAACTTTGGATCCAGCCATTATGCCCTTTTAACTCGCAGACACGAACAAACTGAGAAACAAACACTAAGTCAAGCAAGAGATCCACATTTAGCTAAAAGTAAAAGACTACGTCTAGTAATAAAAACATCAATTCCAAGCTTACTTTTCCAGTCCTCTCTCCCAAATAAAGAAAGATCTTATTGTCCAATCCACCAAAAGCAAGAACCAGTCGACCAGGACTTCCGGGCAATTCAGAGAGAGAAAGAGTCAACATAGGCTTTGAGCCAATGGAGAGGGATAACAAACATGACAAGCGACAGTCATCTGCAAAAATTAAATCAGGAAGTTACTTGAAATTTGCATAGCCATGAAGCATAAGAAATTCCGATAACATGATTGAACATCATGAAAATGGAGCCGTGACAAAGCTACTAATTAGGAAGCTATGCCGGCATGATGCACCTGAAGGCAAACTTGATCCGTCTTATGCAAAATGATAAGCAACAGCTCAAAATACTCTAAAGATTTCGAAGAGTGGTGGACAATATACAAAAATGAAAACTGAAATTTAGTTAAGTGCAAAAATGCAGCTACAACACATAGGAGGACCTTTAGAAAAATTTCATTAGCAGAATTAAATAAAACAATTTTAGGAAGAAGATGAGATTAAGTCCTTGCAGTTCTCACCCTCAGCATTAGATGGAAACACCAGCTCCCATACATTTGTTGTGCAATCAGAAGAGGTGGAAGCAAATACCGCCTCGTTATGAGAAATCATGATTCCATTAATACATGTGACGCCTTTCGTATGTAGATGTGGTAGTTCTAAGACATGCCTCCACTGCCAATCAAAAATGAGAAAAGTCTAAACAATTGACCAGTAGGCATAGGTATCAACCAAGATTGCAACCAGTTCAACAAACTTTAGAAGAAGAGAAAAAGCACTTATTTAGGTCTTGGAATAACTAATACAAAACTAATGCTTATTAGAGCTGAAACCAGGGAACCATTGAGCCATATAGATAGCCAGATGACAAGTTATTTTAGCACTTGGCTAAATTTCGTAATCCCATAGAATAGCTTGAAACCCCTTCTCAACAAGGAGAACAGAAAAAAGAAAGAAAGAAAACATAGTGAGCAGTATATATAATGTAAATTATAAAACATTAAACGAACTCTAGTAACAACCACCACCAAAAACTCAAGGCTTTTCTGACTATGTGGGGATGGTTATATGGATCAATCATTTTTCTCGCGATTTATTTATTTTATTTATTTGCTCTTTTTTCGTTTTTCAGTCCTAGCCTAAGTGTCTCCTAATACCTAATGCGTATTATCAACTTTTAGAATACGCATCTTTCAAAACCAGTAAAAGAAAACTTAATTTCCTGAATTGTTTACTTTCGAAATTGAGCAGTTAAGATGCTTCCGAAACATAACCAGCTTTTCAATGCCAGATGCAAACAAAGAATCATCACATCATTTTCGTTGTCACTCTTCATGAGATACCCAATGAATGAGAGTCTAGTCAAACAGCGAATTGTGCACATTCTCTGTGCCAACCCTTGGACTAAACTGGAATATATAGTTTATTTTTGCTCTCTAATGAATCCAACTGCTAAGAGTATGCCAATCAGTTAAATGGCAAGTGGTAAGAATACTGCTAACTACTTAATAACCAAAAAAGATAAGGAATTCAGAAGCTAGTTCTTTCTTTATGGATTACATATGTTGATTTAGGGCAAATACAGTGAATATATGAAGCCAGTGATGGGACTTAGACTGACAGGGACTAAAAGGCATTAACACATTGATATTTCCATCTTCTTTCTTGCATTATTTACACAACATATGAAATATATTGTCCTAAGCTTGTGGAAGGATTGCACATAAGTGTATATAATTTGTTGGGGGGGGGGGGGGGGGAGAAGAAAATTCAGGAGCTGAACTACCAAAATATAAGAAGTTCAAAATCCCTATAGTTATAATTGCCAAGCTACGGTTATTCTAAAAAGTGTTGTCATTACTTTGTTGATTCAATGCATTTTCCTACTACATGCCCCAAACCCACGACTGTATAAGCAAGAAACAGAACCCCATCTTTATCAAAAGTACCGTAAGCCTAGCTCTATAGCCCAAGGCTTTCATTTTTCTCCCCCTAACTAACCACTCGATAATTTCACACCAAGACCACACTTCCCCAATATATCCTCGTTGCCATCAGTCATTTCTTCGGAACCAAGTCTGCAGTGAGTCCCTCTTGATCTTAAGTGAATCCCCTCATCACAAGATAAAGAAACAACAGTCACAAGTGCTAATAAGTAGCCAGTTGAGAAAGATAAGAAATACCTTCTTGCCTGTCAGATGGTACTCCCACAAGATCATAATGCCGTCTGCATCTCCAGATACCAAAAAATGCCGTTCTAGGCCCTTAGCTGGGGCGGGAAGGGGAAGGGGGAACCATAGGTTAGCAGAACAAATTTAATTAACAACCAAAACACGTACAATATACTTTCATTTAAGAGAAGAAATTGTAACCCAATAACCTTGAAGTGATATAGCTTAGGACTTATAATCATGGCTTCTAATTAGAAGCTCAAATATTCAATTTCAGGCATGAAAATAAACGTTAACGCTAGCTCTACCCACCAAGAACTATAAAGGTTGTACCTTTGAATGCAAACTTGGAACTAGGAAGCCAATGGGTGCAATTTACAGATGCCTTGTGACCAGGAAGTGTAGTCAATATCTTTGCAGTCTGCTTCCATCCAAAACATGTAATAGTTAATCAACCAGTGTAACTTGGAAGAACAATACTTGCAAGAACTGATGTTAATTTACAGAAAGTTAAGAAGGATAACATAACCTTGGGGCAGAAGACTGCAACAGCGTTTTGTGAACCAAAAGAGACCAAATCACAAGCACCCCATGAAACATTGTTTATTGTTCTGTTACAACCTGCTCCTATGAATACTCTCTCCACTTTCACCTGCTTGACTTCATCAATCTCTAAAGCCATTTTCAGGGACCCTTTTCCGCAATATGGAATTTGAGAGCCAAAACGGAAATCCTATTAGATTAATTTCATTAGGGAAATGTAAGGGTGCTAACGAATCGAATACTTGCGAATAACATAAAAAATAGGTTTGATTCGAATTTTTTTATTATGGCTCGAATTCGAATTCGTTATGAATTTGAAACAATTCGATTCGGTTAGAAAATTCGGTTATACTTCATGAACATTATTCGATTCGTTAAGGGAGATGAAACAGCTTCACAGCAAGTCAGCAACACCCTACCGGATTCTACCGAGATTATGAAACAAACAATTACAAAGTGGTTTTTGTAGCTGTCAAATACAGGAAACATACCTCGATGAAGATTGAAGAATCCAAACAGCAAGCAACAGCAACACCCTGACGGATTCTACCGAGATTATGAAATAAACCTCGAATATCAAAACTACTGCCTCAAATAAGTCCTTGAAAGTCTCGTCTGAATATCCTCAGTCTCGAACTCTCCATTCCCGATCTTTCACTGTATACCAACTTATTTATCTGTCTATCTGCAAAACTGATTGGTAGAGGGGGGTGAGCGACATACATCGCCCAGCAAGTAACCTAGCTATATTTACCATGGGATCATACATGGAGAAGCAAGTGTAATAAAGTAAATAAATAACGATACAGAGAATAACATGCTTCTCTTTGCAAATAAGATATACATTTTTACCCCTATAACAATCAAGCAACAAAGTCACGCGCAACTAAAGCCGTAATCAAGCAAGTGTTATCACAACCAAAAACGATGATGCAATTTTCAAATCGATGTGATGCAAGTTCGATTAAAAACGATTCGATGTTCGATACGATACGATCCAATAGTTCGATACGATTTTCGATAACGAATTCAAATTCGATTTCAATGCAATGGCCATGGCACTTACCTTACAAGTGACTTATATCCCACGACTTATGAATTGGCCTCCCAATGGTCGATGTGTTCAGGCGGCCTATCGATAATAGTCATATGTGCCTGGATGGCCCAATTGGCGGTCATATGTGTCCGAGCGGCCTATCTCGATATAGTCATATGTGCTCGGACGGCCCGTTTGTTTGGAACCAATCCAGCTTAACAATATGTTTCCCTTGTAAGGGTGATTTCGAAATATGCGATGCACGATTTTAAAACAATTTTCAAAATATCGATTTTCAAATATTTTTCAACCATCAATATCGATCACATAATTACACATAACCAAATATCAATTGCGATCACACAATTATTTACTTTTCGATACTCGATATCCTATAACCTCCAACTACGTGTACATATATACATATACATGCTCACACCCATATATGTGCATATACACGTATATACTTACACGCACCTCCCTCAATTACCTACCCATTTTATACCTCATCACCCCACCCACTGGGAGAGTTGCCACTTCCTCACAACATGTATATATTTCGGCCTCAACAAGTAAACAGCAGCAAACAAAAGGAAAGTTATAATTTCAGCCCACCTATTCACATGTACATATATCAAATATCACTTAATATTCTAAGCAAGTGAACATGGAATTGGACCAATCGGCAGCAACAACAATTACAAAAAACAAAAAAAAAAAAAAAGATAACATATGCATATGCATAAATATAGTCGATGCACACACTGTCTAAAAAAAATCCATTTTGGCCACTGTCCATAAGGACAGCGGCTTCCCCACCCCTACGCAGCAACAACAACAAAACAAACATATCATATGTATATTATATATATATATATATATATATATATATATATATATATATATATTTAACTGAATCACACTTATAACCATATACTTATATAAAATCATTCATCTATGTACAACAAATATAAACATGAATGATCCGTGTCTTATACGAAAATATAGTCATAAGTTATGCAAAATCATAGTAAATATAAGTAGGGTACTTACATTGATTCAAGTATACTATACCGAAATTAGAACTAGGGTTGGATTGGATTCACAATTTTCTTCCTCTTGTTCGAAGATGCTGCTGCCGATTGCTGTGAGTAGGACAAAGAGAAATAAAAGGAGACTGCCGCTTGTTTTGTTGGTGCTGGGAAAGGCGGCTGTTGGGCTTAGGTTTCTAGGGAATTTTTTTTTTCTATTCTTGCTGTTAACGGCGGCAGAGGCTTGAAGGATCCGTGTTGCATATATAGATATAGGTATTTAGGTAGTGTAGGATTTTTTTTTAAAAGATGATGTTTAGTTTAGGTAATATTAATCTCCTTTTTTAGAAAAAAAAATTGATTCTTAACCATATACCTATTCATTCAACCTAGTTTATTTAAGATAACATTCCATTATTATTATATTTATCCATTTTTTTATTCTTTTATTTTCTTTTTCTTTTTTATTTTCTTTTCTTTTTCTTCTTATGCCCCTCAGGACAGGACACGGGGCATAACATTCGCCCCATGAGATTTTATGGTATGTGTGGCTCCAAGCTGAACCTCACTACCATTGCCTTATTTTGTCAACCATAAGATACATTTACGTTGGACTAAAATTGTACCTTGAGAACTTAATCACCACCATATGAAAATTTTATATTTCACATACAAAATACTTAATGGTGGCCTAACCAACCCATTAAAACAAGGAACATAACTCAAAAGCAAGCGGTGATGCTGGAAGCTCAGAGCTCATGAAATCAACATGATCAATATATAGCATAAAGTTGTCGTATTTTCAGCCAAACTGTGAAAATTTCCACGTGCCACTGCACGGAATATTTTCTGGTCCACTATGAAAGAAATGGTATGCATGCATAAGCATATGCATTGTCACACTATTCGTGAAGAATAATGCAATGAAGACTAAAGAGCTAGTTCAAAAAAACAGACGCTTTTAACTTAAATACTTCTTTTCATTTCCAATAGAGGGAATGACACACTCTTCATTAATTTTGGAATATGATGAAATAAAGCAAAATGACTCGCTAAATTGGCTGCGCTTCTTATATTATGAAGTAGCATTCTTATATTATGAAGTAACAATTGATCGACACAGCTTGACGCAATTTTTATTATGGGTCATCAAGGAACAACATATGTGTATAGTTGCGTACATCCGATCCCTCATACCCCGTCATAGGCGAGAGCCTTTAAGAAAATGGGGTAATGTTGTTGTGGTGTTTAATTTCAAACTTGCTTAAGGAAGGAACCAAGGATACAACTTCCTTTTTCTTTAAACAGATAAAACAGCAGCATTAAGAACAAGATTAAATGCATCAGTTCATATAGGTAGAAAACAGAGCATCAGAAGGACATGGAATGCTTGTGCTGGTGTGTCTCCTAACAAACAAAGCCCATCCAAAAGGGAGACAAAAGAGAGCTTTGCCTAATGACCACTGCATAAAGATCTTCAAGACACCGTATCAGTGTTTTTTTGAATCATATATTAAACAAAATCATCCAAATTTAACGGTTCAACGTAATCCAAATTTAACAAAATTATTCATTGAGTTCATGTAACAAGAAACAGAGCCTTAACACAAGAAATGAGCAAAAAGAGAGAAACCCTGAAAAGATCGTTTGATCAAAATAATTGATGAAACGGGACTCAATAAACAGCAGCCCAGTTGAGAAATTTCTAGTCCGCTCTAAAGACAATGATCTTTACTTTTGAATTTAAGAAAGAAAAGTTGGAAAAGTTCCTAAGAAAAGAAAGGGGGTGTTGTTGGGGGATGAGATCACATCATCCACTTTCTATTGTTGTTGGGGGATGAGATCACATCATCCACTTTCTATTCATCCCGCGCGTCACTGCGCGACACGTGGAAACTAATATTTGTAACCGTCGACAAAATTAAGAATATTTGTAATTTTCTTTTTGTTAGTTTCCTGCCAAAATTTCTAGAAACTAATAATATCTTGTTCCACTTAAAAAATACAAATATTTTGTCAGCATAAAATTTGGATTGTAAAGTATGTAAACAATGAGGGAAAGAAAATTTTTTATCATCTCTTAATAGTTAAAATTATTCATTTTTACATTTTATGTTATACGTTAATGTCAAATTATATATGCATATACATGTGTGTGTTGTCTATATATATATATATATATATATATATATATATATATATATATATATATATATATATATATATATAATACGATTCCAGACTGATTGAGAACTGTTGGAGAGTTTAAGGTTTGGGCTTTGGCCCATCGTTGGAGATTGAAGATTTGGGCTTTGGCCCATTAATGAGTGTTGCTAAACTTGGTTGAGCAACGTACTTTGAGCTTAATGAGTTTCCGATCATGGAATCGAAAACTAATGAATCCTTAATTATCTACGTAACTAGTAGTTAATGTTAGGATGTGGAATCACTCAACTGTGTATTGTGTGAATGTGAAATTAATGCTCAAAGTGGATGGAAAATGTTGTGGATGGGTGACGTGTCACTCTCATGGAGGAATATCACATTGGATATGTCCATGTGACGTAAAAAGCTTCTGACGGACATCGATCGATGTCACTTCGATCGATCGATGTCATCGATCGAAGTGGATCAGGAAGCTTAGATCGATTGATAGATCGATCAAAGACGATCAGAGGACATCGATCGATCACATCGATCGATCGATGTCACTAAGATCGATCAAAGTGATCGATTGAAGTGCTCTGTCAGACATCGATCGATCACATCGATCGATCGATGTCACTTCGATCGATCGATGTGATCGATCGAAGTCTGACAGCTAGCAGAATCGATCTGTTTAAGCTGTTAAGTTTCAAACGTGAAACTAACACTGTCCTCCTGTTTAAAATAAGATCAATCTGTTGTGATCTAACGGTGGTGGGAGAATCAGCTTTAATCTAACGGCCGAGATTTAAACTGTCTTAACCGCTTAACCGAATATGGTTTCCATCTAACGGTCCAGGTTTAAACCTGCGGATCAATCTTTAATCGAAGGGCTGAGATTAAACCATCCTAATCTAGATAGGAGGTTTTAATCTAACGGTCTAAATCAAACTTCGGTTTTGATCCAACGGTCACGGTTCCTTGTTTTCCAACCGACTCCCCTATATAAAGAGGGCTAAGGGTGTTCATTTGAGACACCAAGCTCTAAGCATTTTCCATAAAGCATTCTGCATTCATAGCACGTGAGTCTTGCATCTCGTCCGGGAGAAGTCAGGACACTCTAGCGTTCGAAGGAGTTCAAGTTCAGCAGTGCCGCTCAACTGAACAGGTACCCGTTGTATCCTGGGAGACGATTGCTCACACCGGTTGGGCACAGTATACCGGAGCAATACGTCTTAAGGACAGAGTCCTCGACTCGCCCCGGGTTTGATTTATTTTGTTGTTCCATATGCACACACTAAACGACTGCGTCTTAGTGCAGGAGTGATTGTCTCCAACATTCTTAAGACGTACTCTTTTATTCAATTACTTCCTGTACTATTTTGTTTATTACGCAAAGGCAGTTTCGTACTGATTTGCAGTCTTCTTCTACTCATTCTTGGACCTGGGTTTGTTCTGATCTTTACGTTTTGATCGAACTGAACAGGAATGGAACACGAGAGCTCAAACTCTGTTCAAGGCTTCAATGGTGCTCACTCCGTGTCTGCACCTGAAGGGACTCACAATGTTGCTGCCGGGCCGCAGATCAATACGGTCCCGTTGGCACCAACTGGAGGGCCACAAATGAATCCGGCTGCCACTGCTGCTCAGGTGGAAAAGCCGGAGAAGTTTGCTGGAAGCTTTTTCAAGAGGTGGCAGCAGAAGATGCTGTTCTACCCCACGGCGTTGGGGTTGGCCAGAATGCTGTCCGAGGATCCACCCGTGGTTGAGCCTGTGGAGGATCAACAACAAAATATGCAGAACGCCTTGGGTGCTGAGGCCTGGGCGTATACAAATTTTTGTTGTTTGAATTTGATTCTGGGTTGCCTAGATAATTCTCTCTATGGCGTGTTTTGTACGTTTAAAACTGCAAAAGCTTTATGGTTGGCTTTAGATAAAAAGTATCGCACAGAAGATGCGGGTACTAAAAAGTTGATAATTGGGAAATTTCTCGACTATAAAATGTTAGATTCCAAAACTGTAATTTCGCAGGTGGAAGAAATACAGATGTTGATTTCTGAAATGGAAGAGGAGGGCATGACGCTCAGTGAATCTTTCCTAGTTGCGGCTGTGATTGAGAAGCTGCCTCCTTCGTGGAGGGAATTCAGGAGCTATCTCAAACACAAGCGAAAGGAGATGAAGATGGAGGATTTGATAGTCCGTCTTCGTATTGAGGAGGACAACCGTCGCTCCGAAAGAAAGCCGTCCATATCTTCTGGTCAAGCCAAGGCTCATGTTGCTGAGGCGAAGAACAAGAAGAAACATAACACTTTGAGTGTGAACTCCAAGGGCAAGGAAATTGCAAAGAAGTTCACAGGTAAGTGTTATAATTGTGGTAAACCAGGGCATCGAAGCAGTGAATGCAGGAAGCCCAAAAAGAATCAGAATCAGAATAAAGCGAAAGCAAATCTGGTCGACGCAATGGATGACTTGAACCTTTGCGCAGTGGTGACCGAGTGCAACGCAGTGGGAAACCCACGGGAATGGTGGGTGGACACAGGAGCCACTCGACATGTGTGTGCGAACAGGGCAATGTTCAGAGAGTACGTGCCCACGACAAACAATGAGCAATTGTTTATGGGAAACTCCAACAGCTCGAAGATCGAAGGATCGGGCAAGGTAATCCTGAAACTGACCTCAGGAAGGGAGTTGACTCTGCAGAATGTGCTGCATGTTCCTGACATAAGGAAGAATCTGGTTTCTGGCGCGCTGCTAGTCACGCATGGGTTCAAGCTTGTTTTTGAGGCAAACAAATTTACACTTTCCAAGAATGGGGTGTATTTGGGGAAAGGGTATCTTTTAGATAACATGTTCAAATTGAATGTTATGACAATTGTACCCAAGAATGTTACGCCCACTGAGGCTAATAAAATTGTTTCCTCTTCTGCTTACATGCTTGAGTCTTCCTGTTTATGACATTTTCGTTTGGGACATGTTAATTATAAGTCAATACAACGAATGATTAATCTTGACTTGTTGCCCAAACTGGACTTTAGTAATGAAGGAAAATGCCAAATATGTGTTGAAGCGAAATTAACAAAAGCGCCATTTCCTTCAACGGAACGAAACACTGAATCGTTGGATTTAATTCACACAGATTTGTGTGATTTAAAGTTTGTGCAAACAAGAGGTGGTAAAAAGTATTTTGTAACTTTTATCGACGATTGCACACGATACTGTTATGTATATTTGCTAAGCAGCAAAGACGAGGCCCTTGATGCTTTCAAGGATTATAAAAATGAAGTTGAGAATCAACTTAGCAAACGAATTAAAGCAATTCGTAGTGATAGAGGTGGCGAATATGATACACCGTTTAATGAATTTTGTTCAGAACATGGCATTATTCATCAAACGACTGCGCCATATTCACCTCAATCAAATGGTATTGCTGAACGCAAAAACCGTACTCTAAAAGAGATGATGAATGCTATGTTGATAAGTTCGGGTTTACCTCAGAACTTGTGGGGGGAAGCAATCCTCTCAGCCAACGTCATTTTAAACAGGATTCCGTCCAAGAAGACGGATAAGACCCCATATGAATTGTGGAAAGGCTATAAGCCTAGTTACAAATACTTGAAAGTGTGGGGGTGTCTGGCAAAGGTTGCTATACCTAAACCAAGACAAGTTAAAATCGGGCCTAAAACGATTGACTGCGTATTCATTGGTTATGCAACGAACAGTAGTGCATATCGTTTCTTAGTGCACAAATCGGACATTCCTGAGATACATGAAAATGTTGTCATGGAGTCAAGGAATGCAGTGTTCTTTGAAAATGTCTTTCCGAAGAAAGACAAAGACAGTGAAGAAGCTAGCTCAAGTAAGCGAGTGCGTGAGACGACTCCTCAAGAAACTGAGGAACCTCGTCAAGGCAAACGAGCCAAAATGCCGACGTCTTTTGGACCAGATTTTCTAACCTATATGGTAGAAAATGAGCCAAGGAATTTTTCCGAGGCTATGTCAACTCCAGAAGCTCCGTTCTGGAAAGAAGCAGTTGACAGTGAGATAGACTCGATTCTTCAAAATCACACTTGGGAGTTGGTTGATCTTCCACCTGGAAGTAAACCACTTGGTTGCAAGTGGGTTTTCAAGAAGAAACTGAAAGAGGATGGGTCTATTGAAAAGTATAAAGCCAGGTTGGTAGCTAAAGGCTATCGACAAAAGGAAGGCTTTGACTTTTTTGACACCTACTCACCAGTGACTAGGATCACTTCTATAAGGGTGCTAGTTGCAATTGCTGCAGTCTATAACTTGGAAATCCATCAAATGGATGTAAAGACTGCCTTTCTGAATGGTGAGTTAGAGGAAGAGATTTATATGGAACAACCCGAAGGGTTTGTTGTTCCAGGACAAGAAAGAAAAGTTTGTAGACTTATTAAGTCCTTGTACGGACTTAAACAAGCACCCAAGCAATGGCATTTAAAGTTTGATCAGGTAATGATGTCAAATGACTTCAAGATCAATGAATGCGACAAGTGTGTGTACATTAAGAGCACACAGAGTGCATATGTGATAGTATGCCTCTATGTAGATGACATGCTAATCATGGGAAGTACTCAGGACATAATCTTAAACACAAAGAAGGTGTTGACGAGGAACTTTGATATGAAGGACATGTGAGTTGCCAATGTTATTCTAGGAATTAAGATTTCTAGGGTGACTGAAAGACTCGTACTGTCACAAACTCACTATATTGAATCAGTTCTGAAACGGTTCAATATGGATGATGTGAAACCGGTAAAGACCCCGCTCGACTTAAGTGTGCACTTAAGGAAAAATCGAGGGGAGCCGGTAGCTCAGCTAAGATACTCTCAGGTGATCGGGAGTCTGATTTACATAACGAATTGTACAAGACCAGACTTAGCATGTTCGGTAAACAAGTTGAGCAGGTTTACCAGTAATCCAAGTGATGATCATTGGAAAGCTCTTAACAGAGTAATGAGGTATTTGAAATACACAATGAATCTTGGATTACATTACACTAGATATCCAGCAGTATTAGAAGGATATTGCGATGCAAATTGGATATCAGATAGTAAGGACTCGAAGTCCACTAGTGGGTACGTGTTCACTATTGGTGGTGCTGCTGTGTCGTGGAAATCCACGAAACAAACCTGTATAGCTCGGTCCACTATGGAAGCTGAGTTCATAGCGTTGGACAAAGCTGGGGAAGAGGCTGAATGGCTTCGGAATTTTCTGGAAGATATTCCGTGTTGGCCTAAGCCAATAGCTCCTATTAGCATACACTGTGATAGTCAGTCAGCTATAGGACGTGCTCAAAGCAGCATCTATAATGGTAAGTCACGACACATACGTCGAAGACATAATACCATTAAACAGTTGATCTCTAATGGCGTGATTTCCATTGATTATGTGAAATCAATGGAGAATCTTGCGGATCCGCTTACAAAAGGCTTGCCTAGAGATCAGATGTCAAGATTGACAAACGGAATGGTACTGAAGCCCATAATGCATGAATCTTTGTAATGGTAACCCAACCTTGTTGACTGGAGATCCCAGAATCTTGGTTCAATGGGACAACTAAGTTATGAAGGTTCAGTGAGCACTTACTCATTCCGTCTGATAAAAGTGCTGTCTGCAGAGAACTTAGGGTAAGCTAAGGCTTTTAATGATGTCCTATATCTTGATGCGTCAAGTGGAGTATGGCAGAATACTCTTGATAGGAATCACCTATGTAAGTGTGAAGTGGGGCCGCTTCTATGAGAAAGTCTGGGAGGCAAGATTTCTCTAAAACACTTTCTGAAACCAGGTTGTTCATGGCCAAAACGAACACAACCATGAGAACCAAAAGGGTGTTAAAGGAAATATTGTGTGAGTATCGTTGTCTTGGTTCACAACAAAGGCTGACTAGTTCAAGACATCAAGTCACTATTTAGCCGAGTGAATCCGATGGTACATCACTAAGAAAGGTTCAAAGCTAGAAGCTACCTCTTCTGATGCAATGTTTCCTTGTCTGACTTCTCCTCAGAGTCTGCATATGTGTCTGCATTAATGTCCATTCATGTGGGGGATTGTTGGAGAGTTTAAGGTTTGGGCTTTGGCCCATCGTTGGAGATTGAAGATTTGGGCTTTGGCCCATTAATGAGTGTTGCTAAACTTGGTTGAGCAACGTACTTTGAGCTTAATGAGTTTCCGATCATGGAATCGAAAACTAATGAATCCTTAATTATCTACGTAACGAGTAGTTAATGTTAGGATGTGGAATCACTCAACTGTGTATTGTGTGAATGTGAAATTAATGCTCAAAGTGGATGGAAAATGTTGTGGATGGGTGACGTGTCACTCTCATGGAGGAATATCACATTGGATATGTCCATGTGACGTAAAAAGCTTCTGACTTCGATCGATCGATGTCATCGATCGAAGTGGATCAGGAAGCTTAGATCGATTGATAGATCGATCAAAGACGATCAGAGGACATCGATCGATCACATCGATCGATCGATGTCACTAAGATCGATCAAAGTGATCGATTGAAGTGCTCTGTCAGACATCGATCGATCACATCGATCGATCGATGTCACTTCGATCGATCGATGTGATCGATCGAAGTCTGACAGCGAGCAGAATCGATCTGTTTAAGCTGTTAAGTTTCAAACGTGAAACTAACACTATCCTCCTGTTTAAAATAAGATCAATCTGTTGTGATCTAACGGTGGTGGGAGAATCAGCTTTAATCTAACGGCCGAGATTTAAACTGTCTTAACCGCTTAACCGAATATGGTTTCCATCTAACGGTCCAGGTTTAAACCTGCGGATCAATCTTTAATCGAAGGGCTGAGATTAAACCATCCTAATCTAGATAAGAGGTTTTAATCTAACGGTCTAAATCAAACTTCGGTTTTGATCCAACGGTCACGGTTCCTTGTTTTCCAACCGACTCCCCTATATAAAGAGGGCTAAGGGTGTTCATTTGAGACACCAAGCTCTAAGCATTTTCCATAAAGCATTCTGCATTCATAGCACGTGAGTCTTGCATCTCGTCCGGGAGAAGTCAGGACACTCTAGCGTTCGAAGGAGTTCAAGTTCAGCAGTGCCGCTCAACTGAACAGGTACCCGTTGTATCCTGGGAGACGATTGCTCACACCGGTTGGGCACAGTATACCGGAGCAATACGTCTTAAGGACAGAGTCCTCGACTCGCCCCGGGTTTGATTTATTTTGTTGTTCCATATGCACACACTAAACGACTGCGTCTTAGTGCAGGAGTGATTGTCTCCAACAAGAACAACTTTGTGCGCAGGTAGGTTGTAATCACACTTAAAGACTTCTAGCATGTAACTGGTTCTTTTTATAGTGAAAAAATATTGTACTAAAACAATTTAATGAATTAGATTTGAAAACTTCAATTTACACAATGAAATGTTGAGGCAACTTTAATTGTGAATGTGCAATTATTATTATAAAGCATGGGACAGAAGAAAGCTGCTATCACATCATACAAATGAGGAAGTAGTGCGGGGTGTTAAGATGTCAAATCGATAATTCTAAATTTAATTGACACATAAAAGTATCATTAGTTATACATTATATCATATTTGTATTAAAAAAAATGGAACAAGTTATGGATGAAATAGAGTGTTGGCGTCGATTCGAGGTACAATAATTTTTGAACGTATGCATGGAAGTTGCTATTCAAAAACACAAAACGAGGTTAAAAATGTGAATGGTACTTGGGGAGTTTCTCCTTCCTTTTTTTTTTCCCTTCTTGGGGTTGGAGATGTATATGGTGTTAATCTACGAGGACTTGAATAAGTTTTTACATAGATGTTAAAGCTACTTAAGCATGAAAATGAATGCTATTTAGCTACTATAGTAAGAGCACTTCAAGTTTGAACACAATCAAAATGCAAAAGAGTAGACACACACGGTTGGAATATAAAGTGTTTTGATAAAGTTTTAATTTGATTGAAAAAAAGGTAAAATGATATTTTATGGTTTGAAAATAAAATAAAAGAAAAAACACACCATGAATATAAATT
This sequence comes from Eustoma russellianum, assembly GCA_036186865.1. Classification (NCBI taxonomy): domain Eukaryota; kingdom Viridiplantae; phylum Streptophyta; class Magnoliopsida; order Gentianales; family Gentianaceae; genus Eustoma; species Eustoma russellianum. Next base: position 3,188,223 of record AP025072.1, on the reverse strand, counting down.
TCTAGATCGATCTATGTATACTTCAGTAACTAAAATGACACATAGGTCGATCTATGTAAGGACTATACAAAAATAAAACCACGCTATCGAACATCGATATGTCAGTCTGTAGACATTGATCGATCGGTGAAATCAATCTCTAAAAGAAGAGACATCGGTCGATCAATAAAGGTAAGATGCAAAAAATGAAACCAAACTATAAGGCATCGACCTCTTAGTCTGAGACATCGACCGATCGATATGACATCAGTCTCTAAAAGAAGAGACATCGATCAATCGATGTCTGTAAGATGCAAAAATTGAAACCATGTTGTAAGACATCTCTCTCAGATGAAGACATCGGTCAATCGATGTTACATCAGTCTCTAAAACATGGGACATATATCGATGGATATACTCCAGAATTCAAATTTTTTATAACCGTTGAAAAAATTCAAAGAAGATTTAAAGAGTTTTCTCTCTCCAATCTTACCTAAATCTCTTGTGGACTTTCTCCCAACATCAATAATGTTTTCTTAACTATTGTAAATAGGCCTAAGATATTCTAGGCCGGCTATGGAGCATCAAATCCAACTATAGTGTGGCTAAAGACTATTTGGACATCTTTAAGACATTTGATTGAGTTGAAGGCTCTATGGAGGCTGAAAAAACGTGTCTCACACCCTCTATATATTGAAGAAGCTCATATGAAGCATTTACACACTTTCATCCTCTTCAAAATTCATCCCTTATTGCTGTAAAAAGCTCTTAAAGGTGCAAAATTGGTTGAAGTTTATTAAGCCCCTGTTGCTTTGTATTTATTGTTGTGTTATGAGAGTAATAGTCTTGCACAAAAGATACTAGGCATATTTGATCTATTGTTTGTGCTCTAGACTCGTTTGAAAAGTGTGATCCCACTACTTCCCCAAAACATACTTAGTGAAAGTTCTTCGGTAGAACATTGTTAAAGTTGTGAAGAAGCAAGGATTGGTTCTCGCTTGTAGCTGCTATTGATATTGTCGCACAAAGTTCTTTTGTGTAATAAGTTGCTGTTGCTGTAGTTGTTGCTTGCATTAGTTGTTAGTGTAAGTATCGTTATTTTTCTTCTTGTTCCTTATTGAATGTAATAAGTTGTTCTTGAAAATCCACTTTAAAAACAAAGTGGTAATGGAGTAGATTCAAATAGATTTGAACCAGTTTATATCGTGTGTCTTTATTCACTATTTCTCATATCTTTCTTTCGTACATTAGATAAATTTTGGGTGAGCTTGAACAAAATCGAGAAAAACCCAAAAAATAGCCCTGCACTTTATTCACCTGCCTCTAGAGTGATTGTCATGTGTCTAACAATTGCTATCACAACCTAACCTTGGTTGTTTGGCCAATTTTTGCAAGTAGCAAGGTTAAAGATCATGGCAATGCCAACCTCTTGATCTTATAACCCAACTCCCGAACCAACCAGTATATTCTCAGTCTCAAACACCAGAGTAGTGTATGATGTTCAAAACTATTCGTTGTGAAACTTTGGTTTTCTAAACCATTTGAAAGGTTATGGATTTGAAATATGGAGAGCTATTGTCAAAGGAATCAATGTTCCTATAATTGTAAACTCAAAAGGTGAATCAATGTTCAAATATGAGGATTACTACATCATGAAGAAAAGATAAAGTTTGCTGTAAATGGAAAGACATTTGATATTCTTTCAGGTGCTCTAGCCACTACCAAGCTTTTAAGACTTCAAGCTCTTTAAACAACTCATAAAGCATGAAAAAAGTTAAAAATGATACACAAACGGGCCGAGCAAGCGAGGATGAGCAAAATAACTTATGCTCTTGAAGGAGTATGAAATTTTTGTATGAAGAGTGACGAAAAGATTGAGGAGACTATTGACTGATTCACCCAAATCGTTATTCAAATTTCCAAGGTTGGCAAGAAAATATCAAAATGAAGATCTTGTCTCGAAACTTATCAACTCCTTGCCACAAGAATGAACACCAAAGTGACAGCCATCATCGAGTCTAAAAATCTCAAGACTCTTACTTTTGATGAACTATCTGGAAATCTCTTGACCTATGAAGAGGTTGCACTCCTAGTTTGGAAGTTAGACAGGTAGCAACAAGAAACAAATCTCACGTGAGGAGGTTTTTTTAAAGTTCACGGAGAGATAAAGAATCGAGTGAAAATTGCCATAAGAGGGGCCCACCTGGTCACTTTATTGTGGATTACCACGTTAATGAGGCCCAAAAGCAAGATAAGAATGTTTTTTTTTCAAAAGAAGAAAGGCTTAAATTCGAAAGTAACCACGTTGGATGATCTTTTTTCTGAATCAGAAGGTGAAGAAGTAAAGGCTAAGATGTTATACTCGTTGCTCTAATTGATTATCAAGAAGAACAACACGCTTGTCTCATGGCAATCGAGGATGATCTTGAGGTACTCAAGTTAAATGGAGTAGCCAATAAAGAGGCAATCAGACAATGAATGTTTCGCACATATGACTAGAGACAAAACCTTGTTCTCAAAATCCAAGATGGTGGAATGGTGCATTTTAGAAATGAGAGAGCCAAAATCCTTGGGAATGGAGAAATTGTTAACTCCTCTTGTATTATTAATAATGTATTATATTTGGAAGGCTTAAGTACATTTGAAAAGTGTTAGCCAACTATGTGATGCTAATTTTCACGTTGTATTTGAAAAGAGAAAATGCATTGTGAAAAAGAATGGTGAATTTGTTGTTGAGGTTTTGCGGAAAAATGATGTTTACAAACTTAGCACACATGATTTGATTTCCCAAAAGGTTTCATGTCTAGTTGTCAAAATTGATTTGACGTAACTATGGCATAGACGATTTGGACATATTAGTCTCAAAAACTTCAAAGAGATTTGCAAAAAGAAAAAAGAAAAAGTCCAAGGCCTTCCGAAATTGAATCTCGAAAACTACGACTTATGTGTCAGTTGTCAAAAGACAAATCTTGTTGAAACAAGCTTCGACCCCAAAATTAAAATCTCCACCACTACACCCCTACAATTGCTTCATATGGATTTGTATGATGATATTCGTACGGCAAGTCTAAGTTGAAAACATTATACTTTTGTGGTGGTAGATACCTTTTCTTGGTTTATTTGGGTCATCCACTTAGCTAAAAAGAATTATGCATGCTAGGAGTTTATAAAGCTTTGCAGGAGATTAGAAAATATAAGAGAATACACCATCAAAAAATTTAGAAGTAATAGAGGTAGGGGTTTGATGGTAAGTTTCAAAAATTTTGTATATTCAAAGGATATGGACACAACTCCTTGGCTCCTAGAACTCCTCAACAAGCTGGTGTTGCAGAAAAAGAAGAACAGAACTCTTCAAGAAATGAGTAGAGCCATTGTAAATGAATTTGAGTTACCTAAGTACTTTTGGGCCGAAGTGGTCAATACCGCTTGTCATGTGACAAATAGAGTTTACTTGAGGTCATCTCTCAAAAAGACTCCTCATGAAATTTGAAAAGGAAGAGTACCCAACATTTGGTATTTCAAGGTATTTGGTTGTAAGTATTACTTAACACCAAATAAAAATTAGATGAGCTCGATTTCAAAGAAGATGAAGAATCTTTATGGGATATGCAAACCATGGCAAGACATTTAGAGTGTATAATAAGGAATATGAAGGTTGAAGCGTCTATTTTTGTTAAGTTTAATGAATTCCTTGATGATGGACCAAAGTTAAATGATGATTAAGAAAAAGAGATAGTTGAAGTAAGTCCTATAGAAAATCTTGATAACTCAAATGACGATATCTTTGTAGATCTTAGAATTGGGCCACTTGAAAGTGGACCACTTTCTAAGATAAAAGAAGAAGAACAAGTATAAGATGATACTTCAAATCTACCTGAATCATTTAAATATAGAAAATATCATTCAAAAGAACCAAATCTAGGTGAAACAACTCAAAGTATGTTAAACGGAGAAAATTTTTAGAAAATGCTTTCATTTCACAAGTTGAGAAATAAAAGAGGCTATAAAACTGCTGAAGATTGGGTAATAGCTATGCAAGAAGAGCTACAATTACAACAACAACAACACATACCCATTATATATCAACGTCAGCAAAAGCTATGTTAGGGTCTGGGGAGGGTTAGAGGCAGGTAAACAACGCCTCCATCCCAAAGGATTGAGAGTTGCTTCCAGCGAGACCTCCGCCTCTATATGTATCTACGTAGACAAATAGTGAAAGACAAATAATAAAGGACAAAGACAAACATAAGAAGTGCAAAGTTACGTAAAGTGCAGAAACTATCTAAGCACCTAAATATAATCTAAGGTGCTCCTATATCATGTCTAAACCTCATTTAACCTTAATTATCTGTCTCCATGTACTCTTATCCTGGACCATGTCCTCAGGGAGGTGCAAATATAGTAGGTCATTCCTGATCCGCTCATTCCAAGTCAATTTGGGCCTACCTTTACTCCTCTTCCCCTCTACAATGAGGCTTTCAACTGCTCTGACAGAAGCCATGCCTATCTCCTCTTGACATGCCTAACCCATCTCAGTCTTCCCTCCTTATTTTATCTGCTATACTAGCCATCTCTAACCTTTCCCTAAATACCTCATTTCTGACCGGTCTAGCCTTGTATGCCAACATATCCACTATAGTCTACGACTGTGTCCTTTTAATGACCCAACGCTCTATTATAATGCTTTTACCATATGCGTGCTATAAAGATTTTAGTTTTATCAAATGGATGTGAAACCGTCTTTCTTGAATGGATAATTCCAGAAGAGGTATATCTAACTCAACCACCGAGTTTTGAAGATCATGATTATCCAAATCATGTCCTTAAACTCAAAAAGGCTGGCTGGAATATGAATTGTTTTGATGAAGTCAAAGGATGTTTTAAAAAGAGTTAAAAGGTGTTTCATAATTTGGAATTGAAACAAAATGAGAAAAACACATTGTGAGATATAGATCTCTCACATAGATCGATGGACGTATAAATCAGTCTCTCAAGAAGAGACATCGATCGACCTATGTTGGGACTGTTCAATCATGAAACCTTACTGTCCAACATCGATCTCTTAAATTAGGATAGATCAATGTAATGTCCATGACAATCACTCTAGAGAGGGGATGGGGAGGGTTAATAGAGTGTTGGACGATTTTGTGGAACTTTTCTCGTATTTGGCTCACTCCAACTCAAATGAACTCCAAATCAAAATAAAGAAAAGAGATGATGGATAATGAATGAATACACTAGATATAGATTGGTTCGAATCTTAAATGATTCTACTCTAGCAACACTTTGTTTCCAAAGTGAATTTCCAACAACTTTTCTTATTACTCTTAATAAGAACAACAACAGTAATACTTACAGTAACAACTTAGTGTAAGCAACAAAAACAGCTTCTTGCACAAAACAACTTTGTGCAACAACAACAACACCACCTATAAGCGAGAACAAGTTCTTGCTCCCTCACAACTTTAACAAAGTCCTATCAAGGAACTTTCACACAGTGGGTTCTGGGAAGTAGTGGGGTTTTACATTTTCTAGCTAGTCTAAACAAGCAAGAGACCAAACATGTATGGTTTCTCTTGTGTTAGACTTACACTCTCACAATTTACAACAATGAAGGACAAGCAACACGAGCTTAACAAGCTTTGAGCACTTTTGCATAAAATAAGAGCTTTTTACAACAATTAAAAATAAAGCTTAAAGAGGATGAAAGTGTATGTTGCCCTCATCTGAGTGTCTTCAATTTATAGAGGGTGTAAGCCACGTTTTTGCAGTCTCCCTAAATCTTCAACTCAATCATAAGTCTTGACAATGTCCAAATAATCTTTAGCCATCCTATAGTTTGATTAATCCTCCAAAGCCACCTTAGAAAATCTTAGACATGGATAAAATAGTCAAGGAAGCATGATTAATGTCAGGGGAAAGTCCACAAGAAATTTGAGCAAGATTGAAGAGAGAAAACACTTTAAATCTCCCTTGGATATTGATCCAACAATCATAAAATTTTGAATCTTGGATGAAATCGATCGATCAATGTCTTTATGTTGAGAGATCGATGTTATCCAGTAAGGTTCAGGTTTTGAACCTCTTATACATCGATCGATCAATGTCTCTTCTTTGAGAGACTGATGTATGCATTGATCGATCGATGTCTCATCATTGAGAGATCGATGTCTTCTAATAAGGTTTCAGTTTTATTCCTTACATACATCGATCAATTGATGTCTCTCCTTTGAGAGACTGATGTATATATCGACCGATCGATGTCTCATATTTGAGAGATTGATGTCTTCCAGTAATATTTTAACTTTGAACCTTTATTATATTGATCGATCGATGTCTCTAACTTTAGAGACTGATGCCACACCGATCGATCGGTGTATCCCAAACTTAGAAATCTATGTCTCACAGTAAGGTTGTAACCTTTGGACAATCCCAACATAGATTGATTGATGTCTCTTCTTGGAAGACTGATGTATACATCAATTGATCCATGTGAGAGATTTATGTCTCACATTATGTTTTTCTTATTTTAGTTTAATTCCAAAGTCTGAAATACCTTTTAACTCTTTTATAACATCTTACTTCATCAAAATAATTCATATTCCTTCTCCTCCCTCTATCCCTGTAACGTCGCCCCCCTCTCTTTCCCCTTCCCCCCTCCGTTAGCACCGCCTCTCTCTCTTCTTCTTCCTCCTCCCACCTCTCCTCTCCCTACTCTCCTTTGCCGCCACCCTAAGCCCTACCAACAGTCTCACTATCACACATAACCATCAAAAATCTCATTTTCTCAAAACACCCAATTTCATCAAGCATGTATATATCTCAAATAATTGAGGTGACAGTAACTAGTTATCATTCTATAATACTTAAAGATAGTTGCCATCTTCACATTGCATTACCAAAAAATCTATTAACTAATCGTGTTTCTCCATCTGCCTAGAAGTCAGGAATGAAACCATAGATTTTTTTAGAGCATGCTCAACAAGACCGCTGATAAGCAGTTACAATTTTTATGTTCTCAACAAGTGTGCTTCTACTGCTAAAGTATTAAGATCTTTTCCTGTCTGTGATCTCCTGCCATGAAAGCGCATTTGACTTTTATGTGGAGTGAAGGTTGCGAGTGGCAAAGATGAGGGAGGTGGGGCTTATGCTAATGGGGAAGGGGAAGGGGTTGGGCTGTAGGGCAAGGGAGAGGAGGGAGGAAGGGGAATGGAGGAAGAAGGAGAGAGAGCAGGGGGAGGGGACAGGCTGTAGGGGATTGGAGAGGAGGGAGGAGGGAGAATTGAGGAAGAAAGAGAGAGAGGAGGGGAATAAGGAGGGGCGGCGCTGTACGGATGAAGGGAGGATGAGGAAGGGGACAAAAGGTAGATGGAGGTGGTAATCTGAAATCACATGTCATCAGCATACCACTTGACTTTTTTTTAGCATTTCGTAGAAGGTTCGAATAAGATTTCTAATTAAAATTTAGATATTTTAGGAAAAAACTAATAAAAATATAACGTGATACAAATAGAGCATAGTCATCAATATATGTAATAAACCACCTTAAGCCTGAACTGTTTATGATGGTCCCTAAATGTCACAAAGTATAAGAGAAAATAGATAAATTTCTGGATAAGGCTTACCAGGGTATGGATTCTTTACATGCTTAGCAAGTTGACAAGCATCACAACGAAAAGGTAAGAATTTTTTTATTACTGAGAAAGGAAGAAACATTTCCTTGAGATAATAGAAACTAAGATGACCAAGACCAGGATATAGTAGCAATGCATCATTATTGGAAGAATGAAGGGTTGAAGACACATTGTGAGATGCTGAGCTTTTGGTGGTTAGAACTGGTTTCCTCTCATAGTTGTCTTCCTCGAAATAATAAAGTCCTCATTTCTGTCTAGTAGTGCCAATCTTCTTCGCTGATCCCTGCTCATGCATTAGACATAAGGTTGCTGAGAAGTTAGCGACGCAGTTAAGGTCTCTGGTTGGCTTATTGAAATCAGATTGCACTTTAGTTTTGGGACATGGAGGACAGCCTAGAGTGTCAATGATGGAGATATATGGATGGCCCTTTACCAGCAACAAAAGAGTATGTGCCATCTGCAATTTTGATCTTCAAATTGCTATGGTTTGGGACATATGAGTGAAACAAAGAGGAGTTACCTGCCATATGGTTTGTGGCACCTGTATCGAGGATTCAGTGAGTTTTTTCCACATGGTTGGTTGTACCTTACTGGACAAGGCTGCTAGCTTTAAGAGTCGCAATCTATGTCCTCAGGAGGGTAAACAGTTGTTCAAACTGTGCTTGGTTGAGGGACACACGGCCAGGTCTTTGTCACTAATGGATGTCCTTTCAGCAGCAACTTTGAGTCCTCGACTGTAAGTTGATTTTCTAGGCTTGATGTCTACTGGTTCTCTGTGAAGGTTCTAGCACTTATCTTGGGTGTGGACTAGTTTGTTATAATGGAAACATCTGAATCGTGAGTTGGGACAATTTGTAGTTGTTCTGAATAACGATGCAGAGGTTTCAATAGGCCTATCACCTGAGGAGTTAAGAAGGTCCTTGCGTTCTCCCAACATCACTCATCTTCTGTTCTCTTCTCTTCGAACTTCAGCAAATGCTTCACTGAAAGAAGGAATAGGCCTTCTCCCTTGTATGCGCCCCCTTACTTCATTCAATTCCTTGTTAAGTCCAGCAAGGAATTTATACAGGCGTTCCTTTTTGAGGTGCCCTTTGAACTTGATATCACTTTCAAGGTCACCCTAGTCAGCCTCATAGTGCATATCTACTTTTTACCAAAGAGTTTGCAAGGCATTATAGTATTATGTGATGCTAAGATCACCTTGCCGCATTCTCGTGAATTTGTTTTTTATTTCAAACACTTGGGATGCACTTTCAAGGTCCGAGTAGTTCTCTTTGCCTATATGCTAGGGGATGAGATCAACTCACCCACTTTCTCTCACCCCACGCGTCACTGCGCGACACGTGGCAACAGGAGTGGGTGGTGAGGCTAGATGAAGGTGACCCGTATCTAGCCTCACCACCCATCCCTGCTGCCACGTGTTGCGCGGTGATGCGTGGGGTGAGGAGTTTGGGGTGAGAGAATCCTATCCCATATCCTAGATGGCTCTGGCAGTCCTCAGGGGCAGATAATGGCGACTAACATGTGGTTCTATTGAATTTACAAGTCATGACATGACCAGTGAATTGTTGAGTTTCCAACTATGGTACTGTGGGTCTGAAACATCAGGACATGGTCCATCACCAAAAATGAAGCTCAGTTTGGCCCTACCTCTTAACACCATCAGAACTAACTGAGACTAAAGAAGAAAATTCTTCTTATTCAGTTTGTGGTTAGCGATTTGGAGGGATTATCCTTCATTAAAAGATTGAAACCATCATTGTTTTGGTCATAGAGGAAGTCTCCACTGACTCATAGCTTTCCTGTCTTGAACTCATCGATATGGTTGGACAGTAGACACGGGTGGATAGGTTTGAGCCAGTGGCTTTAATACCATAAAAGTAGGAAAGGCAAAAAATTGGTAAAGAAGGGATTTTTTTCTCATACAATCCGCGAGAGTATAATGCTGTATAAATACACCTACCTAGCTAGAATCAATCATATCCCGTAATTGTAAGGATCAAGTACCTACCATAATTACAGCCTATCATTCTTGATTCTATCTTATCTAGAGATCATAGGATATTCCCTTCTTAACTACCTCATTACTATAGAATATTCTACCAGTGATACTGCACATTATGGCAATATATTCCAACATAAACATAAGTGGAGCTCGACGACTGTTGGTCAGATCATGGGAAACGCTTCCTCCTTCATGAATATGAAGAAATTCACAGAAGAATGATGGATTTCTAGAAGCCTTCTTGAAATTCAGAAGATTAACAAGGAACATTTCATCTTTCGATTCCAGTCGGAAGAATCAAAACAAAGCATCGTTGGCCTTTCTCCAATGCTTTTTGGTAACAAGGTACTTTTTCTATGCCCTTGGGTACCGAAGAAACCCATTCAAAGGCTAAAACTTTACTCTGTTTCGGCCTAGGTTCAATTCCCATGTTGAAGATTCATTATTCCAATATGCAAGTTTTGAGTGATTTGGGTAGCCTTATTGGGAAGCCCTTATGTATAGACAGACTAACAACTTCTCAATCCATAATGTCTTTTGCAAGAATTTGTGTGGAAATCAAAGATGGACAACTCCCATCCAAAACTATAAGCTTTATTGATGAATATTGCCAAGAAATCACCCAAGACGTCATCTATAAATGGATGTCATCCCAGTGCCTGAAGTGTTAAACATCTGGTTATTCTTGTGAAGAGAAAGTGCTAGAAGGAAAGCAAGCTACCAATATTGCCGGAAATAAGCTAGATACAAAAAGACTGGAGGACAGAACAACCCAACGAGGACTCATACTCTACGAGTGACATATAAAGCCAATAAAAAAACTCAGGATGCTGAAAATGGTAAGGTTAAAAAGACAATTGAGGAACCAGGTAAATCAAGTCACGAAAGCAAGTCACAGAACAATGGTGAGTCTTGTCAGCTTCTCATAAATGAGCAAGGTAAAATCTCTTTAATCAGTCTTAAGCAATTTAGCCCCCTTTCTGTTGAGGATACTGCTGGTCATTGTCCTATAGCTTGATGTCGTTAATGGATTATTGCCCAAGCATCAAGCTAAGGACAATTTCAAGGCGTGTAACTCTTTGGTAAATGATTCAGAAGGGATTTCTGAAGCTTTCTATGAAGATCCTTCTGACAAAGATGATGATATTCCTGTTAGGGACCTTAGGAAAGTAACAAAGACCAAGAAAAAGGCAAAAGTAGTTAAATTGCAACTCCACTATATGATAAACTCTTACGAAGGTAACAAAGGCCAAGAATAAGAAGGCAAAATTAGTCAAATTGCAACTCCACTCTGTGATAAACTCTTTGGGAGATAATGAGAACTTTGGAAAAGAAAACACCAACAAACCCGTGGCTGGAGATATAGGGACTCAGGAGAAGGTTGATGTAGATGTTAATGAGATGCCAAACAAAGAGAAGGAAGACTTGTCTCGTGATGATATCCAAACAAGTCAACCTAACCTAGAAATTGTACTGACAGAGGAAATCCCAAAATTAGTCATACACTACGGTAAAAACAAAGAGATACCAAGGGGGTATAAAAGAAAAAAATGGTCAAACTATCATACTAGAACATAAAGGTATTAAACTCCCCTCTAAAGGAAAAGGAAGTGAAGGAATTCATACTTCAGAAGATCAGTATCATTGGTCTTGTGGAAGTAAAAATCAGACAGGAAAACTTTGATAAATACAGCAATAAGGTTTTCAGGCACTGCGAATACACATGATGTCTTCTCAAATTATGTCTCTAGAATCTGGGTAGGATGGAATCCATACATCTGTGGATGTTATATCTTTCATTGTGAAGAGCAATGTATGACTTGCAAAATGAGGGCTAAGTAATCATCGGAAGGAGGATTATATTCTTTCTGTGATACATGGCTTCAATGAGAAAAGGAGAAGAAGAGACATACGGAAGGAACTAAGGTATCAAAAGAACTTATATAACAATATACCATAGGTGATTGGGAACTTCAACATCATCCTTGATAGCAAAAGCAAATGTGAAACAAAAGAGTGGACACATATGCTATCAAGGAATTCACCAATTGGATTCATCATTTGGACATATACAATCTCCCTTCTAGAGGATGTGAATTTACATGGTCCAATAAGCAGTAGGCCGTTAAGAGGGTTTATATGCTTGGTAATGAGGAATGGAAGAATGTTTTTCCTAACTTCCAGCTTGAGTATAAAGCACTTGTGACCCCACACCATTCATCAGGTGTCTTGTCTGTTAAATGCGAGAAAAATTTTGGTACAAAGCTTTTCAAATGCATGAAATGTTGAATGAAGTACTCTGATTTCAAGGATGTTTTAGAAAAGATTTGGTCTACACAATGCAAAGAAATCCAATGATAAGATTTACAAAGAAGTTTAAAAGGCTCGAGCAACCATTGAAGTAATTAAATGAAAACAGTATTGGAATATCACAGAAGGGTTGCAAAAGCTAAACAAGGCCTAGAGGATGCCCAAGAACAAGTCATGAAAGCTGCAACATTAATTTGCAACAGATGAAGAAGTCAGCTTTGGACGATTATTTGAGACTCCTAGACTTTGAGGAATCTTTCTTCAAAGAAAAAGTTAAAGTAAGGAGGATGAAATAACGTGATAGAAATTCACAATTCTCCCACATATTAGTCAAAACTCATACCACAAGGAATAAGATCTTGAGATTTATATATCATAATGAAAATATGGAAGAAGACTATGAAAAAGTAAAGGCAATGGCTACTGGTTCTTTAAAAACCTATTCGTTGAACCCTTACCTAACGTTGCCGCTAATCAGAATTGGAAGGGTAAAGTGCTAAGTGATGAACAGATTATGCTGCTAGTATCTCCAGTCCCAAAAGAGGAAATAGAAAGGCTCTTTTCTCAATGAAAACTAACAGTACACCTGATCCAAATGGTTTCACAGCTGAATTTAACAAAAAAAAATTGGGATCTGCCGTGGAGAGTTATGGAAGCTATTGATTTTTTCTTTTAGGAAGAGTTCATGCATTTTTCATAAACTCAACAGCTATCTTCGTCATTCCAAAGGAGGAGGCCGCAATTAAAATGAAAGAGTGTAAGCCAAACTTTTGCTGCAACATTCCCCACAAGTCGATCTCTAAAGTTTGACAAGCAAAATGAAGACATTGCTCCCATGCTTAGTCAATGAAAACTAGTCCACATTTGTTCAAGGAAGGTTATATAGGACAATATTTTTTTAATGCATGAATTGGTCAAGGGTTACAAACGTATTGAAGGTGCTCTGGAAAAGTTTAAAGAGTAGTCTGGTCTAAAGCCAAACCTCTAGACAAGTAAAGCTATAATACCAGAATAACAAACTCAAGAAAACAAGCATCTCAGAATTATTATGAATGCCAATTGGTTCTCTTCTTATTAGATACCGGGGGCGTCTCTATCACTGAAAAGTTGTCATATAGGGTTTATGGTCCTCAATTGAATAAACTAATCAGTAGGACAAATAGTTGGTCTGCTTCAAAACTCTTGTTTATCTTAAGTAAGACATCCTAACAATTGATACATAATTCTCTTACCTCTAAAATTCCAAAACAGAAACGACCCTCCTACTGGAAAGAAATGTACCAAATACTAACAAATAGCACCTGTTAGACAGACAAAATGAATCTTCCACCTAGGTCCTTCATGCAAAAGAAACGAGTAAAAGAAAATAAGGAGCGAATAAACATCTCCTAGAAAACACCAAGACATGAAATTCCTTGATCACACGCCAACTTATTACCTGATCATAGCTTACGGACATAATATACTCCCCACATCTAGCCCACGCAATGTCCAAAACAGAAGCAAAGTGTCCAGAGGGAACCTTTTCCGGTTTCCAATCCTCAGAAATAGCACCCACATTCCTTCACAGATGGAAAGATCCACCATATCCGTAGGCTAAAATTGAGTCACCAGTTGAACTCCAGTGACCACCACAGAATCCTAGAGCACAATGGCCTAACTCACCAACAGTGACCATATTCACCCAAATACCAATTGTCTTTTCAGGTTGCCATATCATCATTGTCTTGTCCATTGAAGTAGATAGTAATCTTTGAGGTTGATAACATTCATTCCCATGAAGGGAGAAATGCGGTTGCCACGCCACAGAGTAGACCCAATCCTCATGGCCAATGACCAGGGAATCCATCGAAACTTGATAAGGATAAGGGCCAACCGCAATTATGGGACCTTTCATGTAAGAAGGCAAGCTGATTTCTTGATCCTTTCTTTCATCTGAAGATGGAGATGATGCAACCTTCCATATGCGTATGCCTTTGTCTTGTGAAGCGCTAACCAATAAAACACAAACTTCACCATCCCCAATTATCGGCAGAGAGAAATCCAAACTTCGGATCCAGTCATTATGCCCTTTTAACTCGAACACACGAACAAACTGAGAAACAAACACTAAGTCAAGCAAGAGATCCACATTTAGCTAAAAGTAAAAGACTATGTCTAGTAATAAAAACCTCAATTCCAAGCTTACTTTTCCAGTCCTTTCTCCCAAATAAAGAAAGATCTTATTGTCCAAGCCGCCAAAAGCAAAAACCAGTCGACCAGGACTTTCGGGTAATTCAGAGAGAGAAAGAGTCACCATAGGCTTTGAGCCAATGGAGAGGGATAACAAACATGACAAGCGGCAGTCATCTGCAAAAATTAAATCAGGAAGTTACTTGAAATTTGCATAGCCATGAAGCATAAGAAATTCTGATGAATAAGAAAAGGTGTGTTCATGAAACTGAACATCTCTTGGTATGAAAATCTCTTGAGTGGTGAGATTGTATAGAATGTAGCCTTTTGTAGAGTGAGGAAGACCAATGTATATTGAAGGAATAGATGTGGGAGCAAATTTGGCCTTGTGAGGATCTGTGTCTGAAGCAAAGGCTAGGTAGCCAAATACTTTGAGATTTTTGTAATCAGGTTTAGTGCCATACAATAAGGTATGAGGACAGGAATGTTTCAAGAGAGGAGCTGGCAAGATGTTAAACAAGTAGGTAGCGTACTTAACACAAAACCCCCAAAAATCTATAGGCAAGCTTGCTTAAAATCTTAGAGCCCTGGCAACGTTTAAGATATGCTGATGTTTCCTCTCAAACACTCCGTTTTGTTGTGAAGTGTTTATGCACGAAGTCTGATGAATGATCCCCTTTTTCATATAGTAAGGATCCATTTTGAACTCTTGCCCATTATCACTCCTCAAAGTTTTTATGTTGGTCTCAAACTGTGTACAAACAAACTCGCAGAAACTTTGAGTTACAAGTCTAGCTTCTGATTTATTTTTGAGCAAATAAATCCAAGTATATGTGTGTAGTCATCAACAATAGTAAGGAAATATTTTTGCCCATACATGGTGGGGTGCCTATACAGCCCCCAGATTTCTACATGAATCAACTGAAATGGCTTAGAAGATACAGACTCAGACATTGGGAAAGGGCTTCTTTTCATCTTAGCTAGGGGGCAAACTGTACAAACATCAGTTTTATTATGTACTAGCACACAACTATCAAGCTTGTGAGCTTCCTTCATCCTTGGGAGAGATGAATGCCCAAGCCTGTAATGCCAAAGTAGGGATGGAGAATCAGGTAAACCAACAAGGTTATTAACAGATATAGAACAAGAAGGCTTAGAAAACTGCACTACAGAATTGACAGTTCCATTCAGATAGTAGAGTCCATTTCTCTTCTCAGCTGAACCAATCATCCTCTTGGACAACTGATCCTGGATTAAACAAGATGTGCCAGAAAAATTCACAGACAAAGAAGGATCAAGAGTGAGCTTACTGAGAGACAGTAGGTTAAAACTGAATTCAGGCTCATAAAGAACATTATGCACAATTAGATC
This sequence comes from Eustoma russellianum, assembly GCA_036186865.1. Lineage (NCBI taxonomy): Eukaryota > Viridiplantae > Streptophyta > Magnoliopsida > Gentianales > Gentianaceae > Eustoma > Eustoma russellianum. Next base: position 3,172,752 of record AP025072.1, on the reverse strand, counting down.
TGTGTTAATCATGACAGTGCCAATGTAAGTGGCAGACACAGAAGAACTATTTGGCAGATTGATTAAGACATTTTCAACGGTCTTATATGAAAGAAACAGATTAAGACAATGTGTGACATGATGCGTAGCTCCTGAACCAAGAATCCATATGTTATTATCATCAGTGCAATCTGTACCTTTCATATTAGCAGCTTAGGCTAACATGACAGCTCCTTGGACTCCAGTACTAGGCACTGTTGGTAGCTGGTTATCATCATTCCTGTTCAACCAACTAAGTAACTTTTGTGTTTGTTCAAAGGTAAGCATAAGAGCTTGACAAACCTTATCGTTTTGTTCTTGCTGTTGATTATCAAATTCAGAATCTGTCACTTACACCATATTAGTTTGATCCTTGAACTTATAGCCAGGAGGGAAACCATGCTTCTTGAAGCATCTATCAACAGTGTGCCCTATCATTCTACAATGAGTGCATTGTGGCTTCCTGGTTCCTTCTTGAAAAAATCGTCCACTACCTCTCCTGTAGCTACCTGCTTGTCCTCTATATGCAAACGCATTGGCCATCACACTTTCACCATCATTCCCATCCATCATCATTGCAGTGGGATTATTAGTGAATGAACCATGTCCATTCATATTGTTAACCTTTCTCTCATACTTAATCGCCATGGAGGTTGCGCAAGAATGATAGCAGGACTATCATTCAGATGTAGATACAAAGGATTAGCCATAGGACTTTCTTGCGCTTAGAATGTTGTATTCCTCGAATTGTTCGACGAAGATGCCATAACAGCAACAAAATCTTAGAAACTCAAATGAAAGATAGGACGTGCAGATCAAAGATCAAGTGCAACAACAAATATGAACAGACACAAAAGAAATTCAAGAAGATTCAATAAGACATCAAAAATGTTCGCTCTGATACCATGATAAAATCTTTGAATTAGATCAAGAACTAGCAGAGGATCAAGAATTAATTCCACAAGAATGGATGATCAACACACAGAATCACAATCCGATGAATTAAAATGAACAGAATTTGAATTAGAGGTTTGGCGCCATGAACGTGCGCCAGAAAAGAAACCAAGAAAGGAGAAACCGTTTGCTAAAGGAAAAAATTATTTCATAGTATTCTGAATGCTTTCCGTATACAACAACATTGGTTTATATACAACATCAATAGAATCTACTAGAAAACGAATTCTACACGGCTACTAATACAATTGAATCAAAGCAGCTCGCCCTCTACATCATAACTAACTAACTGTCATTAATCCGACGTGGTATCAGCTCATCTCTTCAGCTTACTGCGATTGGCTACACCTCTGCTCCCAAACATGACTTCTGTTGCGACTATGCATTATGTTATGTTAGCATTTGATCCCCGCAACACTTCACTTCAGCAAGTGTTTTGCTTACTGGCACGATGGCACGCTACGCCTGGCACGCTCACTGCGTTGGCGCGATGGCACGCTATTTTGGCACGCTATCCTTGGCACGTTAGTGTTTGGCACGTTGGCACGTTGGCACAACTTGGATCATCCAGCTACTTTGCTGCATCTTCAACATGCTGCGAATCTAAATGACTCTTGCTTCCGTTTCTTTCCCCTAGGGCTATATGTTAGATCTACATGGTAGATCCGTTACCTGAGAATCGTTTAAGAGAGTACAAAAGCAAAGTGAATAAATGCGGAAGTGTACATTGCTCCATTGGTTAACAATGTAGTAGTTTTGACACGCATGACAACCGTGTCTTTCAAGGGATTGCACGAATACACTAGTTGTGAAATTCACTAATGAATTATCAACAAACACCACTACTATTCCCCATGAAACAAATAAATAGTGTGTTCTCCTCTCGAAAGTGTTTAAAATACATACATACATACATACATACATACATACATATATATACATATATATATATATATATACATATATATATATATATATACATATATGTACGAAGCAACGAATGGAAATGAGAGTTTGCAAATGTGCAAACTACAGAATGATGCAGAAAAGAAATAGCCTAACACTTGCAAACGTTCAAAACCCACCAGTTTTCCCTTTTACATTTGCTTCATTTATATAGTGGACAAAATGCAATGAATTGCATTTGCATAAGCAATGAATTCCATTTGCATTGAAAGGTAAATTTTGTTTTACTGAAACGTTTCTTATCAAAAACGGAAAATGCTTAATAATCCATTCATTAATTTCCCGTTACATTTTAATAAATATATGTAATGGAAATGTTTAATATATATAACAAATTATATATATTAAATAGCTTACATAAAACACTTCGAGAAAAATACTTGTGAGTTCTTGTCCCTCGGGGACTAGATGTCATTAATAACACGGTCTCGACTTTAGGAGTCCTACCAACAAGGACTGTAACCGTACGACTGTCTACACATTTAGTGGTTCATTCAGATTACACTGCGGATCCACTAATATACTGCAATGATCACTTAACGTGTGGATATGTACGTAATACAAATATTATGTGACATTAGTAACATATAATATATAACATACATAAGTCCACATATGTTGATATGTAACTTAAGTCACACATATCGTGCACTACATGTATGAGCATATCAAATTCAAACATATAATATATAACATGCATAAGTCCACATGTGTTTGATATGTAACTTAAGTCACACGTGTCGTGCACTACACGTATGAGCGTATCAAATTCAGCACTATATGCATAGCTTGAGAATGTTATAAGATCACTTGACACTAGTATACTTATCAACCTACTTTTTTCTTTGAGTTGATAGAATGATTGTGTCAGATATTCGATCATGTAAATTCAAATAGTTTTTATTGTCAAACAACGGACAGAATCCATGATATACCCTATTGATACCTACTCTAGAGTATTTCCGTTAGCCCATGATTTTCTTCTCCATCTCATACCCGACTTAGGACTAATATGAATGGAATTAACATAGTAACTAAGAACAGTGTCTTGTGACTTTCTATTCAAGAATACGGAATCATGAAAATGGAACAAAATAAGCATATATTTGGATTCCTTAAAGAAAAATTTCCCAAACTACAATGATGGAAGAGTTATCCTTCTGTGCCCATGCGGAATTCAATCTTGGCAGGCGCTCTGCTTCTGCAAGCAAAACAAGTCCCAGAACTATCAACAAGGACAAGTAACATGGACATAGGTTTTCTTGCCATCTTCTTCCCTTGCAGTTTGAAAAAATTCACTATGTAATAAAGGAATGTAAAGTAGAGATGAGAGGCAATTGGATTCTTACATTTCTTTTCCTTCTATAATTGCATCAATGAACGTTTGATGACTTAGTAGATGCAAAACCCTAGAAATATGATAAGAAGAAGAGGTCCTTCTGATAGAAAGAAAAAGTCTTTTGGAAAAATAGGAGTGAAAAATAAGTGACATATATCATGACTCGGTCTGTAAATTGTTTTCAAAAAGATACCTAAAATAAATGCATTACTTGAATCGTAGATTCCTTTAGATGACTCTCATTTTTATTAGTTTTTTTAGAAGAAATTGTGAACGAAATAGAAGTATTTATATTTTGCAATAAATAGTTGTTTCACCAAATTTTTATGTTTAAACTGCTTTGATATATGGACTCAAGTAATTAAGAGACTAGCCTATAACCCGTGCTAGGCATGAAAAAAATGTTGGATTTAATTTAATAAACCCCTGAATAGGACCGTTTAGTTGAATCAATGGACAAAGTAACAAAATGCGGAAAATATACCTTGCTCCATTACCGTTGTTAATCTGAACACGTACCCTGCAACTGCTTCGGTTGGCGATGAATCTGGCGTGATCTAAGGATTCACGACCTCCCACCAATTGCTGATATACCCCTTGAACGGAATCAATAATTCACTGCTTTACCCGATGGAGAGGCTAGGCAGTGTGGGCTTTATAGAACAAGGTTGGCATACCCTCCCACTTTTCCTCTCTATGGCCGATTTTTTGATGCTATTTGAGGAGGTGAAGACCTCCTCCTTTATATAGAGGGAGAATAGGGAAATCCTAATTGGCATATTCTTTTATGGATAGAGATTTCTTTATCCCAGATACTTGGAATATACTTGATACTATCATCAAGTTATCTTTATCCATTATCAAATATTATCCAATAGGAATCCTGCTGAGCGTATAGTTCTTCACAAGTTTGTTTATTTGAGACTTGATTAGATGATTTATGATTGATGTAGTGATATATGTGATGATAGGAGGGGGTACGGTTTTGATGGTTAAGGGATTACTCAAATTTTTAAGTTCAATATATAAGAGGATACAGGATGGGAGTAGGAGAAATTGCTTATTTGTTATATGATTATGTGGATTCCCTCTCTTGATAAAATTGTTGAAATTCTGGAAAGGAGATTGGGGGAGAGGGGAAGGTTTTGGGCAGTGGCAAAGGGGGAATGTTATTTTTATGGTAGACATCTTGGAGAGAAAGGATGGTATGGTAATACAAGAAAATAAAAAAAATGAGGCATGTAAATTGTTTTTGGAGACTTTTATTTACCATGGGAACCATGTCTTATGTGTTTAAAATTAAAGGAGATGAACAAGGGGTTGTTGGGATGATTAAGATTCATGGTGGATGATAAGTGACGCAAATTAGTAGGTTGTGGGTTCCATACCCCACGGTTTTTTTGGTCAAGGTAGTGGGGGTGGATTTTGTTTCAAACCTCATGGCAAATGAACATCATTTTGTTAGAATTGTGGACTGTTTTGGTATATGATTTGAGGATTGTTCTCTCTTTTGCAGCCAAGGAGTGAAGAAAGAAGAAGGATTGTGATTATTTTATTTTACAATTGTAGAAAGAGTTTTTGTAATTAAAGAGGACTTATGGACTGTTTTTGTAAAGAATTTTTGTAAGATTTAGTTATGTGGTTTTTATATGGTTATAAGCTAAAGGAGTGATCTTGAGTTGGTAGTACAGTTTATGGCGTAGCAAAAGCTATGGAACCCGGAAATGAATAGGTGAATTGGTATAAGGAAGTTAGAGATGGAGGAATAGATGGATACCAAGTGCATTTCCATTTGCATATCATGACACTATTTTAAAGGTACTGCATTGTTTTAAAAATAAAAGCATCACATTATTTTAAAAAATTAAAGGATGATATCTATTTAAAACCCGTATCGAATAAACTGTCATTATGTTTGATTCTGGTATTGTTAATGGAGCCGAGCATAACATCCTTTCTTATGTTGTCGGGATAATGTACAGTTATAATTATGGTTATAAACCCGAGCGTAACATCCTCTTGTAGGCTGCCGGGGTAATGTGCAGTTATGGTTATAGACGGAATCATTCGTATTTGACTTTTTGTTCATACAGAGAAAAGGTATACCATGGCTACTTTAAGGTATTGTACGGTATGGTATCTTTTTAGAGTATGATATGGTATGGAATGATTCTAAAAAGTAATGTATTGTATCGTATCGTTTTTAAAATGGTATCACTGCATTTCATATCGCATCATAGTGCATCATGTTGCATCATACTAGTTTGTAGATTCATATTTATCATAGATGAATGATTTAAACTAAGTATCGCATCAGGTGAGAAGATTTCGGTTCAGTTTATGTCCAATTAGCAAATTCCAGTCTTATTCGATGTTCTTGGGATGCCCTATCATACTAAGGGTTATCTACTATTGAACATTAATTCAAAATCTATGTTTATATATAGAGATGTTCAATTTTATGAACACATTTTCCCATTTGCTTCTGACTCACCTTCAAATATTTCATCATTGTCTGAACCAAATACATTGAATCATACCATCACAAGATTTGTTCATGACATCCCTGAACATTTACAATCTACATCAGAACATTCATCTTAACTTTCAAGTCCTTCTTCGTTTACTCCTGTCATCCCTCCATCTCATGAATCTGCTGAAGATTCAAGCACAACTTCAAATGCCCCCAACATACCTGAATCTATTACTTCTCCATCTGATACTCATCCATATACTGGAATTGAAGTCCACCTACCTCTACACCAACCTGCTCCTCATTCAGACCTACCAGAATTAAACAACCACCCAGTTATCTTCAAGATTACTACTATAACATTCTATTTTCATCTCTTGAAGTCCCTCAGCCCTCATACAAGAGATTTGATACATTTTACCCACTTGAGGACCACATCACTTTTGATCAACTGACACCTAAATATAGGTCATATGCTCTTAACATTATTGTCTTACAGGAACCAACATCTTATCAAGAAGCAGCCAAATCTGTTCACTGGCTGAAGGTAATGCAAATGGCATTGGCTGCACTTGAGGCTAATCACACCTGGTATTTGGTCTCCCTTTCTCATGGTAAGCAACCTATTGGATGAAAATGGGTTTACAAGGTAAAATATAAGTTTGATAGGAGCATAGAAAGGTATAAAGCTAGACTTCTGGCAAAAGGCTTCACACAATAGCTAGGGGTTGATTGCACAAACACTTTCTCTCCTGTTGCAAATTGACTACTGTAAGATTGATTCTAGTTGTAGCTGCATGTAAACAGTGGCATGCACATCAACTGGATGTGAATAATGCCTTTCTACATGGTAACCTAGGCCAAGAAATATACATGACTTTGCCTGAGGGGGTCGTTGAATCTGATAAAAACACTGTATGCAGACTTCATAAGTTACTCTATGAGTTAAAGCAAGCAAGTAGAGAGTGGAACCTAAAACTGACTAAATTTCTTACTACTCAAGTCTATGCACAGTCAAAGAATGACTACACAATGTTCACAAGGCAGACATAATGTCCTGGCTGTTTTAGTCTATGTTAATGACATAATCGTTGCTAGCAACTCACTTTCACAGACAATAACCTGAAACAATCACTACATCAGACTTTCAAAATCAAAGACTTAGGTGCCTTGAGATATTTCCTTGGCATAGAAGTGGCTAGGTCACAGGGTAAATTATGATATGCTAAAGGAAGTATGCTTTGGACCTAGTAGAACAGACGGGGTTCTTGGCTGCTAAACCTGCAAAAAGTCCTATGGTGCAAAACTTGAAGTTAGGTCATGGTGATTCGAAGCTTATAAAGGATGTATCAAGTTATAGAAGACTTATAGGCAGGCTGATATATCTCATCGTAGCAAGACCAGATATTTCTTTTGTAGTCCAACAGTTAAGCTAATTTCTTGGCATACCTACAGAATTGCACCTCAAAGCAGCACATAGATTGTTGAGGCACTTGAAAGGAACAACATGTTAAGACATATTTTATCCCAGTCATGATAACCAGGAGTTGAAAGGATTTGCATACTCTGATTGGGCAAGATGTGTTGAAACAAGGAAGTCTGTCACAGGATATTGTGTGTTCTTAGGAGATTCCTTGATCTCTTGGAAGGCTAAGAAGCAAAACACTATATGTAAATCCTCATCTGAAGTGGAGCATGGAGCATTAGCAATGGCAACATGTGAGATACAGTGGCTTTTATACTTGTTGGAAGATCTTGGCATAAGGCATCCTGGACCAGTCGAATTATTTTACGATAATAAAAGTGCCATCTATATTGTGGAAAATTCCATTTTTCATGAGATAACAAAGCACATTGAAATTGATTGTCATATTGTATGAGAAAAGTATCAACGAGGAGCGATCCACCTTATGCTCATTAAATCAGAGTTTCAGCTGGCAGATGTTTTCACAAAAGCTCTTGATTCAATAACACTGTGAAACCTGACTTCTTCTATGGGGGTATGTAATATTTTTAGTAAGTCAGGTTTGAGGGGGGCTGTTACAGGAGGCACTGAAACGAAGAAGCAAGAGAAACCACAATCCAAAGAAGAGAAGTTTTGGTGCAGCAGTAGTCATTGGATCAAATGTTGGAATAAGGGTTAGGATGAAGTATGGATGAGCTGGCAATCCATGATAAAACATTTCATATGTGTCACGTGGGTGTAGCGAGAATTGGAGCTTTAGAGCACCGGAGGAGAGCAGGTGAAGTCGGAGAAGAAGAAAGAAGTTGGCGGGAGCAGTTTTAAACATATGAAAAGACTTTTATACCCTTTGTGTTTAATTTAGAGGATGACAGTTACTAAGGGTGTGTTAGTCATTTCATAATGTATTTCCCTCATTGTTTGAATGTTTAAATCGGGTTTGCAGTGATGCATTTGACCAGTGAGGAAATACACAAAATTGGATTCCAGTTCTCTCATGAAATCTCTTTTTCTTCATTTTTTTCATCTTTGTGTTCATTTCTATTGATTAGAGTGATCAATTTGACAGCATCAATGAACATTTGTTGACTTAGTAGATGCAAAAACCTAGAAATATGATAAGAAGAGGTCCTTCTGATAGAAAGATAATGTCTTTTGGAAGATAGGAGTAAAAAATAAGTGACATATATCATGACTCGGTCTAATAGGGTGTGAATTGTTTCATAAATAGATGCCCAGTGTAAATGCATTACTTGAATCATAGATTCCTTTAGATGCCTCTCATTTTTATTTGCTGTTTTTAAAAGAATGTGTGAATGAAAAAAAAGTATTTATATTTTGCAATAAATAGTTGTTTCACCAAATTTTTATAATTAAACTGCTTTACTTGACGAGGACTGATCCTCACTAAGTGGATCAGAGGTGATCCGGAGATAGCGCCGCTAGCGCCTCGATAAGGCATTTGATGTAACCTACAAGGGAAAGACAATGTTAGAGGCCCAGGGCTAATGCCCTGGAGAAAGCCCCGTCCTAAGCTCAATACAGCTCTTCTTACCAGAAAACAACTCCTCTACAAAAGAGAGAACTTTTCAGGTTACTTCAACCTTTACTTCTAGCATCTATGGAATGCCTAGCCAGAGATCTTAAGCCTCTAATAGGTCCAATACATAAAAGGGATCCAAGTACGTACTGCCTTTTTCACCATGATATCAGGCATGACACAGAGAACTGTAGGTAGTTCACCCTAGAAATTGAGCGTCTAATCGAGCAAGGCTATATGCAGCGATACTACAACCTGAGATCGAGGTTGTACAATAGGCTGAAATTTACCCAGCCTCCCCGTGACAAAAGATGCTGGCCGGACTATCGACGCAAGTCGCCAGAGGATGAAGACATAGACCTAGCTGGGCAGATGCAGCGCAGCTGAACGCACAAGGTTGACCCAGGTAGGTCGACCTTAAGGAAGCCCAAGCGAAACTAGCAAGGTCACCTCGGATGACCATAAAGTTGTCATGTAGATAGGCCAATGTGAATAATTTTCTGTACAGACAAGTTTCTAGGGCTACCTGGCCTGGCCGACGGACGTGCCGACCTGAAAGCCAAAAGTCCGAGTACTCGACATGTATCCAAATTTTCTAGTATTTTATACATGTACATTATTTAATAGAAAAAGGAAGTACTTGTTCAATGCTTGTCGTTACAATCAAACTATTCAGATACAAAGCAGGTTCAATTCGAGAGGCTTATCATTCAGGGCATGGAACCCCATAAATATTGGCTCAAGTGATTCTGCCATGTGTGCTTCTTATCACTTAGCCCAGCATGGCTCAGCGCGAGCTATCACTACATGTTCTAGTACAGTCTAGCTCGGCAAGGATTATCCGACTACTGCCCAGCACCTATCGTTGAAACTTTTGCCTTTGCAAGGTCCAAACAATACTCTTATAATCTGAATCGTGTATGATTTAGCTCAGGTGCAGCAGAGCGCAGAACAGACCATTATCTTAACGATGATATTATTCAGCCTACTTTGGTTGACCTCAACAAACAAGTTCGAATATGGATGCCCTCCAATGTAAGGGACCCAATTTCCTCCAATGTAGGTGAACTGATGTCCTCCAATGTAGGGGACCCAATTTCCTCCAATGTAGGGGAACTGATGTCCTCTAATGTAGGGGATCTAATTTCGTCGAATGTAGGAGAACTGATGTCTTCCAATGTAGAAGACCCAATTTCCTCCAATGTAGGGGAACTGATCTCCTCCAATGTAGGGTACCCAATGTCCTCCAATATAGGGGACCCAATTTCCTCCAATGTAGGGGAGCTGATGTCTCCCATGTCGGGGACCCAGCTATAAATCCTTTGCGTTATGGTTGTAAGGGGATTCACATCGACCATGAAAAGAGGGGTGAACCTCAGCCTTATGGCTGCTCAGAGGTTCACCTTGGCGCATCAGTCCTCTGCCTTATGCTTTATAAAGGAACCTAGGACACGACAAGTTTCGTGCCTACCCTCAAGAATGGTGACCCAAGGGAGCCACTTCAGTCCGCTGCCTTATGGTTTTAAGTGGACCAGCGACGTGACAAGTTTCGTGTCTAAGGATGACCTAAGTGGTCACCTCAGAAGGATGACCTAAGTGGTCACCTCAGAAAGATGACCTAAGTGGTCACCTCAATCCTTTGTCTTACGGTTTTAGGGGGATTCACATCGGTTGTTATAAAGCCCGCCTCTTTATGATAAGGGACGTGACAAGTTTCGCGCTTACCCTGAAAGAAATTACTTGAAACCAGAAGACCTCGTGCACCTGAATGTCTAACAGGATGCACTGACCTGCATTTATCTAAACTCTTGAGTGGATTCATCTTGGCCAATCTTAAAACATGTATCTCGTATACTTGGTTGAGAATAATCCTTGGTCATTTCAAACAAGGACTTCTAGCTCAGTCTGACAGTTTAACAGACCTATTTCTCATTTATTCTTAAGCTAGCTCAGCCTGGCAGGATAACATGTTTATTTTCATTCAAGTCTTTAAGCTCTGCTTACGCTTTAAACATGTGCTAAGCTTATTAAAGCCACGTTTGGCCATTTAAGCTATGTACAGACGTTACTTTATCTTTCCAAGTCAGCTCGACAGAAAAAGAAGAAAGGCAAAGCGGTACCAAGTAAAAAATCCTTTCATTCAAGAAATGAAGCAGTTATAAAGACCAAGTGTTTACACTTACAAGAAATCCCCCCTAAGATCTACCCCCTCAAAGAAACGCTTACACTAAGTACTAAATTTGTCTTTAGCATATGGATGATACAACTCAGCTATCTTGGGGGTACCTATGTGGGGAAGGAGTATCTGCAGCGCAGGCGTCTATAGCTGTTGTATGACCCATCTCCATAGAAAATCCTTGTAAAATCCCCACATTCTCGAGTAGCAAAGGGGACTTCCTGAACTTAGCAACAGCTTCCTCTAGCACCAATGTGTCATGAACCTAGAAACTAGCTGATGGATATGACAAAGTCTTTTTACGTTAGTCAGTAATAGTCAACGTTGATGGGCCCCTTTGCTAGTCGTAGCTCAGTTCAGCCCGGCCAGTCCAACGCTTCTCCTTCGAACTAGCAGCCCCTCTGCTAGAAGAGCTTTCTCACTAAGTCGTTTTCAGTTCAGTTCGACGAAGGAAAACACCAGTAAGCCTCAACTCAAGACTCAGTTTAGCTAGGGCAAGGACAACGCTCTTCAATTCAGCATGTCCAAAGGACGTCGAGATCCAGTCAGAGCTTATTTCAGGTCAGCCCGGCAAGAAAGCCTAGGTCAACACCTATCATTTTATCTCATCCAAGTCAGCTCAGCAGAACATCTGGGACCAAATTCAAAGATGCTACCCCCACTTCAGTTTCCTAGCTGAAATGCCCAGGCAGAACCTCAGCTCGGTCACAGAATGCTTAGGCAGACTCTGCCACCAATCAACCTTGGTCATATAGCCACACGTGGCAACACGTGGCCTCATGAAAATTGGAACTGCAGCAGCGCAGCCATCTGATTCCATATGGCTATCAATCAGAGAAGAGCTGCCAGCAGCGCAGCCACCTGTCGCTACGTGGCAGCCATGCAAGCAAGAGCTGCCAACAGGGCAGCCAAGTGTCATCACCATATTACTGCTGGCCATGTAGCCTTCTACTTCGCCATCTATAAAGAAGCGATTCTTCAGCTGAAGCCAGACCAAGCCCCATCCTAAGCTCAATACAACTCTTCTTACAAGAAAACAACCCCTCTACAAATATAGCACTTCCCATGTTGCTTCAACCTTTAATCCATCATAAATTCATACAGATATGCCCATAACTTACTTGAGCGTCGGAGGGTTTTTCACTGAGGCATCATCTTTGGGCCTCTAACGTTGTCTTTCCCTTGCAGGTTATAACAAAGCCTTAATGAGGCGCTAGTGGCGCTACCTTCAGATCACCTCTGATCCACCTGATGAGAATCCATCCTCGTTATTTGGCGCTAGAAGGAGGGCATGAACCTTCGACTCTTCGAAAACTTACTTAAAAAGTCTTTTAGCCAAGCAGCCTAATATCCATCATCAAAAGATGGATAACAGCAGTCAGCAAGGGGCAGAGGATCTTCTACCCCTCGAAGACATGCATACTCCACTCGAACCCCACCAGAGCAGGTCTCCCCAGGTCCGGCAGAATCATCAACTCCCGTTGCTGAATTTTCATATGAGGAACACATACGGACCGTTTGATACGTGGCCCAAAATCCAATCGTGTTCCAGGCTATGGTGGTGGAGATGAAAGGGAAAGCTCCAGATGTTGGACCCCGTGAGGTCCTTCCCTGTGACTCTCGTCAGAGAAGAGAGTGCATGCAGTACTCCCAAATCGCCCATAATATTGTCCTGAACCATGGGGAGAATTCAAGGTCGAGGCCAGGCGCTCAGGTCAGCGACCTTTTTGTCAGACGTTCACAATTGAGCCTTTGTAAGCTTTGGCACATCACCTGAAACATGCACAGAAAGTGCTACAGCCACTTAAACGCGGCAGAGAAGCTGACAAGGGTGCTAGGGGCCATTCACGCGAAAGGCGCACTGCGCTTAAGCGATTGGGAGCCCGAGGTAAAGAGGGTGTGCCTCTGTTGTCCTCCAACAACAACAACAAAACTACCTTATTTTTAGAGGCACCCGCCTATGGCGGGGTATAGGGGGTCGGATGTACGCAACCATACCCATCATCAGGAGGAAAGGCCTAGCCAGAGATCCTAAGCCTCTGAAAGGTCCAATACATAAAAGGGATCCAAGTCTGTACTGCCTTTTTCACCATGATATTGGGTATGACACAGAGGACTGCATGTAGCTCACCCTAGAAATTGAGCGCCTAATCGAACAAGGCTATCTGCAGCTCGGCCTCCTCTTGACCAAAGATGCCGACCTGACTATCGATGCAGGTTGCCCGAGGATGAAGACCCAGACCTGGCTAGGCAGAGGCAGCATAGCACCAAACACGCAAGGTTGACACAAGCAAGTCGACCTTAAGGAAGCCCAAACAAAGCTAGCAAGGTCACCTCGGCTGACCATAAAGTTGTCTTGTAGATAGGCCAAGGAGAATAATTTTCCGTACAGACAAGTTTCTAGGACTGCATAGCCAGGCTGACAGACTCGCCGACCTGAAAGCCAAAAGTCTGAGTACTCGTCATGTATCCAAATTTTCTTGTAATTTATACATGTACATTATTTAATAAAAAAGCAAGCACTTTTTCAATACTTGTTGTTACAATGAAATTGTTAGATACAAAGTAGGTTCAATCTGAACAGGCTTAGCATTCGGTCCATGAACCCCCACAATTACTGCGTATAAATCGCTATCTTATTCAACTTGATAATCATCTTTGAATATTATATATTCCCTTGCCATCGCAAGGCTCAAGTGATTTTTCCATGTTGTGCTTCTTATCACCGTGCCTTTGCAAGGTCCAAAGAATACTCTTATAATCTGAGCTATGTATGATTTAGCTCAGCGCAGCTGAGCGCAGCCCAGACCATTATCTTAACCATGATATTATTCAACCTACTTTGTTTGACGTTAACAAACAAGTTCAAATATAGATGTCCTCCAATGTAGGGGACCCGATTTCCTCCAATGTAGTGGAACTGATGTCCTCCAACGTAGGGGACCCACTGTCCTCCAATGTAGGGGATCCAATTTCCTCCAATGTGGGGGAACCGATACCCTCTAATATAAAGGACCCAATTTCCTCCAATGTAGGCAAACTAATGTCCTCCAATATAGAGAACCCAATTTTCTCCAATGTAGGGGAATCGATGTCCTCCCATGTTGGGGACCCAGCTATAGTAACTACGCCTAATGGTTGTAAGGAGACTAGCATCAGCCATTACAGGAGGGGTGAACCTCGACCTTATGGCTGATCAGGGGTTCACTTCGGCGCATTGGTCCTCTGCCTTATGGTTTATAAGAGGACCTAGGACACATCAAGTTTCGTGCCTACCCTCAAGAATGGTGACATAAGGAGTCACTTTAGTCCGCTGCCTTATGGTTTTAAGTGGACCAGCGACGTGACAGGTTTTGCGTCTAAGAATGACCTAAGTGGTCACCTCAGAAGGATGACCTAAGTGGTCACCTCAGAAAGATGACCTAAGTGGTCACCTCAGAAGGATGATCTAAGTGTCCACCTCAATCCTCAGTCTTACGGTTTTAGGGGGATTCACATTAGCTGTTATAAAGCCCGCCGCTTTATGATAAGGGATGCGACATGTTTCGCGCTTACCCTAAAAGGAATTACTTGAAATAGAAGACCTCACGCACTTGAATGTCTAACAGGATCCGCTGACCTGCATTTATCTAATCTCTCGAGTGGATTCATCTCGGCCAATCTTAAAACATGTATCTCGGATACTCGGCTGAGAATAATCCTTGGTCATTTCAAACAAGGACTTCTAGCTCAGTCTGATAGTTTAACAGACCTATTTCTCATTTATTCTTAAGCTAGCTCAGTCTGAGAGGATAACAAGGTTTATTTTCATTCAAGTTTTTAAGCTCTGCTTACACTTTAAACAGGTGCTGAGCTTATTAAAGCCATGTTTGGCCGTTTAAGCTTTGCACAGACATTACTTTATCTTTCCAAGTCAGCTCGATAGAAAAAGAAGAAAGGCAAAGCAGTACTAAGTAAAAATCCTTTCATTCGAGAAATGAAGCAGTTACAGAGACCAAGTTTTACACTTACAAGAAATCCTTCCTAAGATCTACCCCCTCATAGAAATGCTTACACTGCGTACTAAATTCCTCCTTAGCATTACGATGATACAACTCAGCTATCTTGGGGGCATTCCTATCTAGGGAAGGACTCTCTGCACCGCATGCGTCTATAGCTATGGTTTGACCCATCTCCACAGCAAATCCTTGTAGAATCGCCACATTCTCAAGCAGCAAAGGAGACTTCTGAACTCAGAAACACCTTGCTTCTTAGCATCAGATAATCTTTGAGGAATCAGAGAAGCTTCATCACGGAGCTCAGTCATTTCGCGCTCCATCTCTGCTCGATTTGTATCAGATTTCTCCAAATCACCTGCCAGAGTCTGTTTATCAGCCATAGGATTTGATTCTCAGCCAGAAGATCTTGTTTTTCCACCTCAGCATTCTTCAGTGACTGCTCCATCTCGTTAACCTGCCTCTGTAGAGACTCAGTAGCTCCGGAAGAGGTGACTAAGGCAGCTTGTTCATCTGTCTCATTCTTCTTGGACTTCTCCAGCTTGGCTTATAGCTCAGCAATTCTTCGATCCTTTTCCTTGAACAACTTGGCAAGGAGAATCTGAGCACTCGTCACTTTATCCAAGTGCTCTCTTAACTCCTTAGCCTGGCTGAGAAGCTCCAGCTGAGTAGCTCTGGACTGAAAAAGAAACCAAAAAAGTCGGTCCATTATTCAAATGCCCAAAAATTAAAGTTCCAAGCAAACATTAAGAAGATTCACCAGTGTCAGGTCGCGATGAGCTTGCGGCACCAGCTCTCCAAAGGAGAGATTATCAAACTTCTTCACGTCAGCAGAGGAAACTGACCCTTTGTTTACCCGGCGAGCGACCTCAGCATCTTCTACACTCTCCTCTTCAGAAAGATCGCTTTGCTTGCCCGCTGTGCTATCTTCATCCTCTACAGGCTGTGTCACCTCGGGAACCGAAATCCCCATAGAGCTAAGCCACTCCTCAGCTCTAAAATGTGGCTACAATGAAGGGCCCACTCCTAGGCCCTGCTTCCTCTTTGTTGAACGCAGCATTAGATCAGCCTCCTCCTCCTCCTCAGAGTTGCCCACTCCAACTGCCGTGCTAATAGGGCCATCCTGCATAATGGGCGCAGCTCTAGCTAGGGGCAAGACCGTTGCTTCTTGCAATAGCTCTGCATCATTTTAAAGGTCAGCAGCTACTAAGGGAAATTGGACAAAAAATGGAAGATTGAAATTCACCCGACTCTATGTGCATCCCTCGATCTTGCAGCTCTTTGAGCTGGTTATCCTTGGGGCCGCAAGTGTCAGCCCAGTTGGGGCGTCTGGTGGATTTCAATCTTCACTGCCAGTGGCTTCTTTTTCCTCCTCTTGGACATATTTCAACAACACTATCAGCGTCAAAGGATTCCATAGCTCCTGCAAGACCACCAAGTCAGCTCAGCCTCAAAATGCAAATGTTACAAAAATACAAGGGTTAGATTCCTACCCTGAACGACCTCTAGACTTCTTTCCCCTAAGGTACTGAACCTGGGGCCACACCAGACGATCCAGCTCAGCCATCCTCAGCACATGGCCATTGATTTTTAACGAATCCACCGTGGTCTTGAAGTTCTACAGACTCTTCCCACCTCTTGAAATTTTGCAGAAGGTAGCTTGTTGTCAGCGAACGTTTATAGTGAATCTATTTCTACATCCGATGAAGCTAAAAAGTTGTAGAAAATCTTCAAATCCAGTGTACCACCGAATGTTCAACAAATACTTCTGCGCTCACTGTCGCCATAAATTCGGTGTTTTTTTCGAGTTAGCTGACTTTTGCGTTCATCGAATTTGACCAAACAGTTGGTCAAACAAGACAGTAGTTTTAAAAAGGAACTTATAACTTTTTAGTTTCTCTCCTTCATTCTTTCAGCTTTTTCCTCTTCTTCTCCAAACCCTCTCTTATTTTTCTCCAAAACTCCGTCCAAACTCTTCAAATTCATGGACAAATCTATCAATCTCAAAATGACAAAGACAAGCACCCAAAAAGTTCCAACCAAGAGAACAAGAGAAGAGATGGAAAATGCTGAAGGCAACAACAACGACAGCAACATCGGTTGCGTCAGAGCCAGTCAAGGAGCGGCTTCCAACCAAGAGCCTCACATGCCAAACTCAAAGATAAGCTATCCTTGAAGCTCTAAGGATAGTGAAGATCTTAAGGAGGTCTATGAGGAATGAGGTGTATATCTTTTTTTCCTTCCAATTTAGCTGAAAATTATGAAAGAGCCAAGAGGCTCATTATTCCTTTGAAAAAAACTACATTTTCAAGACTTAGAAAGAGATAATAAGATACGAATAGTCTTAAGATTTCAAAAATGTACTAGTCTGTGAAACAATGATAGGATTGAGTCTTTATGATTAGAGTTGAATGGGAATAATGGTTTTTCCATTCACTCATTTTTTTTAATAGAGTCTCTTCGAATGGAACATTGGAGGATAAATTCTTGGTTGGGGATCCCAAATGAAGGGGTTATATACATCAGAATTGCTCAGTGGGATGTAAAAGAGTTAGGAGCAAGTGATGATAAAATGGAACGCTTCTTTGGGTTTTTGCCATCAAAATCTTTAAACATGGTATCTTTGACTTACTGTGTTCCATTACGATTATTACTTACTATGTAAATGGAAAATCCGGTAAAAACTTGTCAAAGATAGAGAAGAAATGCAGCAAACGTAGCAGTAGAAATATGATTGAGCACCTGCTACATTCCATCAAACATGTGTAATCTGTGCTGATCAAGAAGTGAAATGGATTGCAGTTGAGGTCTGAGAGTCGTAGGAGTCATGCAAAGTCAAGAAGCAAGAAGGTGATTGGCTGAAACCATGTGATTAGGGAGCATTGGAGGAGAGCTTGTTGCAGCAATTTGTAACTGCCTGCAACAGATTGAGCTAGCGGGAGATATCAGACGGGAGCTGGTTTAAACGTGTAAAATGACGATAGTGTCCTTATGTTAATAACTACATGGAATTAGTTATCAGGGACATTCTTGTAATTTTAACCTTTTCTTCTCGTTAAATGTTGCATTTCTGCAGCAGAACAGAAGTAATGAAAGCATCAGTTTTCCCTTACGTTTCTTCATTCTCTGGAATCTCTCTCTCTCTCTCTCTCTCTCTCTCTCTCTCTTATTCTCCTTGTGATTCTATTTCTTTCGCTCTATAATTGAATTTGATTGTTCTTGAGGAATTGATTGAAAATTGACATGGTATCAGAGCGTCAGATATTAACACTCTGCAGTTCCTAATTCATAGTTTGATATGGCGTCATCCTCAGTTACATTTGGATCCATGGATCCTTATGAAGATCCACTTTACATTCATCCTTCTGATATTCCCTCTCTTGTCCTTACTCAAAACCTCCTTACATCACAAAATTATCATGGCTAGAGCAGAATTGTTCGTCGCGCATTGGAAGCTAAGAACAAAGCTGGTTTCATTGGTGGCATAGTGGTGAAACCTCCTGAAGGTGATCGTAGATATGCCATATGGATGCTAACAACATGGTGGCTTCTTGGATCACAAATTCAGTAAGTTCCTCTATTGCTCAAAGTAGTATGTGGATTGACAGTGCTACAGAAATATGGAAGGATTTGAAGCTTAGATATGGAAATGCTGATGGATTTAGAATGTCAGACTTACAGGAGGAATTTGATATGATTAAACAAGGAAATCTGGTTGTAACTGAATATTATACGAAATTGAAGATGATTTAAGAAGATTTGACAGTGTTAAAGGTTGTTCCATCATGCGCGTGTAGAAGATGTACTTGTAATATTACTAATCAGGTCACCAAATTTGTGAAAGATGATTTTGTTATCAAGTCCTTGAAGGGATTATCAGATAAATTTGAGCCTGTCAAATCCCAAATTCTGCTTATTAGCCCCTTGCCTGATATTAACACTGCATTTGCCATGGCAGTTAAGTTTGAAAGGAAAGCTTTATACTCAAATAATCAGACATCTTTTCTGAATAATCCCTCTGCGGTGTTAAATATGGGAAATGAGACTGCAATATTTGCTGGACAAATTTCTAGTTCACTTGGGCCAATAGGACTCAGACAAGGATTTAAGTCACAAAACAACTATAGGAGAGAAGGGCTTTACATGCCAAGACTTGGACAGGGTGGTGTCAAGAAGCTTGTATGCAATTATTTTGGGTTGTTAGGACACACAGAGAAACAATGTTACAGAAGGCATGGTTACCCCCGTGATACAAACCCATAGCACAAGTCAATTACGTGAATCATGATGGTAATTCACAATATAGTTACAATCTTCAACAAGATGAGACAGGATGTGATGATCAAATATCACAGCAACCATGTGAGCACCCTCAAACATCCAGTATGTTTACTCAGGAGCAGTGTATGCAGCTGATGACTATATTGAGAGAGTATCAGCAAAAGGAACACAAGGAGAGATCAGGCTCAGATGACAAGAATGAGAGCCAGCATGATGTCATGTCAGCACAGCAACTACCAGTCCCTGGTAAGAAAGCAGGTAAAATGTCATCTAGAAACCTAGACCTATGGATTTTGGATTCATGTGCCACTGATCATATTTGTTGTTCCTTAAGTCTCTTTGATTCTTGTTATCCTATTGATTCTCTGAAAGTCAAATTACCTAATAACCAGTTTGTTGAAGTCACACACATGGAGGCAGTCACTGCAAATTCCAATCTGACACTTGATAGTGTCCTGTATATTCCATCCTTCTGCTTTAACTTGCTATCTCTCAGCAAGCTTACTAGACAGAATCATGTCAATGTCCTATTCCATTCTAACTATTGCATGCTGTATGAACAGATGAATATGAAGATGATTGTTTTAGTTGAGGTGAGTCAAGGCCTATACGCAATCCATGGCTCACTGAAGCACCTTGAACCAAAACATGATCAGACCTCACACTTTTCTTTTCAAGCAGCTCTACAATCTCAAGCTTCACTTTGGCATTCAAGGCTGGACACTCATCTTTACCAAGACTGAAAGAGGTCCGCAAATTGGATCCCCTAGTTGTAGTTTCTAATAATTCCAGCCCCTGTTGCATATGTCGTTTTGTTAGACAAAAGAGAAAACCTTTTTCTATTTCTGTTTCTTCTACTGTAACCCCATTCTCTTTAATCCATGTGGATATTTGGGGCCCTTATAAACATCCTACTTTGTATTAACAATGCTACTTTCTTACTGTTGTGGATGATTATAGCATATAGACTTGGGTTTATTTGCTGAAAAATAAATCTGAAGTTAAGGATATCCTGCAAAGTTTCTACACCTTTGTCTTTGTACACTTTGATCAAAAGATAAAACCATCCGTTCTGATAATGGCTTGGAGTTTCAAATGAATTCATTCTATGCTGAGAAGGGCATATTCATCAAAGTAGTTGCATTCACACACCACAACAAAATGGCTTAGTTAAATGGAAACATTAACACATATTGAATGTAGCTAGAGCCATTAAGTTTCAAAGCCTCATACTCATCCAATTATGGGGATTCTGCATTCAACACGCTGTCTATCTAATAAATTTGCTTCCTTCTCTAGTCTTTGATAATAAAACACCATATCAGATGCTGTATAACAAGATTCCATCCTATCAACATCTCAAAGTTTTTGGATGTCTGTCATTTGCTGTTAATACTCAACCTAACCAAGACAAATTTTCCCCTAAATCCAAAAAATGCATTTTCCTTGGACTATCATATACAACAAAGGGACATATTCTCCAGGATCTGGTCACAAAAGATTTTTTCATATCTAGAGATGTTGATTTCCATGAACAAACCTTTCCCTACTCACCTACAACCATCAGTGACACTTCATTGACTCAATCTGGATACCTTCCAGTATCTACATCAAATATACAACTTATCACTAACATATTCCCAAATGTTACTGACTCTTCTCCCTCAGCTCCACCCAATGAATTCTGAAGACATGAATATTCCACCTATTCCTTCAGCAGCGTCTTCTCCAACCTCAGCCTCTTCACCACTGCTGACACATACAATCAATCTCCTAATTCTGCTAGCCATCCGGTAACTCCTATCCCTATTACCTCCCCATACATCTGTCTTCTTAATCCTTCAAATAACATGCCTCTTTGACACAGACAACCACCATCCTATTTACAAGAGTATTATTGTAATCAATCTCAGCTAGCCTCTTCGCTTGATCCACCTGCCACCGCGTCCACCCCACACACTCTTGACAAATTCTTTCTATGGCTTCGTTGTCACCTAAATAGAAAGCATATGTCTTAGCTACTAGTATGTCCCATAGAACCTGCTAATTATCTAGAGGCATCTAGTTTTGCAGCTTGACAGGAAGCTATGCAAGCAGAGTTGGCAGCTCTTGAAGCCAATCATACTTGGAGACTAGTACCTCTACCCCCTGGTAAGAAACCTAATAGCTGTAAGTGGGTATACGAAGTTAAGTATCAGGCAGATGGGACTGTGGAACGTCACAAATCTAGGTTGGTGGCTAAGGGATACACTCAGCAATATGGAATTGACTATCAGGAAACATTCTATCATGTAGCCAAGATGACTACAGTCAGGTTCTTTCTAGCAATGGCACTAAGCAAAGGATGGCATTTGCAACAACTAGATATGAATAATACCTTTCTACATGGTGATTTACATGAGGAGATTTACATGATTCCACCACCAGGCTTAACTGTACCTCAGGCTGACCTAGTCTGTAAAATTGAGAAATCCCTCTATGGGCTCAAGCAAGCCAGTAGAGAATGAAAATCTAAGCTAACCACTTACATATTGTCACTTGGTTTTACTCAGTCTAGAAATGACTACAGTTTATTTTTCAAATAAACTTCTAGTTCTTTTTTGCTAGCCTTAGTATATGTAGATGACATTATCCTGGTCTCTTCTTCACTGGCATCTATACAGCTTCTCAAGTCTCAACTTCACACTACATTTAAGACTAAAGATCTTGGTGTCCTTAGGTGTTTCTTAGGCATAGAAGTAGCAGGGCCACAAGGGGGCTTGTGTTGCATCAAAGGAAGTATGCCTTAGAGTTACTGGAGCACACTGGTTTTTTGGGAGCCAAGCCTGCTAAGACCCCTATGGAGGCTAATCTGATTCTTACTCATGGTGATTCACCCTCACTAGTTGATATCTCCACTTACAGAAGCCTAATAGGAAAGTTAATATATCTGACAATTACAAGGCCAGATATTGCCTTTTCAGTACATCAACTTAGTCAATTCCTTCATTGTCCAACAACACATCTTAAGGCTGCTCATAGGTTGCTTAGACACATCAAAGGGACAGTGGGTCAGGAACTTTTCTACCCTTCCAATACTCAATTACAATTGAGGGCATTTGTGGATTCTGACTAGGCAGGATGCATAGAGACAAGGAGAAACGTGACAGGGTTCTGTGTTTTAGTGGGAGAGGCTTTGATATCCTGGAAAGCCAAGAAACAGACCACCATATCAAAATCCTCAGCAGAAGCTGAGTATAGAGCTCTAGAAAACTTGGTGTGTGAAGTGCAATGGTTATTGTATTTGTCTCAGGACTTACAACTTGAAAAACAAGAACCAGTAAGGGTGTTTTGTGACAGCAAGAGCGCTATGCATATTGCTGAGAGTCAAGTCTTCCATGAGAGAACAAAACACATAGAGATAGATTGTCACATGGTAAGAGAAAAGGTGCAATGTGATATAATCAAACTCATTCCAGTCAGGACTGATCTTCAGGTAGCGGACATTTTCACGAAGTCTTTGGATTCAAAAAGTATGAATGATCTCATGATCATATTTTTGGTATACAATGTCTACGGCAGACCTAGCTTGAGGGGGGTGTCAAACATGGAGAAGAAATGCAGCAAACGCAGCGGTAAGAATATAATCGAGCACCTATTGCATTCCATCAAACATGCGTAATCTATGCTGATTAAGAAGTGAAATGGATTGCAGTTGAGGTCTGAGAGTCGTAGGAGTCACGCAAAGTCAAGAAGCAAGAAGGTGATTGGCTGAAACCACGTGATTAGGGAGCATTGGAGCAGAGCTTGTTGCAGCAGTTTGTAACTGCCTGCAACAGACTGAGCTAGCGGGAGATATCAGGCGAGAGCTGGTTTAAATGTGTAAAATGACGATAATGCCCTTAAGTTAATAACTACATGGAGTTAGTTATCAGGGACATTCTTGTAATTTTACACCTTTTCTTTCTCTTTAAATGTTGCATTTCTGCAGCAGAATAGAAGTAAAGAAAGCAGCAGTTTTCCCTTGCATTTCTTCATTCTCTAGAATCTCTCTCCCTTATTCTCTCTTTGCGATTCTATTTCTTTCGCTCTATAATTGAATTTGCTTGTTCTTGAGAAATTGATTGAAAAATGACAAGACTACGTAGCAATTTGGATTTTTATGTTAGTTCCGAAACACACTCTAGAGGGGGGTCAATAGAGTGTTTGACAATTTTGCGGAATTTTTTCGTTTGCCTCAACTCAAATAGAATTCAAAATCAAAGCAAGAATGGGAGATGAGAGACAATGAATAAGTACACCAGATATATAGTGGTTCGAATTGTAAATGATTCTACTTCACTACGACTTTGTTGTCAAAGTGGATTTTCAACAACTACTCTTCTTATTAAAGCCAATAAGAACAATCACAACAATACTCACGCTAACAACTTAGTGTAAGCAACCACAACAACAACTTCTTGCACAAACACCTTTGTGCAAGTACAACAACTACAGCTCTAAGCAAGGACAAATTGTTGCTACCTCACAATTTCAACAACGTTCTCTCAAGAACTTTCTCGTAGTGGATTCAAAAAGAAGTAGTGGGGATCACACTTTCACACTAGTCTAAACACAAGCAAAAGATCGAACAGTTATGGTTCCTCTTGTGTTAGACTCACTATCCTCAATATACAACAATGAAGAACAAAGAAAGGCTTAACAAGCTTTAAGCACTTTGCACATATGAGAGAAATATACAACAAAGAATAATGAAGCTTGATGATGGTGAAAGTGTGTTGTTGCCTCATCTGAGCTTCATCCATTTATAGGAGATGTTCACCACGTTTTGGAAGTCTCCACCATGTCTTCAACTACATCAAATGTCAAGATAATGTCCAAATAGTCTTTAGCCACCCTATGGAGCGATTTGATCCTCAATAGCCAACCTTGAATAGCTTAGACATGGATATAATAGTCAAAGAAGCATGTGTAAGGTTAGAGTAAAGTCCACAAGAAATTTGAGCAAGATTGAAAAGAGAAAACACCATGAATCTCTCTTGGATTTTGTTACAACGTTCATAAAAATTTGAATTCCGGGGGGACATCGATCGATCGAAGTACCTGGAGTGAGAGATCGATGTCCTCTAGAGAGTTTCTAGTTTTGGACCTGCACTACATCGATCGATCGAAATCTCTCCAATCGATCGATGTCCCAAGACTGAGAGATCGATGTCCTCAAAAAACTTTCTGGTTTTGAGACTGTCTGACATCGATCGATCGAAGTCTCTCTTGGAGAGACTGAAGTGACATCGATGGATCGATCTCCCCAGTTTTGAGAGATCGATATTGGATAGAAACTTTTCAACCTTGAACAATCTTAACATAGATCGATCGAAGTCTCCTTTTGAGAGACTGATGTCACATAGATCGATGTATGTGAGAGATCTATGTCCCATAATGTGTTGTTCTCATCTTTGCTTCAAATTCCAAGTGTGACATTCCTTTTTAACTTATTCAAGACACCTTTTTACATCATCAAAACATTATATATCAACAATCTCCCCCTTTTTGATGATTTCAAAACCAAAACTTTAAAGGTATTTTTAATTGAAAAACTTGCATTTCAAACTTAACATTTTAAACTTCCCTTTATTTCATGTTTCTCATGAGACATGAAACCATATCCATAACTGCCCCTCAACATGTGATTTTCCCAAAACCAATAAGCAGGATGACAATGTCAAAATGCACCCCCTCAATCCTCAACCGAATCATGCATCAAATCCTATATTTTCAACTTCTCAACATGTGTGCTATCAACAAACATACCAAAGTACTCATACCAATGCCAATCATTTTTAACACTACCAAGCAAGCATCTTGTACTCACATACCAATATCTTTCCATTTAATAACTATCAAGCAAGCATATACCATACCAACGCCAAGCATGCCAAACGTTATATACCAAGCAAGCAATGTCACAGCAAGCAATGTCAATACCAAGCAACTCATGCCAATTAAGCATAATGCTATATACCAGTTTCTCCAACTTTTTGAAAGAATCAAAACAAATAGTAAGAGCCAAGAAAATGAAGGACAAAAATATCATTTATAGAATATGAAGTTTGAGATACATAATGAAACTCAACTTCTAAACCATATCATATAGCTACGAGGGGAATAGATGGGAACGAGGAACTCTATTCTTCGTCAGAGGAGAAGCATAATCCAGATAAGGCCGCCTTAAGCTTTGTCTTAAGTTTTTGATACTTGGACTTTTGAACATTTAGTTCTGTTTGTAACGTCGTGATTTGAGTGTTGACCTTTGTTTCTAGCTTCTTGATTCTCTCCTGGAGTTTTTTATGGTCCTTCTCAAGATCATCAATCCGTACTGCTTCCTTTGTTAGATCATTTTCCCATTGATTTAGATAACGATGTAAATCGTTAATCTCCTCCTCCACATCAAACGGCAACTCCGAATCATTACCTTCTTTCATTGGAGCTTTTACTTTATCCACTCGAGAGGTAGGGCTTGGTTGTGTTTGGAGTTGTGCTTGGGATTGAGGTTAAGTGGGAGGCTCGGTGGGATGTGTTGGAGGCATTTGATCTTCAACAGGGACACTATCAGCTTCGTCCTCTTTGGGTTCGTTTTGACCTTCCCGTCTTTGGGCTTCTTTTCGGGATTTACGAATTTGTTAGATATTGGCTTTGTTATAGTAATCCTTATTGGATATTTTTTCTACACTTTCCTCATCCAACTCAACATTTGCCTTTTTGAGCAATCTATAAATTAGATTTCTATACATTGTAGGACCTGCAAGGCACCACTAGAAGGGGGGTTGAATAGTGGGTGCGGAAAATTTGGTTTTTAAAATTGTTTTAAACCAAAAACCCAACTTCTGAAAACAGTTTCTGTTTTCAGGATCTGTTTTGAAACGTTTTGAAAACTAGGTTACAGGTCTTCAAAAATTCTGAAATTTGGAGAGATTTTAGTCTCAGATGTTCTGAGTATCTCTTAAAAATTTCAGATTAAAATTCAACCTTTAACCCCTTTAAAAATTATTGGTTGTCAGATTGCGGAAATCTGTCAGAAACGGTAGTCTGATTTGAAAACTTAATTCCGGTTAAACCGTTACTCCAAATGGTCTGAAAATTTAATGACAAACCCCTTATTATATGTATTTAATTGGGTTGAAACAGTTTTGTAAAATTCTTTTGGAAAGTATGTCAAATACGTTCAAAGTCGCAACCTTTGCAAGTCTGAAAATCAGACTGCACTAGTCTTAGAACTATTGATGTTTGAATGACTTATACTTATCCAAAAGGGTTAAAACTTGCGCCAAATGAACCTTAGAACGTGTGGCTATGATTCTGAAAAGTTTTGTAATTTTTGAAATACGTTTACTATTTTTACCAACGTGATCAAAAACAATAAACAGTGCTGAAACTGAAAGTAAGTGCTGAAAGTAAATAACACCAGGAATTTTATACTGGTTCGGTTATAAACAACCTACTCCAGTCTTCGAGGACACCTTCCTCGGTTAGCACTAATGACACAACACAAAGAACACCTACCATAGGGTTGACGGAGTTACACACCAACTCCAACCCTTTACAAACCTTGTATGAGAATACAATTGTCACGAACACCACCACCTTGCAAGTGCAAGATTGATCACACCTTGATCAATCTTTTACAATGATAAAGAGTATGTGGTGGACTATATGAAGCCTATTCAAGTATATGAATATAAGTACAATAGGCTTTTAGAGAGAAGAAAGAAAGAGAGTGTAGAAGAGAAGGCTAGAACTCGTTTTTGATGTTTCAAATTGCAAGACTTGTTCTTGTTTTTGTTTTGCTCTCTTTCTTCCTTTTTAACAAGTTGGCCGCCCCCCTTGATGCTATTCTCCTCTTGAAAATTATCTTCTAAGTCCTTGGAAGAGTGTATTGTATCATTGTGACATGTCTTTGCTTACTTGGCATCTCCTCATTGGATGATCATTAAACTCTTGCTTACTTGGCACTCATTGATTGGTTGAAGGTTTGTCATCATTTGATGACTAGATAAATCTGAAATTACACCTCAACAAGCATGTGCCAATTAGTCATTAAAGCATATAATCATCCCACACAATTAGCAAGACAATTTTCTCCACATTTCCATCCAAAAAATCGGTCATAACACCTTATGCACATGCTGAAATTTCAGCATGTGTTACATTTGTATTTCATTCAAAATATTGTCAAGTTTACTTTGATTTAATCCAAGAAATCAATCACCATTTATTACAAGACATTCTTATCATTTTTGGAATAAAAATTGGTCACCAATAGTGACTAAATTTCGGCCAACATTCATCCCACACATGCTGAAATTTTCAGCATGTGTGATATTCAAAGATATCACCATTTTAATTCCATAAAATATTCAAAATACTTCCATACTATCTCCCAATTAATTCATTTAATTCAAGAAGCAAAATATGCCTCATAAAGATGATAAAATCAGCCAGCCTATTGCTCACATGCTGAAATTTTCAGCATGTGTCACAATTGTGACAAGATTTGAAATGTTACCTTTTGTAGTTCCTTTCTTTAAGTCACCAACATTGCATGCTCCATTCTTGGCCAATCAAGATGCCAAAAAAGCTCCAAATATGCTCCAACATGTCTAGAATAGGCGTGTGACATGAAGATACATGTGCTGAATTTTATTTTTGCAAACTTTGTAAAATAGTGCACATTTAATTATACACACATGGTATATTCCAATCAGCCCTTAATTGATTTTTATAGAACACTTTAGAATGTATGAAGTATGTAAAAAGTGTCTAGATACATGTTATATGACATGCCAAAAATGTTCCATGTGTCGTGTACGTAGAAAACCAAATTTTCGACGTTTATCGATTACCCGATTTTTCTCTAATTAAATTTCAAATTTTTGCAAATGTTATATATATTATGTTACACATAATACACATAAATTAAACTTTAATATTCAGCACTTAGGGCTGATTAAAGTGGCGCCCAACATGTGACAAAATTGAATTTGGAATTTCCATAATTTGGCCTTAATTGAGGGTGATTTGTGTGTGCCAACATGGAATGATTTTATGGCTCTACATACCATGTAAGCCACGAAATTTGTAGCTATTTTTTAGATATAGGGGCTGTCCATCTATACATGGCAAGTACGTGACACGTTGGCGAAGTTTCGATATTCACCCGATACGACAATTTTTGGTTTAGAACCTTTTAACGTGTCGTAATAAATTTTTCATCACCATGACTTATATCATATGATATAAGACCTGAATATACTCATAAATATGAGGTAAATATAGTGGTGTAACGTTAACGTATGTTCGTAAAATATATAACGTGTCGGTAGTACGTTGGAATATATGTGTATGTGCCTTTTTATAAAAAATCTGAATATATATAAAAATATGTGTATAAGGCGTGTATAAAGGAGAGGAGAAACTTTCCATTTTTCAATTTGTTGCCTTTGTGCCTTTTCCAAATATAGCTTCCCTTAATGAACTACTTAGTTTATTTAACTAAGTACTTCACTTAATGAATTAGTTTAGTTCATTAATGATGGCACCTGAAAATAGTTCAAACACAACAAATGTTTGCCATTTGATGTAAACTTTAAAGCTTCATGGCTCGTTAGTATGGCAACAATATATATGAACTATATAAGGCAAGTTTCATGCAAAAACGTGTCATGTCATAAAACATGTCATGCATTTCTTTAATACACGTTATTTAAATCATGCATTTTGTAATCACTCAAACCCCTTTTTCTCAACATACATAAGCGCTTTGGACTTCTTTGTGACGGTTTCCAACACATTTTCAAAGAATATCTTTCAAAAATCCAGTTGTTCCCTCATGGCTATACGATATGCAATGTAAAAATATAAATTGCTGGGGAGTTTAGCCGACTTACCGTTGACACAAAAAGTGACAATGGCAAGCAATACACGATAAATCAAAGGCATATCATTTGTATTCCTTGATGGAAGCCAAGAAATATTTTCACCTCGTCTTCGGTCACATGATACTTATAGTTATCCCATTTCCAGGGATCAAAATCAGCCCGACCCTCATCAGGCACACCAAGTAATTCATTTATTGTTTTAGTATCAAACGATACAAGTTCACCATCTATCACCGAGTTCAAAGAAAATGGCATTCCATTAAAGTATTCTACCCATAAGTTAGCATAAAACATTCGGGTGTAACGGGTAGACATGCATTCTATTTCAGAAACCTCCCAAATAGGTCTCCATTTTTTATCATCAAACCAATTGATGATCGGCCTCAATTCCTCATTGCTCAAAATATCTCCAATTTTGAGCAATTTCAATAGAATGGTAGACCTTTCTTGCTTCCCATTCATTGAATAACAATTGAGCTCTAAGGAAAATGTAGGCGAATTTACTTGTACCCGTTGGCTCTTTTCAAGCATCCTCATACTCTCCAGATTTGAGTCATGGAAAATTGTTGAGTATAAGCCTTCCCCTTATCTCAGCTAACATGTCTTCTTGAGAAATGGCGGCCTTTTTCCAAAGTCCCTGTGTTCTAGACCCAATTGGACCTGTGAATGAGATTGTTGAGTCTCACTTTCGTCCTCACGAAAGGTTCTCTACCTATTGGATGAGTTTTTGCTTTTGGGAGCCATTAAGGATTAGGGCACGAAATTTGCAGGGTTTGGTGAATAAATAGATGAAAATAAGAAACAATTGAAGAAGTGAGCAAGAAATTTAAGGTTGATAGTTGGATTTTGCGATTTCTTAGAGAATAGGGGGTTAGGGTTGCGTTTGAAGAAGAAGAGGATGGGAAAAATTGTGCTTCAGCAGCTTTTAATCTGCCCCCGGTGACATCGATCGATCGATGTCTGTGACTTCGATTGATCGATGTCCTCAACTTCGATTGATCGATGTTGGATTTTACACCAGTCTCTGAAACAGCTGCATGGATCGATCTGTCTTTTTGGCAATTTTGACCCTCTAACTATTGTTTATCATCTCTAATCATGTTCTAATTGATTCAATGTCTCAGTGGAGAGGGATTTGGTAAAATATCTGCTAGTTGGTCATTGGTCGGAACAAATTCAACGCATACAAATCCTTTTTGAATGCAATCCCTTATAAAGTGATGCCTTACTTCAATATGTTTGGTCCTACTATGGTGTACCGGGTTTGTGCTTTACTTATGGCTGATGTTTTGTCACATAAGATGTGGACTTTATCAAAGTTAACGCTGTAATCATTTAAGATGTTGATCATCCAAAGTAGTTGGGCACAACATGAAGTGGCCGATATATATTCGGATTCCACTGTTGAAAGTGACACACTATTTTTTTTCTTGGAAAACCAAGAGACTAAGCAATCTCTAAGGAATTGACATGTCCTGGATGTGCTTTTTGTATCGACTAGGTTTCCATCGTAGTGGGAGTCACTACACCCTCTTAGGTCAAAACACCCATTTTTGGGATAAAATAGCCCAAAGTTCAAAGTATCTTTCAAATACCTAAAAATACGTTTAATAGCAACTAGATCCGATTCTTTAGGCATACTTTGAAATCTAGCACATAAACATACAGCATGCAAAATATCCGGTCTACTAGTGGTCAAATAAAGTAAACTACCAATCATACCCCTATATTTGGTTACCTCAACCGGCTTTCCTTTTTCATCTTTGTCAAGCTTTGAACTTGTGCTCATTGATGTGCTCACACTTCTTCCATCCTCAAACTTGTATTTCTTGAGTAAATCCTTTGTGTCCTTTGTTTGAGATAATATCATCCACGTAAATTTGAACAAGCAAAATGCTCACAAAGAGAATCATTAGTAGTACCAAATATAATATCATCCACATAAATTTGAACAAGCAATTGATGGTTTCCTTGTTCTTTAATAAAAAGAGTAGTATCGACTTTTCCTCTTGAAAACTCATTTTCAAGAAGGAAGTTACTTAATCTTTCACCATGCTCTAGGAGCTTGTTTGAGTCCATAAGAGGCCCTTTTGAGTTTAAATGCATGATTTGGATAATCATGGTTTTCAAACCCCGGTGGTTGAGCTACATAGATCTCTTCTTGAATTATTCCATTCAAGAATGCGGATTTCACATCCATTGGATATAGTTTGAAAACCTAGCTACGGGGGCAAAGGTCTCATCATAGTCTATGCCTTCTTCTTGTCTATATCCTTGAGCTACTAACCCAGCTTTGTTTCTAGTGATGTTTCCTTTATCATCCATTTTTTTTCTAAATACCCATTTAGTGCCAATTATGGGGTGATCACTAGGTTTAGCCACTAATTCTTAAACATCACTTCTTTCAAATTTATTTGGCTCTTCTTGCATGGCTAATACCCAATCTTCATCATTTATATCCTCTTTTATGTTTTTAGGCTCAACTTGTGAAATGAAAGCATTTCCATTAAATTTCCTCCTAGTTATTATGCCTTGACTTCTTTCACCTAGTATTAGTTCTCTTAGATGGTCTTTCTTATACGTATATGAATCCGGTAAATTTGAAGTATCTCATCTTACTTCTTTATCTTCAACCTTAGATTCAAATAGATCAATCCTAAGATCAATGACAATATTCCCTTTTGGATTCTCAAATTTTTCTATATGACTTACTTCAATTATTTCCTCATCATCATCATCATTTATGCATGGTTCATCCTCAAAGTTATTCACTAAACTTGACATGAATTGACTCTTCAACTTTCATACTCCTTTTGTTATATACTCTAAATGTCTTGCTATTTTGAGCATATCCCATAAAATTCCTTCATCCGCTTTGAAATCAAGTTTGTCCAAGTTATCTTTGGTGTTAAGTATAAAACACTTACAACCGAATATCTTGAAATAACCAATATTTGGTACTCTACCTTTCCAAAGCTCATAAGGAGTCTTTTTGAGAGATGGTCTCAAGTAAACTCTATTAATTACATGACAAGCGGTGTTTATCGCTTCGGCCCAAAAATACTTGGCTCAAATTCATTTAGCATGGTTCTACTCATTTCTTGAAGTGTTCTAGTTTTCCTTTCCGCAACACCATTTTGTTGAGGAGTTCTTGGAGCCGAGAAATTGTGTCCATATCCTTTGGATACACAAAATTCTTGAAACTCACCATCAAACTCACCACCTCTATCACTTCTAATTTCCTTTATTGTGTCTTCTTTTTGATTTTCTAACTTTTTACATAGTTTTATAAACTCTTGGCATGCATCATTCTTTTTAGCTAAAAACATTACCCAAGTGTACTTAGAGAAGTCGTCTACCACCACAAAAGTGTAACGTTTTCCTCCTAGACTTGCTGTATCAATATCCCCATACAAATTCATATGAAGCAATTGTAGAGGTTTGGTGGTGGAGATTTCACTTTTGGGCTTGAAGCTTGTTTTAACAGCTTTGCCTTTTGACAAGTGTCACATAAGCCATGATTTTTGAAATTCAATTTTGGAAGACCTTGGACCTTTTCATTTTTGCAAATCTCTTTGAAGTTTTTGAAACTAATATGTCCAAGTCGTCTATTCCATAGTTGAGCCAAATCATTTTTGGAAACTAGGCAAGAAACCTTTTGTGATATCAAATCATGTGTGCTAAATTTATAAACATCATTTTCCTTATAGCCTCAAAAACAAATTTATCATTCTTTTTCACAATGCATTTTCTTTTCACAAATTCAACTTGAAAATTAGCATCACATAGTTGGCTAACAATTACCAAATTATATTTAAGGCCTTCTATATAAAATAAATTATTAATAGTGAAAGAAGAGTTACCAATTTCTCTATGTCCAAGGATTTTGGCTATCCCATTGCCTAAATACACCGTTCCACCATCTTGGAGCTTGAGCTTGGTGAACAAAGTTTTGTCTCCGGTCATGTGTGTTGAACACGCTGTCCATAAGTCATTTGGTTCCTTCTTCTTTGGCTACTCCATTTATCTTGAGAGTTTACAAAACCAAGAGATTTAAGCATTGGTACCTTTTGATATTTGGGCCCTTTAGGGTTTAGCTTGTTGACCCGTAGGCTTCCAAACATACATGCTATCAAATCTGGCTTTACATGCACTATTCACATGTCCTACTTTGTTACAATGATAACAAGTTGGTACATGCTTTGGTTTATAATATGATGAGTCATGTTGTGTTTTTCTTTTATTTGCCTTTTTCTTTAATGACTTATGCTCAATGGAAGAATGTGATGAATTAAATCCTAAACCGGATTTATCTTTGGTTTCCAAGTAATTTGTCTAGATTATTTTTACCATCATTTAGTTTTTGTAAGTCTAATCTTAGTCTCTCACATTCCTTCCTTATTTCCACATTTTCAAGAGCTACGGTTTTGTGTATGGTGAGTATGATGTCATGATCTTGAAATATCAAAATATTCTTATCATGCAAGCTCTTGTTTTCTAATATGCATTTCTTAAATTCTTTCTTCAAGTGTTTATATTTTAAATTAAGTTTTTCAAAATCATCTTGTAAATCTCCTATTTCATCTTGTAAACTAGAAGAGTTAGAGTTTACCTCAAGGTCATTCTCGATTGCCATAAGACAAGTGTGCTGTACTTTTGGATTCTCAACTATTGCAACAAGTCCAACATCATTGTCTTCACTTTCTTCTCCTTCCGATTCGGAGAGGAGATCATCCCACGTGGTTACCTCTGCATTAAGAGCTTTCTTCTTTTAAGGAAAGACCTTATTTTCTTGCTTTTGCGGCTCCTTGATGTGGCAATCGGCAATGAAGTGACCGGGTCGGCCACACCTGTAGCAATTTTCACTTGCTTCTTTTTCCTTGGGTGGTCTCTTGAAAAACTTTATTTCTTGAGCCTTATTTCTTGTTGCCATTCTTCTAAATTTCTTTACTAGAAAGGCAACATCTTCATCGATTCATCAGACTTTACCACTAATCCTTTGTGTGATGCTTGTGCGGGCTTGATAGGAATCATTCTATTTTGTTCATCAATAAGAATTTCATGAGTAATAAGATTACCGGATAGCTCATCAAGGGTAAGAGTCTTGAGATTCTTAGATTCGGTGATGGCGGTGACTTTAGGTGTCCATTCTCTTGGAAAAAAGTTGAGGAGTTTTGAGACAAGGTCTTCATTAGAGATTTTATTGTCCACCATTGAAAGTTGATTCACTATCCGAGTGAATCGGTCGATTGTCTCCTCAATCTTTTCATCACTCTTCATACCGAACATTTCATACTCCTTCATGAGCATAAGTCTTTTGGCCATTCTTACTTGCTCAATCCCTTCGTGTATCATTTCCAGCCTTTTTCATGTTTCATGGGCTGTTTCAAGACTTTGAAGTCTTATGAGCTCGGTGGTGGTAAGATCACTTGAAAGAATATCGAATGCTTTGCCATTTATGGTGAAGTTTATCTTTTCTTCGTCGGTGTAGTCATCCTCATCTTTGAACATTGGTTCTCATTTTGAGTTAGTAATCATAGGAACTTCGATTCCTTTGAAAACAGCTCTCCTTATATCAAATCCACATCCTTGCAACTGATTGATCATTCAAAATTTCCAAAAAGAATAATTTTGGGCATCAAAATAGGTGCTTTATTGTTTGATCATAAGAATAGTGCAGTTGGCTTGGAAGTTGAGTTGTGAGATGAAGAGGTTGTCATTGCCATGATCTTTAACCTTGCCACTTACAAAGATTGGCCAAACAATCAAAGTTAGGCTCTGATATCAATTGTTAGGTCCGAAACACACTCTAGAGGGGGGGTGAATAGAGTGTTCGACAATTTTGCAGAATTTTCTCGTTTGGCTCAACTCAAAGAGAATTTAAAATCAAAGCAAGAATGGGAGATAAGAGACAATGAATGAGTACACCAATATATAGTGGTTCGAATCGTAAATGATTCTACTCCACTATCACTTTGTTGCCAAAGTGGATTTTCAACAACTACTCTTCTTATTAAAGCTAATAAGGACAATCATAGCAATACTTACACTAACCACTTAGTTTAAGCAACCACAACAACAACTTCTTGCACAAACACCTTTGTGCAAGTACAACAACTACATCTCTAAGCAAGAACAAATTATTGCTACCTCACAACTTCAACAAAGTTCTCTCAAGAACTTTTCATAGTGGGTTTGAAAAGAAGTAGTGGGGATCACACTTTTTCGCTAGTCTAAACACAAGCAAGAGATCAAATAGTTATGGTTCCTCTTGTGTTAGACTCATTATCTCTCAATATACAACAATGATGAACAAAGAAAGGCTTAACAAGTTTTAAGCACTTTTACACATACGAGAGAAATATACAACAGAGATTAATGTAGCTTTATGATGGTGAAAGTGTGTTTTTGCCTCATCTGATCTTCATCCATTTTGTAGGAGATGTTCATCACGTTTTGGAAGTCTCCACCATGTCTTCAACTCCATCAAATGTCAAGATAATGTCCAAATAGTCCTTAGCCACAATATGGAGTGATTTGATCCTCAATAGCCAACCTAGAATAGCTTAAACATAGATATAATAGTCAAGAAAGCATGTGTAAGGTTAGAGTAAAGTCCACAAGAAATTTGAGCAAGATTGGAAAGAGAAAACACCATGAATCTCCCTTGGATTTTGTTACAACGTTCATAAAAATTTGAATTCTGGGGGGACATCGATCGATCGAAGTACCTGGGATGAGAGATTGATGTCCTCTAGAGAGTTTCCAGTTTTGAACCTGCACTACATCGATCGATCGAAGTCTCTCTTGGAGAGACTGAAGTGGCATCAATCGATCGATGTCCCTGGACTGAGAGATCGATGTCCTCCAAAAACTTTCTGGTTTTGAGACTTCCTGACATTGATCGATCGAAGTCTCTCTTGGAGAGATTGAAGTGACATCGATGGATCGATATCCCCAGTTTTGAGAGATCGATGTTGGACAGAAACTTTTCAACCTTGAACAATCTTAACATAGGTCGATCTAAGTCTCCTTTTGAGAGACTGATGTCACATAGATCGATGTATGTGAGAGATCTATGTCCCATAATGTGTTTTTCTCATCTTTGCTTCAAATTCCAAGTGTGACATTCCTTTTTAACTTATTCAAAACACCTTTTTACATCATCAAAACATTTTATATCTCAACATTTTATGTATTTCTTACAAGGCAGTTAGCCAAAATATAGTAAATTTTGGCTCCATGTTAATGGGCATAGTGATATAGGGTGCCACGTAGCATACTAAAGCGCTTTCCTTCGCCAACCTCATCCAACACATGCTTAAGATGGAGGAGATGGATGTAGATGTCAACGATGTTGCGGATGCTCTTGAAAAGACACTTTTGACATGAGAAATGTGGCCCGAATTCTAAAGGCTAGTGTAGGATCTGCAAGGCACCACTAGAAGGGGGGTTGAATAGGTGGTGCGGAAAGTGTGGTTTTTAAAATTTCTTTAAACCTAACCAATTCAACTTCTGAAAACAGATTCTGTTTTCAGGACCTGTTTTAAAACGTTTTTAAAACCAGGTTAGAGGTCTCCAAAAATTATGAAATTTTGAGAGAACTTAGCCTCAGATGTTATTAGGGTCCCCTAAAAATTTCAAATTAAAATTCAACCTTTAACCCCTTCAAAAACCGTTGGTAATCAGATTGTGCAAATCTGCCAGAAACAGTAGATGATTTTGAAAAATTAATTCCTATTTGTGTGAACGTCCAAATGCTCTGAAAATTTAACCACTAACTCCTTATATACTATAGTTACATGGGTTAAAACAGGTTTGGAAAATTCTTTTGGGAAGTAGGTCAACTACTATCAAAGTCTCAACCTTTGCAAGTCTGAAATTCAGACTGCACTAGTCTCAGAACTTTTGATGTTTGATCGACTTATACTTATCCAAAAGGGTTGAAACTTATGCCAAATTAACCCTAGAACGTGTAGGTATATTTCTGGAAATTTTTGTAATTTTTGAAAATTGTTTACTATTTTTACGAATGCGAACACGAAGAGTAAACAGTGCAGTAACTGAAAAGTAAATGCAGAAAGTAAATTGCACCGAGATTTTTATACTGGTTCGGTTATAAACAACCTACTCCAGTCTTCAAGGAACACCGTCCTTGGTTCACACTAATCACACACACAACACACCTTACCACAGGGTTGATAGAGTTACACCTAACTCCAACCCTTTACAAACCTTGTATTGTAAGTACAATTCGCACGAACACCACCACCTTGCTAGAATGAAGATTGATCACACCTTGATCAATCTTTTACAAAGATGTATGAATGGTGGTTTATCTCAAGCCTATTCAAGATTGAAAAATATGAAAAACAATAGGCTTTACAAGAAGAAAGAAAGAAAGAAGATGTAGAAGAAGAAGAGCTAGGCTTTTTGATCTCTTGGAATTGCAATGCTTGTTGTTGTTTTTGTTTGCTCTCTTCTCTTCTCTTTTTAATGTTGCAGCCGTCCCCCCTATGGTATGTCTCCCTCTTGAAAATTATCTTTAAGTCCTTGAGAGAGTGCAAGACATCATTGTGACAAGGCCTTGCTTACTTGGCATCTTCTTATTGGATCATCATTTAGTCTTCGCTTACTTGGCACATCCTTATTGGCTCAACGTTGTCATCATGATGACATGGAAAAAATCTGAGATATACACTTTACCATGTGCCAAAAATCAATCATAAAATCATACCATAAATCAAGAATTACATCATAAATTGCAAGACAGAGAAATCCTTCCTATTCAAGTGAGAATTTCGGCCATTAAGGGTGTCTTGCCATGCTGAATTTTCAGCATGTGCATCATGGGGATAAAGTTCAAATCATTACCATTTTTCTTTGAATTTTCATCATAAAAATGAATCAACAATTTATGGTAAGTATTGCTACCAACTAAGAAATGAATTTGGACACAAATAGGCTTAAGAATTCGGCCATATACCTTGTACACATGCTGAAAAATTTTCAGCATGTGATATGTAGAATATCACCATTTATTTATTTTAAATAATATTCAAAACCTTACCATATCTTCTTCTAATCAATCACCTAATAAAAGATGACAAAATATGTCACATTAAAGACCTAAAAATCGGCCAGCTTGTGTGTAGTATGCTAAAATTTTCAGCATGTGACATAAGAGAGATATACCTTGAATTCTTACCATTTGTAGCTTCTCTCTTCAATTTACCAACATTGTATGATTGATCCTTGACCAATCAATATGCCAACAAAGCTCCACATGTGCTCCAAATCAGCTGTATGTGATGTTGGATGATATGTATACATGTGCTGAAATTTATTTTTGCTAACTTTGTAAAATAGTGCACATTTAATAATACACACATGTAATATTCCAATCAGCCCTTAATTTAATTTTCTAGAATACTTTAAGATGTATATCATATGTAAAAAGTGTCTAGATACGTGTCACATGATGTACAAGAAAAACGTTCCATGTTATGTGCGTAGAAAACCGAATTTTCGATATTTATCGATTACTCGAATTTTCTCTAATTTAAATTCCAATTTTTGCACATGTTATATATATTATGTTATACATAATATATATAATATATACTTTAAATCTCAGCACTTGGCTGGTTTAAAGTGGTACCATTAGCATGTGACAAAATTAAACTTGGAATCTTCACATTTTGGCCTTAATGTGGAGTAATTTGTGTGTGCTAACATGGAAAGTATTTTTGGCTGATTATTGTGTCATGTGCACAAAATTTACATCAAATTTTGATGTATATGGGCTGTCTATTTATTTATGGCAAGTACGTGACACGTTGGCGAAGTTTCGGTATTCGCCCGATACGACAAATTTCGGTTTAGAACCTTTTATCGTGTCGTATTTAATTTTTCATCACCATATCTTATATCATATGACATAAGACCTGAATATACTCATAAATATGAGTTAAGTATAGTGGTGTGACGTTAACGTACGTACGTAAAATATATAACGTGTCGGTAGTACGTTGGAATACATGTGTATGTGCCTTTAAAAAAAATCTGAAAATATATGTGATATATATGTGTATATGCGTGTGCATTAAAGGATGGGGAGGAGGAGAAGACTTTCCTTCCTTAGCCTTGTTGCCTTTGTGTCTTTTCCAAATGTAGCTTCCTTTAATGAACTACTTAGTTTATCAAACTAAGTACTTCACTTAATGAACTAGTTTAGTTCATTAATGGTGGCACATGAAAATAGTATAAACACAACAAATGTTTGACATATGATGTAAGCTTTAATGCTTCATGGCTAGTGAGTACGGCAACATAATATATAAGCTAAATAAGGCAAGTAATGGCAAGATATCATGCATTCATGTACACGTATATATATATTTGCACGTTTATATATATGTATACATTTAAGTCACTTATTTTGAAATCACTCAAACCCCCTTATCTCTACAATCTCCCCCTTTTGATGATTTTCAAAGTAACTTGTGTACATGATTTAAATGCTATCTCTCCCCCTTGAACCATGCACAAATTTAAAATTTGAATTTCGAATTTCAAATCCGGCTCCCCCTTGATTTGTGCAATTAAGATCAATCAATGTCTCTTTCCCCCTTAAATCATGCTATTCTCTCCCCCTTTATTTTGGAAAGCAAATCAAAAGATGCCTGTAAAGAAGAAAAAAAATCATGCATTTCATATATGTGCGTTCGTAAGGGTTATTTATTCAACCCTTTGAAAATGTTCCTTTTGGTACC
Organism: Eustoma russellianum; assembly: GCA_036186865.1. Lineage (NCBI taxonomy): Eukaryota > Viridiplantae > Streptophyta > Magnoliopsida > Gentianales > Gentianaceae > Eustoma > Eustoma russellianum. The sequence goes on along the minus strand of AP025072.1, from coordinate 3,132,859 downwards.
CAAATTTGGGTGACCTTTCTAGGTCTTTCAAAAGGTGAGAAAGATGATGAAAATGCAACATAGTATCCGTTGGGGGCAAATGCGTTTGGCCTTTGGCCAAGAATCCCATCATGCATATAGTATGATCGTTTTTGGTTTGCATGCACGGGGAGTGATCTAGATGCATTTTTATGATATGAATGTCGCATATGCATCAGTGGCTTTCTATATGGCATGTGAATTCTCTTTGTATGATAAGAAGCACGATGAGATGAGATAAATGGTGTACTAGTCTTCTTCTCATATTTATACGGCACATAATTATACTTCATATGAGATGAAGAAGAGATATGACGAGATGTGGGGAGAGGAGGTTTTTGCTTTATTTTAGGCGCTACGTATGCCTTTGATGTGTCTACTTTCTTAGACAAAACAAACTTGGATGGTTTAGATGATGCTTCATTTGTCTCGCTGTATCCTAATCCAGTTTTATCACTGTCCTGTTTTTGTGATAAAATAATGCGATCTAGCATGTTGGATCCCGTATCAAATTGTTTCACCTTTTTCTCTACATGCGCATTCCTTGATTTCAAGTTTGAAATCTCGGATTTCAATTCAATGTTCTCTGATGACAATGATGAAATTTCAGATTTTAATGAATTTATAATGCATGACGACTCTTCTTTTGAATCGTTTAATTGAGACACAAGATCTTTGTTAGAAGATTCTAGCAATTTCTTGTCTTCAATTAATCGCTTCTTTTCTTTTGCAAGAGTCTTTGAAAACTTATGCAATTCTAAATATTGACTAAATAAATCATCATATGAACATTCAGAATCGGAATCAGAGTCGGAAGATATCTCATTTGATGCTTTAGATGTAAAGCATACTTGTGCCTTGTGTTCTTCCGTATCATCAGTCTCAGAGTCGGATGTGTCACTCCAAGTGGAGGCTTTGAATGCTCTTCTCCTTTGCTTAGGTTCTGAGACGAGTCTATTCTTGTTCCGATCCTTGTCAGGGTATTTGTTTGTTTGTTTTTCTTTATTAGGGCAGTCATATGATAAATGTCCAAGTTTGCCGCATTCATAGCACTTTATTTCCTTATTTTTATTTTTATGATCCTTAGATGAGGTAGACTTATGTTTAATCGATTTTCTCAATATTTTTCTTAATCTTTTAGCCATTGTGATTAAGTCCTCATCATCGGAATCTGTGTCACTATCATCTACGACGTATTCATTTGATTTAAATGCTATAGCCCTGTCATTATTAGAAATGGACTCAGAATGTCTTAAAGAAAGTTTGTTTTCATATACCTTAAGTGATCCGATTAGTTCTTCCATTTTAATCGATTTGGTCTCTTTACTTTCTTCTATGGCCGTTACTTTAGGGTCCCACTCGGATGGAAGGCTTCGCAAGACCTTTTGTACCTTTTCCTGCATAGTGAAGGCTTTGCCAAGAGACTCAAGAGAATTGTAAATGTTAGTCAAGCGTAAATCCATTTCAACAATAGACTCATTTGGGAATAATTTAAAGGACTCAAGTGTGGACATAAGCACATTGATTTTGGACTCCTTTACTTGGCTAGTCCCTTCATGTTTCATTTCAAGAATATGCCACATCTCTTGAGCACTAGAACAATTTGACACGTAACTAGCCTCACTTTTACTTAGGCCGTTTAATAGTAGTTGCATGGCTTTAGCATTCATACTCAACTTCTTTTTGTCATCACTAGTGTATTCTTGTTTCGTTTTTGTAACCTCTAGTGTGACACCATCAATAATTGACATCTTAGTGGGAACAAATGGACCGTCTTCTATAATGGACCATAGATCAATATCAATAGCCATAAGAAAGAGTTTCATTCTTAATTTCCATTGAATAAAAGACTCACTGTCAAAAAGAGGAGACCTTACAGTTGACATTCCTTCTTGCACGGTTGTGGTTGCCATCTCACGGAATCGTTGGATTCTTTGAAGTGAGTGTTCCTGCGCTCTGATACCAATTGTAGGATCTGCAAGGCACCACTAGAAGGGGGGGTTGAATAGGTGGTGCGGAAAGTGTGGTTTTTAAAATTTCTTTAAACCTAACCAATTCAACTTCTGAAAACAGATTCTGTTTTCAAGACCTGTTTTAAAACGTTTTTAAAACCAGGTTAGAGGTCTCCAAAAATTATGAAATTTTGAGAGAACTTAGCCTCAGATGTTATTAGGGTCCCCTAAAAATTTCAAATTAAAATTCAACCTTTAACCCCTTCAAAAACCGTTGGTAATCAGATTGTGCAAATCTGCCAGAAACAGTAGATGGTTTTGAAAAATTAATTTCTATTTGTGTGAACGTCCAAATGCTCTGAAAATTTAACCACTAACTCCTTATATACTATATTTAAATGGGTTAAAACAGTTTTGGAAAATTATTTTGGGAAGTAGGTCAACTACTATCAAAGTCTCAACCTTTGCAAGTCTGAAATTCAGACTGCACTAGTCTTAGAACTTTTGATGTTTGATCGACTTATACTTATCCAAAAGGGTTGAAACTTATGCCAAATTAACCCTAGAACGTGTAGGTATATTTCTGGAAATTTTCGTGATTTTTGAAAATCGTTTACTATTTTTACGAATGCGAACACGAAGAGTAAACAGTGCAGTAACTGAAAAGTAAATGCAGAAAGTAAATTGCACCGAGATTTTTATACTGGTTCGGTTATAAACAACCTACTCCAGTCTTCAAGGAACACCTTCCTTGGTTCACACTAATCACACACACAACACACCTTACCACAAGGTTGATAGAGTTACACCTAACTCCAATCCTTTACAAACCTTGTATTGTAAGTACAATTCGCACGAACACCACCACCTTGCTAGAATGAAGATTGATCACACCTTGATCAATCTTTTACAAAGATGTATGAATGGTGGTTTATCTCAAGCCTATTCAAGATTGAAAGATATGAAAAACAATAGGCTTTACAAGAAGAAAGAAAGAAAGAAGATGTAGAAGAAGAAGAGCTAGGCTTTTTGATCTCTTGGAATTGCAATGCTTGTTGTTGTTTTTGTTTGCTCTCTTCTCTTCTCTTTTTAATGTTGCAGCCGTCCCCCCTATGGTATGTCTCCCTCTTGAAAATTATCTTTTAAGTCCTTGAGAGAGTGTAAGACATCATTGTGACAAGGCCTTGCTTACTTGGCATCTTCTTATTGGATCATCATTTAGTCTTCGCTTACTTGGCACCTCCTTATTGGCTCAACGTTGTCATCATGATGACATGGAAAAAATCTGAGATATACACTTTACCATGTGCCAAAAATCAATCATAAAATCATACCATAAATCAAGAATTACATCATAAATTGCAAGACAGAGAAATCCTTCCTATTCAAGTGAGAATTTCGGCCATTAAGGGTGTCTTGCCATGCTGGATTTTCAGCATGTGCATCATGGGGATAAAGTTCAAATCATTACCATTTTTCTTTGAATTTTCATCATAAAAATGAATCAACAATTTATGGTAAGTATTGCTACCAACTAAGAAATGAATTTGGACACAAATAGGCTTAAGAATTCGGCCATATACCTTGTACACATGCTGAAAAATTTTCAGCATGTGATATGTAGAATATCACCATTTATTTATTTTAAATAATATTCAAAACCTTACCATATCTTCTTCTAATCAATCACCTAATAAAAGATGACAAAATATGTCACATTAAAGACCTAAAAATCGGCCAGCTTGTGTGTAGTATGCTGAAATTTTCAGCATGTGACATAAGAGAGATATACCTTGAATTCTTACCATTTGTAGCTTCTCTCTTCAATTTACCAACATTGTATGATTGATCCTTGACCAATCAATATGCCAACAAAGCTCCACATGTGCTCCAAATCAGCTGTATGTGATGTTGGATGATATGTATACATGTGCTGAAATTTATTTTTGCTAACTTTGTAAAATAGTGCACATTTAATAATACACACATGTAATATTCCAATCAGCCCTTAATTTAATTTTCTAGAATACTTTAAGATGTATATCATATGTAAAAAGTGTCTAGATACGTGTCACATGATGTACAAGAAAAACGTTCCATGTTATGTGCGTAGAAAACCGAATTTTCGATATTTATCGATTACCCGAATTTTCTCTAATTTAAATTCCAATTTTTGCACATGTTATATATATTATGTTATACATAATATATATAATATATACTTTAAATCTCAGCACTTGGCTGGTTTAAAGTGGTACCATTAGCATGTGACAAAATTAAACTTGGAATCTTCACATTTTGGCCTTAATGTGGAGTAATTTGTGTGTGCTAACATGGAAAGTATTTTTGGCTGATTATTATGTCATGTGCACGAAATTTACATCACATTTTGATGTATATGGGCTGGCCATTTATTTATGGCAAGTACGTGACACGTTGGCGAAGTTTCGGTATTCGCCCGATACGACAAATTTCGGTTTAGAACCTTTTATCGTGTCGTATTTAATTTTTCATCACCATATCTTATATCATATGACATAAGACCTGAATATACTCATAAATATGAGTTAAGTATAGTGGTGTGACGTTAACGTACGTACGTAAAATATATAACGTGTCGGTAGTACGTTGGAATACATGTGTATGTGCCTTTAAAAAAAATCTGAAAATATATGTGATATATATGTGTATATACGTGTGCATTAAAGGATGGGGAGGAGGAGAAGACTTTCCTTCCTTAGCCTTGTTGCCTTTGTGTCTTTTCCAAATGTAGCTTCCTTTAATGAACTGCTTAGTTTATCAAACTAAGTACTTCACTTAATGAACTAGTTTAGTTCATTAATGGTGGCACCTGAAAATAGTATAAACACAACAAATGTTTGCCATATGATGTAAGCTTTAATGCTTCATGGCTCGTTAGTACGGCAACATAATATATAAGCTAAATAAGGCAAGTAATGGCAAGATATCATGCATTCATGTACACGTATATATATATTGTGCACGTTTATATATATATGTATACATTTAAGTCACTTATTTTGAAATCACTCAAACCCCCTTATCTCTACAGCTAGATGGCGAAATAGGCTAGAGATAGGATAATAAGGGCTAATAGTCCCGAAAATGCTATTTTGGATGATATGTTAACCATCCTATGAAAGACTCAGGGGAAAACTAACAGAAAAAACAAAAATTAGATTTGGGTTGAAAGGCTCAATGGACCAAAAATTGTATATGTCCACTGTAGTTAGTCTCACAGTGATTGTCTAACGTTATATATATAGATATAGATACATATATGCGTGTGTATATGTATATGTATATTATTTTTGTATGCATATACAAATATATATATGTATACATACATACATACATATATATACACACACGCATACATATATAGACACACATATATATATGTGTGTGTATGTGTATATGCACTTATGTATGCAGGCCTGATCGAGACGGGATCCTCTCACCCCTCTTCCTCTCACCCCACTGCCCACTGCTTGACACATGGCAGCAGGAGAGGGTGGTAGGGCTAGATGTGAGTGAGTGGGGTGATGGAAAGAGGGGTGAGGAGATCTCATCCCGGCCTGATCAAGGCAAGGCAGGCTTAGTGTGTTTCTGCAGTTTTTAGTAGCGAGGCTGAAAATTTTGCCTTAGCGCAAGGCAGCCCCACTGTTGTATTTCTTTAAGTAAATATATGATTTATTAAGGAGCCTCACTTATGGTGGAGGAATACCTTATTACATAAAAGAAAAGGACATCATCGTATAAGAACAAGTAGTAGATGTACATGATAAGAGTGAAAGGCCAACAACATATGCTATGTCACATTAAAACCTTGTCAAGTAAAACTACCCTTGTAGATAAAATCTTGGCGATGGAAAAAAGCGTGCATATTTATGTTGTTGAAACCAAAACACTGTACAATACAATCCATAAAATAAAATGACGCACAATAGGCCTGCATGATGTGACACATATCATCAATGCTGTAGAAGACGCGTAAGGTGGATAACGTGTTATATAGCTGCATCGGAAGCCGGTCGGAAGGAGGGAAGTGAGATGTCTGTCAATATGATACCCCGAATATGTGAAGGAAGAGTCGACAAACGCGGATAATATGCAACAGTGGATCTAACCAACACTGCCTGTGCCAAAAAATGGGCTGCCTGATTAATCTCCCAAGGAACATAATGTAACCGTATAGAAGAGGCTTGGAGAAGGACCCATAGCCTTTGTAAATCCGGAGCAAGCATAGTAGCAGTATCCATAAGATGGACCAACTGCTGACAATCAACTTCAACCTCAAGATGTCCCAATCGCATAATATAATAAGTAAGCGCAAGAAATACTGTTGAGCTTCCACCCTTAATGGATAATCATGCCGCAGGGGAAAAGAAAATGCATGGACCAGCGACCCTGTTGTGTCTCAAACAATAGCTCCTCCGCCAGCTGTGCATCTGCCAACAGACGCATCTGCGTTTAACTTTAAACATTCTGACGGTGGTGGACACCAGCGTATTATCCGAATTCCGTTTGGTCGAAGTGGCGGAGAAAGCCCCAGTTGAATGAGGCGCGGAACTGATGCGGCAAACTTAGTCCCATTATGTGATTTTGCCCATAGGAAGATATCACGTCTAATATCTCTAATGATGCCCCCTGCGACCATGATTCTTCGCCAAAAACCATAGCCGCGTATTGCTTCCAAATATTCCAAAAGAGAATACCCAGATAAACTCGTTGAACATTACCTAAAAAATTGATTGGTTCCTCCAACCATACGGTAATGAGAAACGATCGCCAATCCTAGCATGGTGGGCATCAATATCCAATAGGGCATTGAAATAAGTCCTAACCAGCCTGATTTCCGAGCAATGATAAAATAAATTGCTCGTTGATGCCGATGCCACACGACAAAAAGGACAAATACTTGGCAAAACCTGTACAAAATGCGCCACAAAATCTGGCAATGGCAATGCTCTATGTAAAAGTTTCCAAAGGAATACGTGAATGGACGGATGCTGATGTGGCATCCAAATGATAGAGTTAGACAATCGCGTGGTGTTGGATGTGTAGAAATATGAGGGTTTGAGTGATTTCAAAATAAAGAAATTTGAATATATATATATATATATATATATTAACGTGGATATATATATATATACACAAGTGTACATGTATGCATGATAACTTGCCTTATTTAGCTTATATATTATGTTGCCGTACTAACGAGCCATGAAGCTATAAAGCTTACATCATATGGCGAACATTTGTTGAGTTTATACTATTTTCAGGTGCCACAATTAATGAACTAAAGTAGTTCATTAAGTGAAGTACTTAGTTTAATAAACTAAGTAGTTCATTAAAGGAAGATGCATTTGGAAAAGACATGAAGGCAACATAGCTATGGAAGGAAAGTTCTCTCCTCCTCCCCACATCATTTCACACGCCATATATACATAATATATATATATATTTTCAGATTTTTTTTTAAAAGGCACATACACATTTATTCCAACGTACTATCGACACGTTATATATCTTACGAACGTACGTTTACGTCACACCACTATACTTAACTCATATTTATGAGTATATTCAGATCTTATATCATATGATATAAGATATGGTGATGACAAATTAAATACGACACGATAAAAGGTTCTAAACCGAAATTTGTCGTATCGGGCGATACCGAAACTTCGCCAACGTGTCACGTACTTGCCATAAATAAATGGCCAGCCCATATACATCAAAATTTATCAAAAATTTCGTGCCATACACTGTACATTGAGACAAAAATACTTTCCATGTTGGCACACACAAATCACCCCACATTTAGGCCAAAATGTCAAGATTCCAATTTTATTTTTGTCACATGTTTATGGTACCACTTTAAATCAGCCAAGTGCTGAAAATTAAAGTATATATTATATATATTATGTATAACATAATATATATAGCATGTGCAAAAGTTGGAATTTAAATTAGAGAAAAATCGGGTAATCGATAAATATCGAAAATTCGGTTTTCTACGCACTTGACATGGAACGTTTTTCTTGAACATGATGTGGCACGTATCTAGACACTTTTTACATATAATATACATCTTAAAGTGTTCTAGAAAATTAAAGGCTGATTGGAATATTACATGTGTGTAATATTAAATGTGCACTATTTTTCAAAGTTAGCAAAAATAAATTTCAGCACATGCATATACACACTTAAACGTCACCCTAGCTGAGATGGAGCACATGTGGAGCCTTGTTGGCATGTTGATTGGTCAAGAATCAATCATACAATGTTGATGAATCAAAGAGAGAAGCTACAAAAGGTAAGTTTTCAACATACACCTCTCTTATGTCACATGCTGAAAATTTCAGCATGTCACACACCTTAATGGCCGAATTCTTAAGGGTTAAGGAATATATTTTGTTAATTTTGCATTAAGGAATAAATCAAATGAGTTATGGAAATGATTTGAATTGTCTTAAGTGTGATATTCTTTATATCACACATGCTGAAATTTTTCAGCATGTGTGAGAAGGTGTTATGGCCGAATTTCACCCTCCTTGGTGTCCAAATTCATTCTCAATCTTGTAGCAAGACTTGCCTTAAATATTGAATGTATTTTTATGGAAGAAATTCAAAGAAAAATGGAAGAAATATTGATTTATCACATGTGGTTAATGCTGAAAATTTCAGCATTGAAAATATACCTTATGGCCGAGTTTGACTAGGTTGGAAAGAGATATTTTGTGTCTCAAACTTTATGACATATTGTGACTATTTTGGCATGATTTAATAATTGATTATTTGGCACATGTTTAAAGTGTTTTTTCAGAATATCCATGTCATCAAATGATGACAACAATGAGCCAATCAAAAGGTGCCAAGTAAGCAATGACTAAATAATGGTCCAATGGAATGATGCCAAGCAAGCAAAACTTTGTCACCATGATGTCTCACACCCTCCCAAGCAATTAAAAGGAAATTTTCAAGAGGGGGGAGTGACTTAAGGGGGACGGCCTGGACCTATAAGGGAAGAAGAGAAGAACAAACAAAAGCAACACCAAGAATCATATTCAAAAGTGATCAAAGTGCAAAAGCTTTCTTCTCCTACACTTTCTTTCTTTCTTCTTCTTGTAAAAAGCCTATTGTACTTTACTTATTTCATCCTTGAATAGGCTTCATAGAAACCACCATTCATTCATCATTGTACAAGATTGATCAAGGTGTGATCAATCTTCATTCTAGCGAGGTGGTGGTGTTCGTGAAAATTGTACTCACTATACAAGGTTTGTAAAGGGTTGGAGTTAAGGTGTAACTCTATCAACCCTGCGGTAAGGTGTACTGCGTGTGTGAAATTAGTGTGAACCAAGGAAGGTGTTCCTTGAAGACTGGAGTAGGTTGTTTATAACCGAACCAGTATAAAATTCTTGGTGCAATTTACTTTCTGCATTTACGTTTCAGTTTCTGCGCTGTTTACTCATATTGTTCACGTTCGCAAAAATAGTAAACGTTTTCTAAAAATTATAAAAATTTCCAGAAACATACATAAACGTTCTAGGGTTAATTTGGCACAAGTTTCAACCCTTTTGGACAAGTATAAGTCATCCAAACATCAAAAGTTCTGAGACTAGTGCAGTCTGATTTTCAGACTTGCAAAGGTTGAGACTTTGGGTGTATTTGACCTACTTCCCAAAAGAATTTTCAAAAACTGTTTCAACCCATTTCAATATAGTGTGTGAGGAGTTATTGGTCAAATTTTCAGATCATTTGGACATTCACACAAATAGGAATTAATTTTTCAAAACCATCTACCGTTTCTGGCAGATTTGCACAATCTGAGTGCCAACGGTTTTTGAAGGGGTTAAAGGTTGAATTTTGATTTGAAATTTTTAGGGGACCCTCACAACATCTGAGGCTAAGTTCTCTAAAAATTTCATAATTTTTGGAGACCTCTAACCTAGTTTTTATAATGTTTTAAAACTGGTCCTGAAAACAGAATCTGTTTTCAGAACTTGAATTGGTTAGGTTTAAAGAAATTTTAAAAACCATATTTTCCGCACCACCTATTCAACCCCCCCCTTCTAGTGGTGCCTTGCAGATCCTACAAGTGGTATCAGAGCGCAGGAATACTCACGACAAGGAATCCAACGATTCAGTGAGATGGCATCCACAAATCTCAAAACCGAACAAGAAGGTATGTCAAGCCAAAGGCCTCCACTCTTTGACGGTGAGTCTTTTATTCAATGGAAACTTAGGATGAAATTATTTCTTATGGCTATAGACATAGACCTTTGGTCAATAATTGAAGATGGTCCATATGTCCCGTCTAAATTGTCCATTGTAGATGGAGTCACACTAGAAGTAATTAAAACAAGACAAGACTATACTAGTGAAGACAAAAAGAAACTGAGTATGAATGCTAAGGCCATGCAATTACTCTTAAATGGCTTAAGTAAGAGTGAGTCTAGTTATGTGTCCAATTGTTCGAGTGCACAAGAAATGTGGAGAATCTTAGAAATGAAACACGAAGGCACGAGTCAAGTCAAAGAGTCTAAAATTAATATGCTTATGTCTTTTCTTGAGTCTTTCAAGTTGTTGCCTAATGAGTCAATTGTTGATATGGATCTTCGTTTGACTAACATCTATAACTCTCTTGAGTCTCTTGGTAAGGCCTTTACAACGCAGGAAAAAGTACAGAAAGTCCTACGGAGCCTCCCTTCAGAATGGGATCCTAAAGTGACTGCCATAGAAGAAAGCAAGGAGACTAAGTCAATAAAAATGGAAGAACTCATTGGTTCACTAAAAGTGTATGAAAACAAACTCATTATTCGGAAATCGGAATCAACCAAACAAGGTAAGACAATTGCTTTTAAATCAAATGAATACGTCTCCCCTCCCTCCGATCACATAGATGATAGTGATTCCGAATCGGATAATGATGACTTAATTCTATTGGCAAAAGGACTAAGAAGATTCATGAGAAAATCATTTAGAAATAAAAACAAGGGCACTACATCTAAGAGAAATAAAAACAAGTCAAATGATAAGGACATTAAATGTTATGAATGCGGCAAACTCGGACACTTATCATATGACTGCCCAAACAAAGAAAAGCAAACTAATAAGTACCCTGACAAGGAGCGGAACAAAAATAGACCCGTCTCAGATCCTAAACAAAGGAAACGTGCACTAAAGGCCTCCACATGGAGTGACTCATCAGACTCTGAAACTGAGACCGAAGAGGAGACCGCTCAAGTTTGCTTCGCTTCAAAGGCGTCTAATGAGGTATCATCTGACTCTGACTCTGACTCTGAACCTTCTTACGATGATTTATTTAGTCAATATCTTGAGTTACATAAATTTACTAAGACTCTCGCAAAAGAAAAGAAACGTTTAATTGAAGACAAGAAACTGTTAGAATCTTCTAACGAGAATCTTGTCGCTCAATTAAGCGATTCAAAGAAAGAGTCTTCATGTGCCATCACTGCATTAAAAACCGAGATCTCATCATTAACTTCTCAAAATAATGAAATGAAATCCGAGATTTCAAATTTGAAATCAAGGAATACAGATTTAGAGAACATGATGAAACAATTCGATACAGGGTCAAACATGCTGCATCGCATCATATTATCGCAAAAGCATGACAGTGACAAAACTGGATTGGGGTACGTTGATACTAACGAAGTATCAACCAAACCAACCAAGTTTGTTGTGTCTAAAAAGGTAGACATCCCTAAGCATCAAGTGGCGTCTAAGATGACGCAGAAAGCACCCCCTTCCACACGCCCCACTCCCTCATATCATGTGAAATATAATGTTGTACCATATAGATATGAGAAGAAGAGATCAATGCATACACGGAATACATATCATCCACGCACCACGCACACACACACAAGGACATATCACAAACGTCCTTCATACATTAAGTATAGGGGAGTCCTTGGGCAAAGACCCAAAGTACATGCACCACATGTATACTATGTCGCACCTTCATCTACTTTCTTGCCATTTGATAGACCGAGAAGGATCACCCAAGTATGGGTACCGAAAGGTACCTTTACTAAAAGGTGATTAACTAACTCGAAAGGACCCAAAATTAAAAGGGTACCTAAATCACCTTTTTACATTGCAGGGAGACCACTCATCAAAAGACATATCAATAAAGTGGTTCCTTGACAGTGGTTGCTCGAGGCACATGACAGGTGACCCGAGCCTCTTCTCCAAATTAAAGAAGGTCACAAAAGGCGGATCCGTGACCTTTGGAGACAACAATGAAGGCAAGATCATTGGTAAAGGTACGATTGGAAACCCGGATACACTTCAAATCTCCAACGTGTTTTTGGTAAGCAACTTATCTTACAATCTTCTTAGTATTTCACAATTTGTTGACAATGGTTTCAATGTGTGTTTTACTCACCCTTACTGTAATATAATAAATAAAAATGGAGAAACTGTTTTAAAAGGAAAACGTGAAGGAAATATATTCACACTATCTATGGATGATGTAGTAGATGCCAAAGTTAAATGTTTTATGTCAAATGAACCCAATGTGAATTTGTGGCATAGACGTTTAGGACACATAGGTATTTCTACACTAGAAAAATTGCAACAAAAGAACCTAGTACGGGGATTGCCTAAGATTGATTTAGACAACTTTCAGTTGTGTGAATCTTGCATAAAAGGCAAACAAACACGTGAGTCACTTAAGCCTAAAAATGAGATAAGCACGACTAGAATACTAGAACTATTGCATATCGATTTGTTTGGTCCTAGTCGTACTACAAGCCTTGGTGGGCGTCACTATGCATGTGTACTTGTTGATGACTTTTCTCGTTATACTTGGACTTTGTTTCTTGCACATAAGGATGATAGCGCCGTAGAAATCGCTAAATTAATTAAACAACTTGAAAATCAATACGGCGTAAATGTGAAAAGAATAAGAAGCGATAGAGGCGGTGAGTTTAAAAATAAAGAGATGATTTCATTCTGTGAAGAAAAAGGAATTAAACATGAGTTTTCGCCACCTAGAACTCCACAATTAAATGGAGTAGTAGAAAGAAAGAATCGCACACTACAAGAAATTGCTAGAACTATGCTTTGCGAAAATAAATTACCTAGATTTCTGTGGGCGGAAGCCGTAAATTGTGCATGCTATATTATAAATCGCCTATCTATAAGAAAGAAAATAAACAAGACGCCTTACGAAATTTTGAATGATCGCATGCCTAAGATAAATTATTTTCGTGTGTTTGGATGCAAATGTTTTGTCTTGAATACAAAAGATAACTTAGATAAATTTGAATCCAAATCGATTGAGTGCATTTTTATTGGGTATTCCATAAATTCAAAAGCATATAGGTGTTATGATCCTCTCACTAGACAAATCATAGAATCTATTCATGTTAAATTCAATGAATTTGGAGAGGTTGATAAAGAAAAGGAATATGATGATGACTTTGATTTGAAACCCGTTTTGGATGAAGAAAATGAGTCTTTTGATATGCATGAGATGAATGAAACACTAGAAATGCATGATCATATAGAAATGCATGATAACTTAGAAAATAATCAACCAAGATGGCATAGAGATCACCCACATGATCTCATCATAGGCGACATCACTCACGGTGTGCGACCACGTAGAAGAATCACTTCGGATGAAATAAATGAATTTCATGCTATGATTTCTGAAATTGAGCCTAAGAATGTGCATGATGCTTTGAGTGATTCATCTTGGATTGATGCTATGCATGACGAACTTAATCAATTCGTTAGAAATGATGTATGGGATTTAGTGCCACGACCACAAGATAAGACAATAATAGGCACAAAGTGGGTGTTTAGGAACAAAATGAATGAAGAAGGAAAAGTCGTTAGAAATAAAGCAAGACTCGTAGCTCAAGGATATAATCAAGAAGAAGGAATAGACTACGATGAAACATTTGCACCCGTAGCACGTTTAGAAGCTATACGACTTTTACTTGCTATTGCTTGCATGAAAGATTTTAAATTGTATCAAATGGACGTCAAAAGTGCTTTTCTAAACGGATTTATACAAGAAGAAGTATACGTGAAGCAACCACCCGGTTTTGAAGATTTGAAACATCCTGATCACGTGTACAAATTAAAGAAGGCACTATATGGACTAAAGCAAGCGCCTAGAGCATGGTATGATCGTTTTGCTACCTTTCTTTTAGAAAATAATTTTAAACGTGGTACTATAGATAGTACACTATTTTTGAAACAAGAAAAATCAGATTTACTTATTATTCAAATTTACGTAGATGACATTATTTTTGGTTCTACCTCACATAGACTCGTTAAGGATTTTGAAAATTGTATGAAAGCTGAATTTGAAATGTCTATGGTTGGTGAACTTAATTATTTTCTTGGCTTGCAGATTAAGCAAACGAGTAAAGGAATTCATATAAGCCAAGCTAAGTACATAAATGACATGATCAAGAAGTTCAATTTTGAAAATTTGAAACCATCCCCCACGCCTATGAGTGTTACTACTAAATTAGACAAAGATGAACATGGTAAAGACGTTGATAATGGATTATATCGATCTATGATAGGTTCTTTACTATATTTAACTGCTAGTAGGCCTGACATCATGTTTAGCGTATGCATGTGTGCTCGTTTTCAAAGTCAACCTAAGGTGTCACACTTAAATGCGGTAAAAAGAATATTTCGCTATATTAAGCACACGCCCACCTTAGGTATTTGGTACGATAAGGATTCTACATTCGACTTACATGCTTACACTGATGCAGATTATGGTGGCTGCAAAATAGATAGAAAAAGCACGAGCGGAACTTGCCAATTTATAGGAAATTCCCTTATTTCATGGTTTTCCAAAAAGCAAGCAAGTGTTGCTTTGTCCACTACTGAGGCTGAGTATATGGCTCTTAGCCTTTGTTGCACACAGTTGTTGTGGATAAAACAACAACTTTCGGACTTTGGAATTACCGTAGATAAAATTCCTATATATTGTGATAGTATGAGTGCCATAAATTTGTCTAAGAACCCCGTATTACACTCTAAGGCTAAGCATATAGAAGTTCGCTATCATTTTCTTCGTGATCACGTTAACAATGGTAATATTGTCATAGATCACGTACGCACAGAATCACAAGTAGCGGATATATTTACTAAGGCCTTAAATCAAGCCACATTTGAATCTCTCCGTTCTAAATTAGGCATGCTTCCTGTTGATGTGATTTAATGCGATATCATTTGATTTACTTTCCTTTTTGACAGGAATCTTTTGATTATCTTTCCAAAATAAAGGGGGAGAGAGAAGCATGATTTAAGGGGGAGAGAGAGAGATTTAAGGGGGAGAGAGATCACTGATTGATCCTAATTGCATGAATCAAGGGGGAAGGGGGAGAGAGATCACTGATTGATCCTAATTGCATGAATCAAGGGGGAGGCGGATTTGAAATTCGAAATTCAAATTTCAAATCTGTGCATAATTCAAGGGGGAGAGTTGACACTTAAATCATGTACACTAGTTATTTTGAAAATCATCAAAAGGGGGAGATTGTAGAAATATGAGGGTTTGAGTGATTTCAAAATAAAGAAATTTGAATATATATATATATATATATATATATATATATTAACGTGGATATATATATATATATATACACAAGTGTATATGTATGCATGATAACTTGCCTTATTTAGCTTATATATTATGTTGCCGTACTAACGAGCCATGAAGCTATAAAGCTTACATCATATGGCGAACATTTGTTGAGTTTATACTATTTTCAGGTGCCACAATTAATGAACTAAAGTAGTTCATTAAGTGAAGTACTTAGTTTAATAAACTAAGTAGTTCATTAAAGGAAGATGCATTTGGAAAAGACATGAAGGCAACATAGCTATGGAAGGAAAGTTCTCTCCTCCTCCCCACATCATTTCACACGCCATATATACATAATATATATATATTTTCAGATTTTTTTTTAAAAGGCACATACACATTTATTCCAACGTACTATCGACACGTTATATATCTTTCGAACGTACGTTTACGTCACACCACTATACTTAACTCATATTTATGAGTATATTCAGATCTTATATCATATGATATAAGATATGGTGATGACAAATTAAATACGACACGATAAAAGGTTCTAAACCGAAATTTGTTGTATCGGGCGATACCGAAACTTCGCCAACGTGTCACGTACTTGCCATAAATAAATGGCCAGCCCATATACATCAAAATTTATCAAAAATTTCGTGCCATACACTGTACATTGAGACAAAAATACTTTCCATGTTGGCACACACAAATCACCCCACATTTAGGCCAAAATGTGAAGATTCCAATTTTATTTTTGTCACATGTTTATGGTACCACTTTAAATCAGCCAAGTGCTGAAAATTAAAGTATATATTATATATATTATGTATAACATAATATATATAGCATGTGCAAAAGTTGGAATTTAAATTAGAGAAAAATCGGGTAATCGATAAATATCGAAAATTCGGTTTTCTACGCACTTGACATGGAACGTTTTTCTTGAACATGATGTGGCACGTATCTAGACACTTTTTACATATAATATACATCTTAAAGTGTTCTAGAAAATTAAAGGCTGATTGGAATATTACATGTGTGTAATATTAAATGTGCACTATTTTTCAAAGTTAGCAAAAATAAATTTCAGCACATGCATATACACACTTAAACGTCACCCTAGCTGAGATGGAGCACATGTGGAGCCTTGTTGGCATGTTGATTGGTCAAGAATCAATCATACAATGTTGATGAATCAAAGAGAGAAGCTACAAAAGGTAAGTTTTCAACATACACCTCTCTTATGTCACATGCTGAAAATTTCAGCATGTCACACACCTTAATGGCCGAATTCTTAAGGCTTAAGGAATATATTTTGTTAATTTTGCATTAAGGAATAAATCAAATGAGTTATGGAAATGATTTGAATTGTCTTAAGTGTGATATTCTTTATATCACACATGCTGAAATTTTTCAGCATGTGTGAGAAGGTGTTATGGCCGAATTTCACCCTCCTTGGTGTCCAAATTCATTCTCAATCTTGTAGCAAGACTTGCCTTAAATATTGAATGTATTTTTATGGAAGAAATTCAAAGAAAAATGGAAGAAATATTGATTTATCACATGTGGTTAATGCTGAAAATTTCAGCATTGAAAATATACCTTATGGCCGAGTTTGACTAGGTTGGAAAGAGATATTTTTGTGTCTCAAACTTTATGACATATTGTGACTATTTTGGCATGATTTAATAATTGATTATTTGGCACATGTTTAAAGTGTTTTTTCAGAATATCCATGTCATCAAATGATGACAACAATGAGCCAATCAAAAGGTATCAAGTAAGCAATGACTAAATGATGGTCCAATGGAATGATGCCAAGCAAGCAAAACTTTGTCACCATGATGTCTCACACCCTCCCAAGCAATTAAAAGGAAATTTTCAAGAGGGGGGAGTGACTTAAGGGGGACGGCCTGGACCTATAAGGGAAGAAGAGAAGAACAAACAAAAGCAACACCAAGAATCATATTCAAAAGTGATCAAAGTGCAAAAGCTTTCTTCTCCTACACTTTCTTTCTTTCTTCTTCTTGTAAAAAGCCTATTGTACTTTACTTCTTTCATCCTTGAATAGGCTTCATAGAAACCACCATTCATTCATCATTGTACAAGATTGATCAAGGTGTGATCAATCTTCATTCTAGCGAGGTGGTGGTGTTCGTGAAAATTGTACTCACTATACAAGGTTTGTAAAGGGTTGGAGTTAAGGTGTAACTCTATCAACCCTGCGGTAAGGTGTACTGCGTGTGTGAAATTAGTGTGAACCAAGGAAGGTGTTCCTTGAAGACTGGAGTAGGTTGTTTATAACCGAACCAGTATAAAATTCTTGGTGCAATTTACTTTCTGCATTTACGTTTCAGTTTCTGCGCTGTTTACTCATATTGTTCACGTTCGCAAAAATAGTAAACGTTTTCTAAAAATTATAAAAATTTCCAGAAACATACATAAACGTTCTAGGGTTAATTTGGCACAAGTTTCAACCCTTTTGGACAAGTATAAGTCATCCAAACATCAAAAGTTCTGAGACTAGTGCAGTCTGATTTTCAGACTTGCAAAGGTTGAGACTTTGGGTGTATTTGACCTACTTCCCAAAAGAATTTTCAAAAACTGTTTCAACCCATTTCAATATAGTGTGTGAGGAGTTATTGGTCAAATTTTCAGATCATTTGGACATTCACACAAATAGGAATTAATTTTTCAAAACCATCTACCGTTTCTGGCAGATTTGCACAATCTGAGTGCCAACGGTTTTTGAAGGGGTTAAAGGTTGAATTTTGATTTGAAATTTTTAGGGGACCCTCACAACATCTGAGGCTAAGTTCTCTCAAAATTTCATAATTTTTGGAGACCTCTAACCTAGTTTTTAAAACGTTTTAAAACTGGTCCTGAAAACAGAATCTGTTTTCAGAACTTGAATTGGTTAGGTTTAAAGAAATTTTAAAAACCATATTTTCCGCACCACCTATTCAACCCCCCCCTTCTAGTGGTGCCTTGCAGATCCTACAGGATGGACGAACAGTATCATAAGCATGTCGAAGAGTAAAATTTTCCAAAGGAGTAGGCCATATCGGCGTAATTCCGTCCCATTGGACCAACTTGGAGCAGCGTGGGTGAATATCACGAATTCGTCGACAACTCGGAGAGTCGTATATACATGGCAAAAAATCCGCATGTTGGCCATAACGTAATCGCATATATTGACTCCATAATGAAGTACTTGAATGATAGTTCCACCATAATGTACACGAAAATGCCTCTTAAACCACACTTAGTCGCCGAATATCAAGCCCACCCTCCAATTTCGGATAACATATTGTTGGCCACGATACCCAGTGGCGGCGATCATTTCCCCATAGAAACCTTGCAAATCGACTCTCCAACACTTTAATAATGCTACGCGGCAAGCGTGCATCCGCCATCACATGAGTTGGAATAGACAATAAAACTGATCGGATGAGTACTAACCTGCTATCCATACCTAACACTTTAGCCTGCCAGCCATTCAAATGGCGGTCCACATGTTGTATTATCTCTTGACAATGATTTGCGCGCGCAATATCTTTGTGTAGATATGAACCCAAATATTTCATAGGAAGTGCTGATTGCCTCATACCAAGTAAATGTGTGAAAACACTTCTCTGAGATGCTGACACCGAATCAAAATAGACCATGATACTTTTATGCCAGTTTACTGCCTGTCCCGAAACACGCTCATATTCAGAAAGAAATTGCTTAAAATCGAAGTAAATTTCTACGATTTGCAGCTAGAAATATCAGCAAATCATCTGCATAAGACAAATGAGAAATAACCATCGGCATACGACCAAGAGAATATGGCAGAATATATGATTGTTCAACTAACTATTTTAAACCCCTGCTAAAGCCTTCCGTGGCCAAAATAAAAAGGAGAGGTGATAGAGGATCCCCCTGCTTAACCCCTCTGGTAGGGCGAAAAAGACCATGTGGAGTGCCATTAATCAAGATAGAGATATGTATACCCTCCAAATGATTGAGAATAAGCGTGATGAAATAAGAGGAGAATCCAAAGCGTAGAAGCACCACTTTGAGGAACTGCCAGTTAACATGATCAAAAGCTTTCGCCATATCCAACTTTACAATTGCGTTGTGGGGCCTTGTACCTCTATCAAACCAATGTATTAATTCATTAGCCAGTAAGACTTGCTCTATGATGCCCCGACCTTTCTGAAATCCTGCCTGCTCAGGAGAAATAATCTTGGGCAAAATAGAGTTCAACCGTGAGGCAAGAATGCGTGTTTGAATATTACTCATAAAAATAGCCAAAGCAATGAAGGAAAATCGCTGAATGTATGTTGAGTCGTGCCCTTTGGGATCAAGATAAGCATAGAATGTGCTATAGCACGCGGAACTGGGAAGCCAAGAAAAGAATCTTGTACAGATTTAAAGACATCCAATGATATTATCTCCTAACAGCATCGAAAGAACCATCCATTATATCCATCCGAGCCCAGAGCACTATGCGGGTTCAAGCTCCAAACCACATGTTTAACCTCCTCGATTGATGGCATGTGTGTAAGCACGGCATTATCCTCAGGCGAAACCAGCAGTGGGATGGAAGCCAAGAAGTCCGCGCTATCCTCTACTGGTTGTGCGGTGAACATACACGTAAAGTGATCAACTGCAGCAACACCCAAACTTGCAAGCGTATCACATAGTTCTCCATTATCCGTATGTATGCAATGCAGACTCTGACGACGATGCTTATCCTTAACGATAGAATGAAAATAACATGAGTTACATTCACCTTCTTTGAGCCACTTCACTCGTGCCTTCTGCTTCCAATACTCCATTTCCCGATGTGATGCTTGTTTCAATTCTGCCTGTGATTCAAAATCAACTGTTCGATTGTGATCGCTAGGGTCAAGATCATAGGCCAACTCCAAAACGCGAGCTCGCGGTTCCGCGGTTTCTAGATTACAAAAAATGTTGCCAAAAACATCTTTGTTCCAACGGGAAACATCCTTTTTAAAGGCACGTAATTTAGCACATAACCCTCTCATACCTCCAACTATAGGATATGATGTCCATGTAGCTCGCATGAAAATAAGAAAATCCGGATGGGATGTCCAAGCAGTAAGGAAACGGAACTGTTTAGGGCCATGAAACGGATTGTGCGCGCATTATAGCAACAAAGGACAATGATCTGAAGTCGTCCGACTTAGATGCGTTAATCTTACCTTTGGAAATAAATCATAGAAACTCTCATTACAGAAAACCCAGTCCAATCGATGCCAAACACGTTGTAATCCTCGTCCACCCTCCCACGTATATCGAGTTCCAACATGCGGCACTACATGCCACGCAGTATAGTGGACCATGTCGATAAAATCCTGCAAAGTTGACATTGCAGGTCGAGAGATACCTTTATGATCTGAAGGAGATAGAAATGTATTAAAGTCACCTGATATGAGCCATGGCTCAGTACATGCATCATAGCATTGACGAAACGCCTGCCATAAAGACTGTCTATCCAACACTGTATGTCGACCATAAACACAAGAAACCAATATGGCATGTTGGCTATGAAGTCTAAATCCTAAATGAGCAACTTGATCCATGAGATGGACCTCCAATAATTCCATAACTGATGAATTCCAAAAGCACCAAGCATGACCATCACAAACACATTGAGAAGAAGTAAAACCAAGATTTATTAACGCCCTAGTCATACGCTTCATGGGCTGCTGTGGTTCGATGATGAACAAGAGTTGTATAGAATACTGATGAATTAAGAGTCGCAAACGAGAGAGGGATATGCACAGTCCCCGTAAATTCCATGCAAGCACATTCATTGAGAAAGCTGATGAAGCAAGTTTGAAGAACTAGTAACACTACGAGTAAGAACCTGACGTGGAGGACGTGGAATCTAACAATGCTGGACTACGCTTACGAATGCACACTATGAAACCTTCCTCATCTGCCTCTGCAATGGGATTAGATAATCGATGCAACAATTTAGCGTCTGAAGAGCCTTCCTTTATTGTAGGGGTGCGATGAGACAAAGACTCAGACAACTGTCTGTATTCAGCCTGCATATTATTCATAGAATCAACAGCAGGCAAAACAACGGGCGTCTGCGATAAATCAGATTCTGATGCAGTATGTGCAATCACAGGATCCACAGGGGAGAAGGGTTGTTCTGGCATGTTGGCCTCAGACGAACGACCCAACACCGTCAAATCTTGAGAAGCAGGAGCGATGTCCTCAGACGAACTACCTAACAGCGTCAAATCTTGAGAAGTAGTAGGTTGATCAGCAGCAAGGATGAAAGGCTGTGCAGGATCCGAAACTTACTGATCTGCAGAATTAAGTTCTGTCCGGGGCTGGTCAGCGGACGTAGACGGAGCATTGTCCTTTGCCTTTGAGCGCCATTGCTGAGTCGTAGCAGCAGGCTGGGCATCAACTGCAGTCTTATCACACTGATCAAGTTTATGTGACAAGATATTGCATTTATCGCAGTAATCAGGAACATCCTCATATACGACCGGCTAAAAATGGTGCTGATCAATACTCTGGATGTGTAACTTGGACGGTAATTCCTTTGATACATCCACCTCTACGCATACCCTAGCCACCGAAGGACAAAGCAACTTTTGGGTGGCAACATCCATCCTGATCGGCGTTCCTACCATAGAAGCAATTGCAAAAAGCGCAGATTGATTATGTAAATACACGGGCAAGCCAGGCAGCGCCATCCACACCGGTACTATTGGTGCATCATATCGTGGATCAAAATCATGTGTATATTTGGTAATCCTCATGTGAAAGCTTAGGATATTCCAAGATCGACGACAAAAACAACGATTGTAGTCCTCTTCCTTCTCAAATTGCAAAAGTACGTGTGATTTATCCAACAAGCCGGCATGGACAGTCCCAACAAAGCCTATGCGATCCAACATCTTTTGTAGGGCAATCACGGATGGTCTTCCATTCCAAAAAGATCCAACGAGGGTGTAGCGAAAAGGAGCCAACATGGCCGAAACCTCAGTATCATCGAATACAATAGAAGGATAGCCTTTGAAGTGCTAAGGTTGTTTTTTGGAGATTGAAGGGAGTGACGGTGATGGATCACCGGTGAGGACAGCAGCGAAGGACCGGACGGCCGAAGCCGCCAGCCCTGACAATGGCATCGTAATGGCACGCAGGAAGGGGTTGATCGCAGAAACGGCGGCACCAAATTGCTAGAGCTTTTTTTTCTATATCATTGGCCAAAAAAATAATAAAAAAAATAATAAAAAAACACATTGTTGTAATATAGGGATTAATTTAAAACATATGCCAAATGCGCCCTTAAATAACAAAAATGTGCAGGGTTTTTGAAAAATGCTTAATCCCTCCTTTTTCTGCATTTTTCTCCAGATGTTGGCGAAGAAGAGAGAAAGGGTTTGTGGAGAAGAAAGAGAGGTATGAGGGGGCGTCTTTGGTAATTGTGTAAGTCTGCAGAAGGCTAAATGCAACAGTAGCATTGTTGCAGTAGGGTTTACTTGTAGTTGTAAAATTCGTTGGGATCTGAGGTTTAATTTGTAATCGTAGAAGAGTGATTGAGTTTGTTAGACAAACAAATAAAGGATTTGGTGTAATAAAGTTTGTTGAAGGTTTGTGTCATTAAATTGAAATCTGATAAGGTTGAAGTCTTGTTTATAACATAGTTGAAGGAGAGGTGGCCGTTCAAAAACCCGTATGCTTTTTGTTTTACTGGGATGCATGCACATGTTTCAATTTTTGTGTATTTATTTGGTTACATGTATTAGCTGCAAGCACTATTTTTACAAATAAAACAAAAACTAATTGTAAAATTTTCTAATGTAGAAAATTCGAAGTCACTTAATTAAAAAAATGTTGTTTCAATTTTAGCTTTTTGATGACGATATTTTATTTGTCGCAGTGTTAGATCCTAAATTTTTTTTAAAAAAATAATAATAATAATGATGATGATGATGATGATAATAAAATAATTGAATAAACAAATAAAAATGGATAAAAAATCAAATATATATTAATGTGCAAGTGTGTGCCGTGAAAAGGGGGGATGAGGATAATTTTTAGTTAGAGATAATTTTTGGTTAGAGATTGAATTTCCTTTTAAATTACAAATTAATCAAAAATCAAATCTTAACCCCCAAATCACTCCCTTACAAAATTCTATCCTCCCACCCTTATCATAAAAGATTCCCCCTTCCCTCTCCCCTACCAAAACCGTCGGCTATCAAAGAAAAAAAAAAGGAGAACGTGAGCAAGATGAAGAAGAGGGAAAAGGAAAGGAAGAAAAAAAAGGAAAAAAAAGAGAAGGAGGGCTAGGAAGGTAGTGTCTAATCCAACCAAAGATTCATACATTCTATTCGTATTTAGCATCAATCGAGGTAGGTGTCTCTTACCCCTCAAACGGGTATATTTCATGCATGTTTTGATGGTATATTTATGTGATTCGTTATTTTTATTTGTTTAAGATATTAATTTTGCATATGTTTTATATGGCAAAGCATGAGTTGATTTGTTTATGATTGATACGTGCGTGTATGTGTATGAATTTGGTGGTAGGATGGATTAGATTAAAAATACCTCAAATTAATCGAAAAGATTAGAAATTTTCATACTTGGACTTGTTTAAAATTATTTTTTGGCCTTAGAATAGGTTCATCTAGCACGGAATAGGTTGGGATTGGGTTGGAAGTTGACAAAATAAGTTTGATGTGCGCGTTTCAGGGGGTGACAAGTGGGGCCCACGCGCGGCCCTTGACGGCGCGTCCGTACACTCGCTGATATGTCCACTTTCAAAAGATGTGTCTCGTTATAACGAGTCCAATGCAACTGGTTTGAGATCAATCGGAGTTAAAACGAAGATTTTATGGATGTAAAAAGAAATAAAATTTAATAAAAAAGAAAAAAAATAGAAATTCTAGGTCAGGCGGGCCGGTTGACCCGGCTGAACCGGTTCTAAGGCAGACTAGTCTTGCCATAGTGGGCCGGATCGAAAATTGTTTATTAAAAAGGGGGGATGGAACGGACCTGTCTGCCGGACCGGGCCGGATGGCCAGCGGATCGGACCAGGGTAGCAGACCGGCCCAAACTGAAAATAAAAAAAATTTTAAAATTATACCACATAAAAATCAGGTCCACAAACACGACATAATACACACCATACTCATGCATGACACAAACAGATACATAACCTACCATAACATATAAGCAAAATAACTTAAGTCGTTAGTAGTTAAATCGCAGTCACATCTGCAAAACCAATAGTGCAGCTTGTTCTAACATACTAACATAAAAATAATGTTAAAAAAAAATTAGTTGAAAAACAATTAAATTAACCACCATATATAAAAAAAGGGGAAAATTTACCAGCTTGTTGTAACATACTAACATAAAAATAATATGCACAATACATACTAACTACTAAAATGTTTGCACCCTTATAACAGTATGAATCTGTGAGCTGTAATGAACCAATCAACTTATTAAACCATATAATGTTATCAACACACAAAACACAAACAGTATGAGTGCGAAAGACAAATTATAAATGTTTATATACACATATACCTATACATACAAGCAACAACATGAAAATACGAAGTAATAGATAAAAGCTCACAATATATATAGAATACGATAACAACATAGGAGTAGCATACAAAAGATATACGATAAGACAGGACTATATGTGCTAAATGACCACTACAAAAAAAAGGAAAAACACTCAATCTCTTAGAACAATAAAGAGGCATATCAACAAACACAATTTGTTACAACATTAATAGCGTAAATAAGTTGATTTAAGAAAACATACAAATAGATACACGAAACAAAGTAACTAAACGACGCTAAGTAAATATGCACACGTATACACAACTATTTCAAGGACACCGCAACATAATTAATACAACAAAACAGTAATAAACATCATAATATATAACAATAACAAACAACACAATACAATAACACAAATACTTTTCATATAGGTCATAGGTTACGAAATAAGCATACATCTACCGGTTTTAAAACAAATTGTTAACATACTCAATTGAAGAGCATCTAATTACGAGTTAGGAACGACACAGTATTGCATGACAGCATAGTAATAGATTAAAATGTAAATAACTTAATAACAAAGGAAAAAAATTTAATTATCATACTCGAACACCCAAATAAATTATAGTAAAATCTATGCATTTATGCATTTCCTTCGGAATTATATATACAACGGTATTTACACAACAATAGGATAAGCTAGTACGAAAAAGATAGAGTACAGGTAACCAAAAAAATTTATTACTAACGACTAACGTAAATACAAAAAGAGAGATCACGATAAACAAAGACTAAAATGAACACGCATAACGTGTGTACCGCTTAAAACTCAACTAACAAACAATATAAACATAATACACGTGACAAGCTACAGATAACGATTATGAATTCATGAGGTACATACGAGACGTAAGTCATACATACGTTTAACATAAGGATACACAACATACTATATGTCTACACCAAACATGTTTAACAACTTAACAATTAAAATGACGGCACATATTAAAACTCGTGTATGCTGATATATGTAACGGACAGAACTACGTTCGAGCACTGCAATTCATCCCCAACCCGATAGGCAGTCGAAGAGGACGATTCAGACTCTTGAGGACATGTTGAGGGCTTGTGCACCAGACCTCAGAGGGAACTGGGATGGTATAATGAAGCTAATTGAGTTCTCCTACAACAATAGCCACCATACTGCCATCGGCATGGCACCCTTTGAGGCGTTCTATGGACTTAAGTGCAGGCCCCCTATTCATTAGGACGAGGTTGGCAGCGTATTACTACCGGTCTTGAGTTGGTCGAACAGACTAGAGAAAAAGTGAAGTTGATACGTGATAGGCTCAAGATTGCGCAAGATAGAAGCAAGAGTTGGGCAGATTCAAAGAGGCATCCTTTAGAGTTCACTGTGGGCGAGAAGGTTTACTTGAGAGTGTCGCCTATGAAGGGGGTTTCACAATTTGGTTTGAAGGGTAAGCTGAGGACTCGCTACATTGGTCCATATGAGGTACTCGAGAGGATCGGTACCTTGGCCTACCGATTAGCGTTACCCCTGCCTTGGCTCAAGTGCAAAACCTATTTCATGTTTCTTAGTTGAGGAGATATGTACTGGACCCGGGCCATGTTTTAGATGCGTCACCGTTGAAGATTCGACTGGATACGACATATGAAGAGACTCCTACCAGGATCGTTGATCGCAAGGACCAGGTATTGAGACACCAAGTCATCCCTTACGTCAATGTTCAGTGGACCAAACATACGGAACGCGAAGCGACTTGGGAACTCGTGGAACATATGCGAGAGAGATATCCACACCTCTTCGATTAAGGTACGTCAAGTTTCGAGGACGAAACTTTTTGTAAGAAGGGTATGATGTTATATCCTGAATTTTTTTTAAAATAATAATAATAATGATAATAATAATAATAACAATAAAATAATTGAATAAACAAATCAAATATATATTAATGTGCAAGTGCGTGTCATGAAAAGGGGGTATGAGGATAATTTTTAGTTAGAGATAATTTTTGTTAGAGATTGAATTTCCTTTTAAATTACAAATTAATCAAAAATCAAATCTCAACCCCCAAATCACTCTCCTACGAAATTCAATCCTCCCACCCTCATCATAAACGATTCCCCCTTCCCTCCCCCACCCAAAATCGTCGGTTATCAAAGAAAAAAAAGGAGAACGTGAGCAAGACCAAGAAGAGGGAAAAGGAAAGGAAGAAAAAAAAAGGAAAAAAAAAGAGAAGGAGGGCTAGCAAGGTAGTGTTTAATCCAACCGAAGATTCATACATTCTATTCGTATTTAGCATCAATCGAGTTAGGTGCCTCTTCTCTCTCAAACGGGTATATTTCATGCATGCTTTAATGGTATATTTATGTGATTCGTTGTTTTTATTTGTTTAAGATATTAATTTTACATATGTTTTATATGTCAAAGCATGAGATGATTTGTTTATGGTTGATACGTGCGTGTATGTGTATGAATTTGGTGGTAGGATTGGATTAGATTAAAAATACCTCAAATTAATCCAAAAGATTAGCAATTTTCATATTTGGAGTTGTTTAAAATTGCGTTTTGGCCTTAGAATAGGTTCATCTAGCCCGAAATAGGTTGGGATTAGGTTGGAAGTCGACAAAATAGGTCTGATGTGCGCATTTCAGGGGGTGACGCGTGGGGCCCACGCGCGGCCCCTGACGGCGCATAAGGATACGCGCTGACGTGTCCACTTTCAAAAGATGCGTCTCGTTATAACGAGTCTAATGGAACTGGTTTGAGGTCAATCGAAGTTAAAACGAAGATTTTATGGAGGTTAGAAGGAAATAAAATTTAATAAAAAAGAAAAAAATAGAAATTCCAGGTCAGCGGGCCGGTTGACCCGGCTGACCCGGTTCTCAGGCGGACTGGTCTAGCCAGAGTGGGCCGGACCAAAAATTGTTTATTAAAAAAAGGGAGGCATGGACCGGACCTGGCTGCTGGCCCGGGCCGGATGGCCAGCGGATCGGACCAGGGTAGCAGGTCGGCCCAAACCGAAAATTTAAAAAATTCTGAAAATTAATTTCTGAAATAAATAAATAATAAATAATTAATTCAAATTAGTTTAAAATTCCAGAAAAATATATTTAATTATCAGAAAAGTCTAAATAAAGTCCAGAAAATATAAAAGGTTAAATCAAATTATTTCCACTTAATTTATAAATCTTGGTAAATGTAGGTAATTAAAAATAATTAGTAATATATAGAATTAAATAAGTGAAAATCAGGAAAAATTAGTAGAAAATTCTAGAAAATTAATACAAGTTAAGGAAAAATAAGGGTGATGATAAATAACAACTTTTCAATATTCATAAAATTTACGAAACCAAATATTGAGTGCCGGAGATGGTGAAGATGGGCATACGGGACCCAGACGACTTTGTTGTTGCATTCATGGCACGTGCATTGCATTTGGAGTGGGTCGAGATGTACGGGTCTCAGACGCTCGAGTGGAGTGGATCATGGCGTATGTGCCATGGGTACTCGGTTATGGTGGATCATGGTATATGGGCCATGGGGATCGGTTATGGTGGATCGTGGTGTACGGGCCACGGGCATCGGTCAGGGTGGATTGTAGTGTATGGGCTACAGGCATCCAGTCAATCCCGGGATCATGCATTGCATATAGGTCTAAGGGCATATTGTGTGACATGATTTTTGTTGCGTGTGACACGTGGATGGAGCATGCACCTCGTAGTTGTGCATTTTTATGTGGAGTGCTTTACTTACCGCATTTACTTTATCTTATGCATGTTATATCATATTTATGTGCTATGTGGTTATATCATTTCGGTATGCACGTTTTGTATTGGTTTGCGGCGGGCATCTACTAGGTGATTTTCTGTCACTCACCCCTACTTCCCAGGTGAGCCGGATGAGGACTACGAGCACATCTTTGTTGAGGACGGGACTGACATAGCTGAGTGGGCTGGTTGAGAGCTGCATCTAGGATATGAGGGGACACTGCAGCTGGTTGTTTCTTATTTACCGTTTGAGGATTTTCACAGACTTCTTAGACTTTTATTAGCAGAATTTTTATGCAGCAATGTAATGACGATCATTTAAGTTTAATTTAAGTTATGATTTACGTTTCCGCGAGAAAAAATTTCTATGTCATTTCTGACATGTAAGGGATTGATTCAACGCCTTGTATTCTCCTTAGCGAGATACGGCGGGTGCACTCTTCCTGAGGCTAGGGCTCGGGAGCGGGGCGCTACACGCAGAGAGTAGACATACTCTGCGTATGAGACTAGAGCAATGGATAGATGTTTTAGAGAGAAAAGGCTTAAGGATTAGTCGTTCTAAGGCTGAGTATCTGCACTGCGACTTCAACGGCACAGCTGACGATGAGAATAGCTAGCTCACCATCGAGGGTCAAGTGGTGCCACATGTAAGTAAGTTCAAGTACATGAGATTATTTGTATAGCAGGATAGAGACATAGATAGCGATGTAGCACACAAAGTTCAGGCAGGCTGGTATAAATACAGGGTGGCCTCACGGGTGCTGTGTGACAAGAATTTTCTAACTAAATTAAAAGAAAAATTTTATAGGGTGGTAGTGCGGCCATCAATGTTATATAAAACAGACTGTTGGGCCATCAAGAGACCACAGTCGTAGAAGATGAAAGTGGCAGAAATGAGGATGCTCAGGTGGATGCGTGGACATACTAGGCTAGACCGGATCAAAAACGAGGTATTTTGAAAAAGGCTAGGGGTGGCTAGTATAGTACATAAGATAAGGGAGAGGAGGCTGAGATGATTTGGGCATGTCAAGAGGTGACATACAACGACGTCTGCCAGAGCAGTTGAAAGTCTCATTGTAGAGGGGAAGAGGAGTAAAGGCAGGGCTAAATTGACTTGGATGAGCGGATTAGACACGAACTATTAGATTTACACCTCTCTGAGAACATGGTGCAGGATAGGAGTTCATTGAGTCAGGGGATTAAGGTTAACAAGGTTTATGCAGGGTATAGAGGCACCTTAGAGTATATTTATAGGCTTAGATACTATCTACGCTTTACCTGGACTTTGTACTTTTTTGTTTTTGTTTTTGTCTTTGTCTTAAATTATATGTGCATATACAAGTTTATGACCATTTTTATATCGGAAGCCTCCTATTTGTATTTACTAAATTCTCTCACTAACACACTAGCACATCATATTTATATTATTGTGTCATTCACGCAGATATATATAGAGCCGGGGGTCTTACTGAAAGCAAACTCTCTATCCCTTCGGATAGATGTATTGTTTGTCTGCCGTTCACCCTCTCCGGACCCTAACGATAGCTTTTGCTGCCGTTGGAATATAATGGGTATGATTGGTTGATTGATTGATATATATGTTTGTTTACAAGTACTTGATAATTTCAGCACATAATTACCGTCGATTTATGGGGCTTATATTTACACCTAGAATGACTCAAGAATAACTCATTGCTTCAACAGAAATTTTGGTTAGTAATTCTTTAATTTTATTCATTTCTCTTAACACAGCAGATGCTAGATCCATAACAACGGCCAAACATCTCTAAACATACAGTTACTCGCAAATTAGTAAAAGGGTCCATGGCAACAGTAGTAACACCAAAACACATTTATATAGTACCACAATCGTACATGACAACATAAAAACCTCACGATTAATACATACATACTGGAAAACCATCCGCATAAGCAGCCTTCGTCTTGACTGACGTCCAAAGTAGGCCCCAGAAACTATTCATTTCCTATCCTTACTCAAAACAGTAATGCATAATTCATTGATTCTGGAACCCAGAAAACGCTGAGTAGGCAGCTTCTGGTGCCATATGAGAAGCTTCCACGAGCATTTAGGAAGATGCTACGCATTCTGCACTAGACCCGTTTACTTCGGGACAAGAGCAATTGTTAAGGCCATCGACTGTGTTTCCACAATCGCTCTGTTCGAAGCAGTACAGCAGCGTACAAAATTCCGTAGGATCCATGTCTTTGGTGCTCCTGCTATGTGGGTTCACCTGGTCTGGAGTACTTTATCAGTGAGTCAGAAAATCATTATTATTCGCTAACTTAACTGCCCAATGATCATTTTATTGTCACAACAAAGTAACTTATTGGAGAATTAACTTATGCTGAAAATCTATATGACTTTTTCTTCCGTTTCTTTCTCCAAGGGCTATATGCATAGCTTGAGAATCTTATGAGATCTCTTGACAGTAGTATATTTATCAAGATACTTTTTCCGTCAGTTTATTGAATGATTCTGGGAGCTTTTAATTTGTTCGATCTTATAAATTCAAATGGTTTTTACGGTCAAACAACGGATAGAATCCATAGAATACACTATTTATACCTACTGTAGAGTATTTCGGTTAGCCCATGATTTAATTCTCCATCTCATTCTCGACTTAGGACTAATATGAATGGAACTAACTTAGTAACTAAAAACAGTGTCTTACGACTTTCTATTCAAGAATAAGGAATCATGAAAATGAAACAAAATAACTTAGTAACTAAATAAAAATTTCCCAAAACTACAATGATGGAAGAGTTACCCTTTTGTGCCCAGGCAGAATTCAATCTTGTCAGGCGCTCTGCTTTTGGAAGCAAAACAAGTCCTAGAACTATGAACAAGCACAAGAGCATGGACGTAGGTTTTCTTGCCATCTTCTTTCCTTGCAGTTTGAAAAACTTCACTATGTAATCGAGAAATGTAAAGTTGAGATGAGAAGCAATTGGAGTCTTACATTTCTTTTCCTTTTATAATTGCATCAAAGAACGACTTAGTAGACGCAAAACATAGAAATATGATAAGAAGAGGTCCTTTTGATAGAAAGAAAAGGCCTTTTAGAAGAATAGGAGTAAAAATAAGTGATATATATCATGACTCGGTCTAATAAACGTGTCTGAATTGTTTCATAAACGCATATCATACTATTAACTGATTATGCACTCATAACTTATTAATCAATTAAATCTTTTTAAGAAAATTTGTGAATTAATTAGCAGATCACATAACGTTGTTGAAAACACGACTCTGATACTATTATGTTTTGCCATATGCGTTTGAATATAATCCATTCTTAACTTTTAATGAGCCGATTGTTAGGTCCCTTAGAACACACTAGAAGGGGGGGGTTGAATAGTGTGTTCACCAAGTATGGATATTTTGTGACTATTTTTCGTTTTTGAGTGCAACCAATACTTGGATGTGTTCTTTAGAAAGATAAAACTTGAAAGACAAGAAAGAACACGAGTATGTATAGAGGTTCAAGTCAAGAGACTCTACTCCTCTACCTTCTTGATGTTTCACAAGAAGGATTTTGAAATGGGGATTGTTATTTCTTTTGGGGGAAACAACAACCAAAACAAAATCAAAAGAATACAAACTAGGCACCTTGCCTAGACCACAACCAAGAGTTCTAACACTTTGAAGTTTTGCCTCCAAAGATCTTCTTTGCCCTCAAAGAAATCTTGTAGGGAGAATAGTGCACCACACACTATCAACAAACCCTTCAAAGTTTAGAAAACTTAAACAAAGAGCACCCTTGCTCCTTGACCAACAATCTACCAAAATCTCTCACAGAAAATCTCACCAAGAAGAAGACTCTTCTTCTTACAATAATCACTCTCAACAATAAAGTAAAGATATACAAGGATTACAAATATTTTGAGAGCTTGAGCTTGAGAGGACTTGAGAGCTTGTGTAGTAGAAAGTTGGAGAAGAGAATGAACAAAACCCTTCTTTTATCAATCTTCAACAAACTTCCCGTTTGAAACCTTCTGCCCAGCCAATAATGGGATTTGGCATCTTGTGAAGGTACTGCAGCATTCTTGGGAAACAATTTTTGGCATGTAGCAGCCATTAGAAGAAGATTCAAAAACCTTGGCCAAGAATGGAAACCTGATAACTCTGAGTGTGAGAGAAGACCTGCTGAAACAACACTAAAAGAGGAGGGTACAAAGAGTCAACTGGTTAGAAAATGAAGCAAAAAGACATTTGTACCGTTGAGCACATGAAGCGCCTAATCTGTTTAAAGCATAAGCGTTCAAAGTAGGATGAAGCGCTTAATGTGAAAGTGAACATGCGTTCGAAGTCACATAAAGCGCCTAATGTTGGCAACTGAATGCGTTCGAAGTGACATGAAGCGCCTCATGTAGCACTTCATGCTAGTTCGAACTGAAACTGACATTTTCTCAGAATCAGACTTGGGAAAGCGTGTTAATTCAGAGAAAAGTACTTTTTGACTTGGTGGAACACTTGAAGCGCTTAAAGTAGCGTTCGAAGTGTTCGTACATTTCATCAAGGCACATGAAGCGCTTGATGTAAGCGTTCGAAGTGCCCTGACTTTCATACACTTCACATGAAGCGCCTGAACAAGGCGTTCGAAGTGTACGCACATCCAGACACCTCACATAAAGCGCCTAAAGCAGGCGTTCGAAGTGTACTGGACCTCACCAAGGTACATTAAGCGCCTGAAGTGAGAGTTCAAAGTGTACAACTTCAAACCATCAACTTGAAGCTCCTAATCTAACAAATTCAAGTGCCAACCTTGTGCAAATCATCAAAACCAAATCATTTCTAACATTCTCCCTCTTTTTGATGATTTCACAACATGCATCATTTTAATTTACTCCCCCTTAGCATATGCTCCCCCTCACAAAGTGCATTAAACTTTTTCAAAAAAAATACCATATAATCCCAAAATGAATTTACTTAATAGAAACACTGTTACTTACATCTATCCAGAAGAAAGTAAATTCAAATTATATTCAGGAACGGAAAAGTGTTCTTAGGCAACGCAAAAACAAAATGAAAATGTCAGAAGGAAACGAAAGAATCAGAAACCAACTACAATCCACCACCAGATCCAGCACCACTTCCACCAGGATGCTGCAAATCACCAAAATTGAAAGGACTTGACGCATACTCCGCAAAACCACTCATTGGTTGGCTACTTCCACCAGCACCACTTCCACTAGCACCACCAGCTCCACCAGCACCACCAGCAGTTCCTGTATCTCCGTCAGCAGCAGCGGTGTCTCCCCCTAAATCATCAAAATCAGAGGAAAAGGATGTCCACGGCATTTGTTGGAGAATAACTTCCTTAAGAACTCCAAAGCGATATTCATGACGCGCATTTCTAAGCTGAAGGTGCTGAACAGACTGTTCCAAAGATTGAATTTGAGCGCGCAGCTGGTCAATGGTACTTGATTCAACATTTTCTTGAGGCTCAGCTTCAGCCTCATTATCAAGACCGGGAATGTTCGTGGCTTTACGTTTTTGGGAGTCGATGGCTTGAACAATGTTGTAATTACTGTAATAGTCCGTGTTCGCCACCGAGGTGAGTTCATTATCAGGAATGACAACACCTTTGGACTTGAGAAGAATGGTGATGAGATTGGCAAAGGGTAAGGCCTTGGAAGCTTTCCGAAGAGCAGAAAACATGACCTCAACCATAATCCAGGCAAAATTGAGTTGGGTTTGATTTTTGATGCGGTAAGTGACGTAGAAATCCATGTTGCTTGGATTTCTTGTCGACTTACCATTCACACAGTAAGTGACAATGGCTAACAAGATGCGATCAATGAGAGCCATGTTCTGAGTCTTTCGGGAAGGAAAGAACCCCAGATCAAACTTCACATCTTGTTCGGGAATTCCGTATTTACTGCTCCAGTCAAATACGGAAAAGTCACTTAGGCCTTCGTTTCGGATGCGGAGAATTTCACAGATTTCGGGAATAGAGAAACTGAGGGACGTACCATCAACAACAGTGTTGAGCAAGAAGGATTGAGATTCAGTTTGTGGAGTAATCCACAGATTTGCATAAAACATCCGGGTGTACTCCCGGGAGAAACTGCGCATGTCAAGCCTGGACCAGAGGGAGGTCCACCCTTGAAAATCGAGCAACGACACGATTTGATCCATGTGAGTCTCGGACAAATCACTGAGACTCAGGAGTTTGAGGGGAACAACAGGGCGATTGTTCGTGTGCCATTCTTCAACGAGCAGACTTGAGTACAGTGACAGGTGTACTCCTTTGTCAATTGGGCGAGGAGATTTCTTGATATCATTATCAAACTTCTTCAACCAAGGGAAGTTGTCCTTGGTCAGCCCTTCTCGGGTAGTCTTGAGTTCATCGGGTTCCGCGGTCCCGAGCCCAGCAGTTTTCTTTGTCCTATGAGTGCGTGGGCATTTTGAAGGTCCTGCAGAGGCCATTTTTAGGGATATGAGTGAAAGAGTTCTGGGGGATTGAATAGAGATGAAGGCTTGATTGAATGGGGGTGAAGGCTGGGAGAGAGAATTTATAGTAGGAGATGAAGAAGATGAAGAGATGGAGGAAGTAATTGATAGTTAGAGAGTGGAGAAGTGGAGGAGAGAAAGGAGGGAGGTGAAATGAATGTTGGGAAAATGGGGAAGGGAAGAGGGAGGTCGTGGGAAAGAGGGAGAGATAAAACTGGCGGCAGGAGTTTGATGGTCATTGAATGGCGCGAAACTGAAGAGACGGCGGAAATGACAGTGAAGAATTAGGGTTGAAGCGCCTCAAGTGACTTCGAACGGCTTCATGCAAACGGATGAAGCGCTTGAAGTAACTTTGAACGAGTGAGGAAATTCAGATGAAGCGCTTCATGTCTACTGATATTGAAAATTTTTGAAATTTTCATGCTCAAAACTCAAGATGATTTTGTCAACCCATATTGAGCAACCCCAACCTACTTCTTATAGATAAGAATACATCACTAGGCAAGGGTTTCGTGAAAATGTCCGCAAGTTGGTCATGTGTAGGAACAAATTCTACACTTACCAAGTTCTTTTGTACACAGTCACGGATGAAATGATACCTCACTTCAATGTGCTTGGTCCGACTATGTTGGACGGGATTTTGTGCAATATTTATGGCGGACGTGTTATCACACAAAATTGGCACCTTTGAGAAGTGAATGTTATAATCATTTAACGTGTTAGTCATCCATAACAATTGTGCACAACACGAGGCGGCCGACACATATTCGGATTCCGCCGTAGAGAGAGACACACTGTTTTGTTTCTTGGAGTACCAAGAAACGAGACAATCTCCAAGAAACTGACAAGTTCCGGAGGTGCTCTTTCTATCAACTAGACTCCCCGCATAATCGGAGTCACAATAACCTCTTAAATCAAAACATGCATTCTTAGGATAAAATAAACCAAATTTCAAAGTACTTCTAAGGTATCTAAGGATGCGTTTTACCGCAATAAAATGCATCTCCCTAGGATCACTTTGAAATCTAGCACATAAACATACCGCATGTAAAATATCGGGTCTACTAGCCGTTAAGTAAAGTAGACTACCTATAATGCCACGATACAAGGTTACCTCGACATGTTTTCCCTTTTCATCCTTGTCAAGCTTTGCACTTGTGCTCATTGGAGTGTTCACCTCTCTTCCTTCACCAAAATTGTACTTTTTGAGCAAGTCTCTTGTGTATTTGGCTTGGGAAATGTACACACCATCCTTAGTTTGCTTGATTTGTAATCCAAGGAAATAATTTAGCTCGCCCATCATGCTCATCTCGAACTCACCTTGCATAAGACTAGCAAATTGCTCACAAAGACAATTGTTAGTAGCACCGAAAATAATATCATCAACATATACTTGAACAATTAAATGATTCCTACCTTGTTCTTTTATGAACAAAGTAGTGTCAACTTTACCTCTTGAAAAACCATTATTAAGAAGAAAAGTACTTAATCTCTCGTACCAAGCTCTTGGAGCTTGTTTGAGGCCGTAAAGAGCCTTTTTAAGTTTGAAGACATGATGTGGTGAATCATGACATTCAAACCCGGGAGGTTGTGCAACATACACTTCCTCTTGAATAACACCATTCAAGAATGCGGATTTAACATCCATTTGGTAAAGTGTAAAATCTCTATAACAAGCATATGCTAACAACATTCTAATAGCTTCAAGCCGTGCTACGGGTGCAAATGTCTCATCAAAATCAATACCTTCTTCTTGACGATATCCTTGAGCAACTAACCTAGCCTTGTTTCTAGTGACATTACCTTGATCATCCATCTTGTTACGAAAGACCCATTTCGTACCAATAATAGGATGATCGTTTGGTTTGGGAACTAACTCCCAAACATCACTTCTTTCAAATTGGTTTAATTCTTCTTGCATAGCCAAGATCCAATTTTCATCAAGAAGTGCTTCTTTAATATTTTTAGGCTCTATAAGAGAGACAAATGCATTCTCTCTATATTGCCTTCGTGTGGTGATACCTCTATTTAAATCACCTATGACTAACTCTTGAGGGTGAGAACTTTTATGCTTAAATGATCTAGGAAGATTTGAGACATCACCTCCAACTTCCTCTTGATCATGTTCCGGAAGAGATGAACCTTCATTATCATCATGAACCTCATGTTCCGGAATTTGTGATGCATTTTCTACATTTTGTGAATCAACGTGAGTAGAGGAGACACTTCTACGTGGCTCACTAAGTTCATTTACACAAGGTGGAGGAGTGCCTTCGAGAGGTTCAACTCTCAAGTCAACGAAGATGTTTCCATTTGGAGGATCATCAACGATTTCTCGTTGAGGAACAACCATAGGAACATCCTCAAAAATTTCTTCTTGAGGAGTCACATCTTCATCCTCTACACAATCCTCATTAAGTTTAGGTTCATCACTAAGTGACTCATTAAACTTAACATGGATTGATTCTTCCACCTTTTGACTCCTTTTGTTGAAAACACGAAATGCTTTACTATTTGAGGCATAACCTAAAAAGATACCTTCATCCGCTTTGAGGTCAAGTTTGTCCAAAGTATCTTTGGTATTAAGTATAAAACACTTGCAACCAAAGACTTTGAAATACCCAATGTTGGGAACTTTTCCATTCCAAAGCTCATAAGGTGTCACATTTAGGTATGGTCTCAAATAGACACGATTGATCACATGGCAAGCGGCATTAACCGCTTCGGCCCAAAAATACTTGGGCAAACCGAACTCGTTTAACATTGCTCTACACATTTCTTGTAGAGTTCTATTTTTCCGTTCGGCCACACCATTTTGTTGAGGAGTTCTAGGTGCCGAAAGATCATGAGAGTATCCTTTGGATACACAAAACCTTTCGAAATCACCATCGAACTCACCACCACGATCACTACGGATGGTTTTGATGGTGTCACCCACATGATTTTCCAATCGTTTACTTAGACTTATAAACTCACTACATGCATCACTTTTCTTAGCAAGAAACATCACCCACGTATAACGAGTATAGTCATCTACAACCACGAAGGTGTAATGTTTGCCACCCAAGCTTCTTGTTCCAACATCCCCATACAAATCCATATGAAGCAATTGTAGGGGCTTGGAGGTGGAAATATTTGTCTTGGGTTTGAAACTTGTTTTCACAAGTTTCGCCTTTTGACAAGTGTCACATAAGTCATTGTTTTCAAAACTCATTTTTGGAAGGCCTCGGACTTTATCATTTTCGCAAATAAATTTAAATGTTTTGAAACATACATGTCCGAGACGTCTATGCCATAGTTGCGTCAAATCATTCTTAGCAACTAGACACGATACATTTTGAGAAACCAAATCATTGATGCTAACTTTGTAAATATTTTTGAAACGCAAAGCCTCAAATAAAATCTTTTCTTCCTTTTTCACAACACACTTTGTTTTCAAAAACATTACCTCATAATTAGCATCACAAAGTTGACTGACACTTATCAAGTTAAACTTAAGACCTACAACATATAAGACATCACTAAGAGAGAAGGAATCGTTACCCACAATACCATGTCCTTTGATTTGGCCTTTGCTACCGCCAAAGTGGACAACTCCTCCGTCTTGCATAGTGAGTCTATGGAAGAGACGTTTGTCTCCCGTCATATGGTTGGAACACCCACTGTCCACGACCCATTTGACCTTCTTGTTTTCGCTTTCTCCATTGAGTGCTAGGGCCTACAAAAGAACCATATGAAGTTGGTACCCTTTTTATTTTGGGTCCTTGAAGGTTAGTTACCTTCATCTCGCCTTTCGGCACCCACACAAGATTCTTATTATTCTTAGCTCTACATACTCTTTCTACATGACCTTTCCTATTGCAATAAAAACATGTAGGAGTATGCTTGTGTGTTGGTGCATGCTTGTGCAAATGTTTGTGCATTGGCACATGTCGTGTTTCCTTCTTAGGAACCACCTTCTTTGGAATAGTAGAAGGTTTTTGTTTCACAACATGGACCAAAGGTTGTGATACCTTTGGTGCATTAGCCTTTGGTTTAGGCATGTGCCTTTGCTTTTTCAAGGAGGTTTTAGACTCCTTGATCACTTGTGTTTGTTCCTTTTTGTTTCCCTTCTTAGATGCATACATGACACTAGGTTTGACTTTCATGCTTGGCCTAGATGCATCTTTATTCTTTATCTCTTTAGCACCTACCCTTGAATCATTTTTCTTATCCTCAAGGGCTTGAGCACATGATTTCATCAAATCATGTTTCTCTTCAAGTGCAATCACATGCATAGTTAAAAATATGTCATGCTCAAGTTGCAATGCAATGTGATTCTCTAACGTGTCATTGTACTCATTTATGCATGCTCTAAACTCTTTCTTGACACGTTGATATTTTAAATCAAGGAGATCATTTTCTTGTATTAAATCATCTCGTTCATCAATAAATTTATAATGAGATGAAATATTGCATACCTCCTTGTCATCGTCGATGGCCATTAGTGCAAAGAACTCCTTGTCGAGATCATCTTCCACCACTCCCGTGAGTGCAAGATCATCTCTATCGCCATTGTCGCTTTCGGATCCGGAAAGAAAGCTCTCCCAATGGGCTACCTCCGCTTGCAAAGCCTTCTTCCTTTGGTAGATGGCCTTCTTGTCTTTGAGTTGCGGCTCTTTCACCCGACAATCCTTCATGAAATGACCAAGCTTCCCACATTTGTAGCATTTATTCTCTTGGTCCTTCACCTTGTCCTTGGGGTATCTTTCCTTGACGAATCTCCTTGCTTCGTCACCATTTTTTCTTGCAATACGTCGGAATCTTTTGACAAGAAGTCCGACTTCATCATCCGAGTCCTCCGACTCTACGACCAACGCCTTTGAAGATTGGCGAATAGGATCATTCTTTTCTTGTGCATCTAAATGAATCTCATAAGTGATGAGATTCCCGTATAACTCGTCCAAGGTGATTGTTTCAAGATCCTTGGACTCCTCAATGGCCGTAACTTTTGCATTCCATTCTCTTCCTAAACTGTTTAGGAAGCAATGGTTTAAATCTTCTTGTTCTATCTTCTTGCCAACCGCTTTGAGAAGGTTGACAAGTTTGGTGAATCTTTGGATGGACTCTTCAATCTTTTCACCTTTGGGAACAGTGAAGTTGTAAAATTGTTTTATCAACTGTCTCCTTTTGGCCTTTCTTACTTGAGAAGTTCCTTCATGGATCATCTCAAGCTTTGTCCAAGCCTCATGTGCGGATTGGACACCTTGAATCTGAGCTCTCTCATTTGTGGAAAGAGAGCTATTTAAAATAGCAAGAGCCTTGCTATTTATGGCCAACTGGAACTCTTCCTCCGGGGAAGGATCATCAATATCAATGGGAATCATAGATCCTTTTGAGACCTCAACCCATATTCTGTGAGAACAAGAACGCAAGTACGTTTCCATGTTTGACTTCCACAGTGGGTAGTTTAAAGGGTCGAACATGGGAACTTTAACATGAACATTTGAGATAGAAGGGAATAGGGTTTCCTGCCTCCTTCTTCTGGAAATATCAGCAGTAGGAGAACTCACATCCTCATCAACAGAGGCCTGCCTCCTTCTTCTGGAGGTTTCAGCAGTAGGAGAACCCAAATCATCAAAAACAAAGGGATCCATACTAGAAATGATCAAATCTTGTATTTGGACTCAAATAAGCAAGATGAGGCTCTGATACCAATTGTTAGGTCCCTTAGAACACACTAGAAGGGGGGGTTGAATAGTGTGTTCACCAAGTATGGATATTTTGTGACTATTTTTCGTTTTTGAGTGCAACCAATACTTGGATGTGTTCTTTAGAAAGATAAAACTTGAAAGACAAGAAAGAACACGAGTATGTATAGAGGTTCAAGTCAAGAGACTCTACTCCTCTACCTTCTTGATGTTTCACAAGAAGGATTTTGAAATGGGGATTGTTATTTCTTTTGGGGGAAACAACAACCAAAACAAAATCAAAAGAATACAAACTAGGCACCTTGCCTAGACCACAACCAAGAGTTCTAACACTTTGAAGTTTTGCCTCCAAAGATCTTCTTTGCCCTCAAAGAAATCTTGTAGGGAGAATAGTGCACCACACACTATCAACAAACCCTTCAAAGTTTAGAAAACTTAAACAAAGAGCACCCTTGCTCCTTGACCAACAATCTACCAAAATCTCTCACAGAAAATCTCACCAAGAAGAAGACTCTTCTTCTTACAATAATCACTCTCAACAATAAAGTAAAGATATACAAGGATTACAAATATTTTGAGAGCTTGAGCTTGAGAGGACTTGAGAGCTTGTGTAGTAGAAAGTTGGAGAAGAGAATGAACAAAACCCTTCTTTTATCAATCTTCAACAAACTTCCCGTTTGAAACCTTCTGCCCAGCCAATAATGGGATTTGGCATCTTGTGAAGGTACTGCAGCATTCTTGGGAAACAATTTTTGGCATGTAGCAGCCATTAGAAGAAGATTCAAAAACCTTGGCCAAGAATGGAAACCTGATAACTCTGAGTGTGAGAGAAGACCTGCTGAAACAACACTAAAAGAGGAGGGTACAAAGAGTCAACTGGTTAGAAAATGAAGCAAAAAGACATTTGTATCGTTGAGCACATGAAGCGCCTAATCTGTTTAAAGCATAAGCGTTCAAAGTAGGATGAAGCGCTTAATGTGAAAGTGAACATGCGTTCGAAGTCACATAAAGCGCCTAATGTTGGCAACTGAATGCGTTCGAAGTGACATGAAGCGCCTCATGTAGCACTTCATGCTAGTTCGAACTGAAACTGACATTTTCTCAGAATCAGACTTGGGAAAGCGTGTTAATTCAGAGAAAAGTACTTTTTGACTTGGTGGAACACTTGAAGCGCTTAAAGTAGCGTTCGAAGTGTTCGTACATTTCATCAAGGCACATGAAGCGCTTGATGTAAGCGTTCGAAGTGCCCTGACTTTCATACACATCACATGAAGCGCCTGAACAAGGCGTTCGAAGTGTACGCACATCCAGACACCTCACATAAAGCGCCTAAAGCAGGCGTTCGAAGTGTACTGGACCTCACCAAGGTACATTAAGCGCCTGAAGTGAGAGTTCAAAGTGTACAACTTCAAACCATCAACTTGAAGCGCCTAATCTAACAAATTCAAGTGCCAACCTTGTGCAAATCATCAAAACCAAATCATTTCTAACACCGATGTTATGCCTAATGTGTCTTCTAATGTGAGATAAATTTATTATATGTTCTATAATATGTTAAAGAAGCAAGATGTGTGGAGTTACATACGGTCTTAGTATATTGAATCGTTGTTTCCCTTGTTTCTCTTGCCAGTGCTTCAATATATATTGATATAGAATTTTACAGAAAAAAAATTGAAAAATGAGAAAAATAATGGGTATTTCATGCTGGAATAAAAACTTTAAATTTGAATGAACTGCTATTTTATTGGACGTCAATTTAGCAAATTTTAATAATAACAAGAGAGGAGCTGTTAGAGTATAAATGATTGAATTTTATCCTTTTTATAATCGTGTTGAGAGACAGCATTCTTACATTTGATTTTCTTTCGTAATATATTAATATTAACATGTAGTGTAAATATGAATCTGTTACGTCTATTAAGACGTGTATATTAATATTAACATGTACTGTTAAATATGATTCACAAAAAATATGAATGACATAAGAATCAAATTTTCCGTAATATAGTCATAAATAAAAAAAACTAACTTTTGTTTTGCACAATATAAATAAATATTTTTCTCTATCAAAAAGTGTGTGCTACCTTTGTCAAAAGTATCATATTTTGCGATGAGTATACGAATGATAAAATGTCAAAAGAAAGTAATAATTATATAATTTAAGATTGTTTCAATGTTGAAGATAAATGAATGATTAATCACAATTTCTCTCATAAGATAAATTAATGACAAAAAATGAAATCCCAAACAACTGAAAGTATATTCTGAAAGATAATTACTTATTAAACTTTTAAAGAGTTATGGGTATTAGAAATAGTGAAATATAACCCACGCCTGATAGTTACAATTTTTAACGAATAACTAGAATGCAAATTGGTCGCCATTTTTCTCTAAACAAAAGGGCTTATAGTATTAATCAAAGAAAGAAAAAAATATTTATATTTGCCCAAAAAGTGTTGTTTCATCAAAAAATTTTGCTTTAAGTCCCTTTAGTGAATTACTCAAGAGAATAAGAGATTATGCCTTGATTTAATGGTTAAACATAATGTTAAAGAATCAGGGAATCTTAAGTTTTTTTAAATAGGAGAAATGGTAAAAGTTTTATTAGCATAACTACAGAAAATGCGAGCAAGAGGTGTGGAGTTGCATTTTCTCCCAAGACAACGGTATCTATGTTGGAAAAGACATGGCTAGCTACTAAACGAGAAAAGGTGTTCCCACCTCTCCTATAAAAATTTGACATAGTTTTTACACACACACACATATATATATATATATTGAAATCGGCTATTTGATCCCAAAAATTTACTAAAGCCAGGTTGTTGCTGCCATAAAAGCTTTCAAGAAAATTTGGCTTTATGTCCAGCTTATACTCATTATTTATCATAGGAACAATAAAATTATTATTGATCAAATGAAACACGGTATCCTTTTTATTCAACCGTGTCCAGAAATTTCAAAAACTGTCTTTGACCAAGATTAAGATTGATGCTGAAACAAAATCTTTAAATTTAATTGAACAGCTAGTTTGTTCTGTGCTAGTTTAACATATTAATGATTACCAGAGTGCAGCTGTTAAAGCATAAAAAATTTGAATATTGTGGATGAAAAAAATTTTCTGATTTTTTATTCTTAATCAGAATGATAAGACCAATGCCTTTCTGAGTTTTATCTTACAGCAAATTATTATTCCTTCCATTCTTTGAATTATACCACCCTCTTATCAACGTTAAACATGTATTTCATCACTTAAAATCGTAATTCATTGATCTTTTCGTATACATACATTGTCCTATTTATAGTATATTCAGGATAGAACACAATAAATACAAAGGTACGATTGGGATATGATTAGGATTTTTGACTAGCATTTAATTTCTTGATTTACAGGATTTCCTAATGTAGCGCCCCATCCGGGACCCTTAGAACTTTGGTCTCGGAATGTAGCATATATACCATTCATATGCACGCCGACATAAAAATGGAAATCGATATAGCGGAAGCAACATAAAATAGGCGAAGTAAAATCGTCATACATAACATAACACTGTAAATCCATGCAAGTCATGAAGTATCATCAGTACAGAAGATAATAAATACATAGCCAAAATAATCACAAGTACAAAATATCATCTAGGCCCACTATCATCCTCACAAGTAGCCTACTCTCAGCTTATCCTCTATAAAATCCAAGACATGCTCCCGATCCTCTGCATGATGATAAAATATAGTATGAACGATCATGAATCGCCCAGTAAGTAGTCTGTCCGGGTTCGACATATGGATCATACATGAGAGGTGGGATGATAAAATAAAT
The DNA here is from genome assembly GCA_036186865.1 of Eustoma russellianum. Classification (NCBI taxonomy): domain Eukaryota; kingdom Viridiplantae; phylum Streptophyta; class Magnoliopsida; order Gentianales; family Gentianaceae; genus Eustoma; species Eustoma russellianum. The sequence goes on along the minus strand of AP025072.1, from coordinate 3,087,909 downwards.
ATATGTATAAATAATGAAACATAACTCGTCTCCGTTCACAAATAAAGTAACATGTCATACGTGTAATCATAAACATAACTCATTCTTATAAAGTGCCTGAAGTAAAGTCACAACTTTCATCTATCTAGGTTCCACATGAATCCAACCATAACTTATTCATTCTTATTTTTCAAATTCATACGTTATGCTAAAGTCACAATTTCTTCATGTTCATCTCAAGTGTACTTGCATGCAATGGATATCTATCCTTGATGGTGATTTTGTTCAGCACTCGGCAATCTATGCACAGTCTCATACGGTCATCCTTCTTCTTCACGAATAAAACTAGGCTCCCGAAGGTGATACGCTAGGCCATATGAACTTCTTCTCTATCAGCTTTTGTAACTATGCCTTCAACTCTTTCAACTCCGTTGGGGCCATCCGATACGGTGCTTTTGAGATAGGTTTTGATATCTCAAATTCGATCTCTCTGTCCGGAGGTAAGTCTGGCACATCATCAGGAAAGACATCTAAAATACTCTGACCACTAGAATACTGTCAATCGAAGGCATCTCTGACTCATCGCTGAGGGCATATACTACAAAACCTTCATCTCCCTTTTTCAGTGCTCGAAATGCTTGGGCTGCAGTCAGATAAACATTCCGTGATATCTTCCTCAACTTAGAATTTCCTGGTAGACAACTTCATCTCGAGTCAGGTCCTTAATCATCACGCACTTACCACGGCAATCGATATAGATATGGTTTCTAAAAAGCCAATCCATGCTTAGAATGATGTGGAAGTCCCCAATCTGAATCGGAATTAGTGTAGCCTCAAACTTTTGCCCCTTCATCTCAACTCCGTTGTCTTTGTATAGATGGTTGGAAATGATCACTTGATCACCAGCTGCCTGAACATGATAGGACGTATCTAACCATGTAGGGCAGCTGCTAAGGTTCTTGGCGAACCTTTTAGACACAAATGAGTGGCTTGCACCACTATCAAACAACACATTTGCGGTTATGTTGTATACTACTATAGCACCTGAGACAATTTATAATTCAAGTAGACAATTCTAAACAGGTATAGAAAATAGCACTTAATTTGCATAAATAAATATAACTGTCACTACGTCGGGGGTGTCCAGAACTTCAGCATCAGTCATCACGTGCACTCGAGCGTTGGCCCATGGACCATCTCTCCGTTGTGGTGCACTCCTTCATGGTACGCTCCTCGGCTCCGAGTAATCCCTAATCATGTGGCCTAACTTACCGTAATTAAACCAGGCACCAGTCCTCAGTAGGCAAGCTCCAGTGTGTTGTCTCTGACATATAAGGCATCGCTGAATAGCTGTCGCTTGTGGCAGACGCTGCGGCTGTGGCTGCCGCTGGGGCTGCTACTGACGCTGAGGCTGTAGCTAACGCTGAGGCTATGGCCTATGCTGAAACTGCTACTGTGCACGACCATCATCTTTGTTTGCAGTCTTGGTCCATCTCCCAGACCAACTATCTCCAAACTTTTAGGGCATCTTGCCCCGTGTCTCCTCATCGCGTCTCAAAAATGTCCCGCTCAACTCGATAACATGAATCAAGTAACTCCCCAAAGACTCACGGATTAGCATTTACAATCCAAGTTCAAATGCGGTAATTTAGGCCCCTCTCAAACTTAATCGTCTTTAACTGCTCATCTCCCATCGTAAACGGAACATATCTCCCCAAAGCAGATTCGCATACTCCACTACTATCAACCCGGCCCCTGCCTTAGTGACTCAAACATCCCGATCTTCTGCAGTGTCACTGACGGTGGGATGTAAAACTTGCAGAACTCCTCCACAAAAAACGTGTCCAAGTGACTGGTTTGGTAAAGTGTTGCACACTAGTCTTTCACAACTGATTGGCCTCTCCAATCAGAAATGGTCGAATCATCTGTGCCTAAAACATATTAGGCACCTGAATCAGCTCAAAATTATTCTCCACCTCATCGAGCAATTTCTCTGCTACATCCGGGTTAGATCCTCCCTCGAAATTCAAGATCTGGGCTCTGTTCAGCTCCCTATAGAAAAATGGAGTACCTGCTGCTGTGGTGGCAGTGGAGGAGGTGGTGCATTATGGTGATTATTATTATTATTGCCGACGGCCTGACCAATGTGTATCAAAGCATCGAGCAAAGCCTGTGGTAGACCTCCTGGGGCATGTGCCGAAGGCGATGGAACATGCTCATATTACTATGGTACTTGCTCTACTGGCAGGGATACCTGCACTGGAGAAGGTAACTATGCCGGTCTATCGGTGCGTATTCTGCCTCTAGGTCGTGACGACATCCTATCAGATACATCAATACAACAGTTATGTAACATAAGTAAAATTAATCCAAGTGATTCATCCATTTCCTAAGATTAGTACTCATTATTCATGTTTCAAAATAATTATCTTATAACTTACGTAGAGGTAAAATTCTTTTATCCGTTTATCTCTAAACCGTTCTAGTGATCTTAGGCTAAGGATGTTACTCTCGGTCTAAGATCATAACTTAACTTCTAAGATCATCACTTCTTTTCTAAGTCGTTTACTTTACTGTTTCCACCGTGGATCTAGAGCCTTGGGCTCTGATACTACCTGTAGTGCCCTGCCTGAAACTAAGGTCTCGGCCCGGTACACCCGTCATACTCTGCTACGAGAAGTACAAGGCGTTGATACATACATGTACTTGTCGACATGAATCATGAATCGATATAGCAGAAGCAACATAAAGATAAACATACGACATGCATAAACATACAAATCCTCATAATCAATACAAGCCATAATGTCTGAAGTTCCAAAATAATGGAAGTACATCATAATCCACATTGTCTAACAGATCCCAAAAGGTAAGTCCTGACATACTTCTCGCTCACAGATAGTCTACTCGAGGTTCGTCCTCTATAAACTCGGTATCATGAACCTTGTCCTCTCCAAGTGATTAAAAGCACGTATGAGCGATAAAACAAAATGCACAGCAAGTTGTCCTACTAGATACGTCATGTGGATCATACATGGGGAGACGAGATGATAAAATAATAATAAAGCATAAATAAAGAATATAATATGATACGTCTCCATTTTAAATAAGTAAAGTGACATAAGTATAAGCATATGACATGTAATGCATATAAAATTTAACATCATAACATAATGAACATTTTACTTCTACCTAAGTCCATAAACGTCACATACATGTCCGTACTTAATTTCTAAACCATATCTTATTCGAAGGTCTAAAATCTTATATCAACTGCACTTTCATGCATAAATTCTACCTTGATCAAAATAACAATATCATAGGCTTGAGGATGCTCCACCAACAACTTGATAGTATCATGAAATTTCGGTTGGACATGATCATAACATGGTTCATATTTCATGAAAATTTAAAATATGACTTTTCATAAAATTATAACATGATTTTTTCGTAAACATGCATAACATGGCATTTCAGAAGTCGTAAACATGCAGAACATGGAATTTCATAAACATGAAGACCTAACATTTTCATAAATGGCTATAACACTTTTCATAAGAATAATACCGCACGACATACCCAATGATTTTCCCATATAGTAACTTGTATAACATAAAACATACGTACATGTACTAACGGTGATGCGTTATGGCAGAGATCCCGTGTCTCGGACAAGGTGTTACACTCGGCCATAAAGTTAATATATGCCCATGACACCTACCACTCCGATCCCGATATCATGCCAGCGCACCATAACATAACATAACATGTGTCATTGGAATCAATCGTCTCGCATTTATTATTCGTTACACGTATGAACTTTTAAAACATGTGATGCGATAAAAATAATTTCACAAACTTTTGCTTCATGGTCCATTAGGCTCAGCTTTAGGGTCATTTGGTCATTCTAAAATTTAATCATCATACACGCATAACTTATTTACCTCCTACATGTCATAAATTAAAGAAAATATCACTTTTACCCTTCTTAGGGTACCTTTCGGCCAAGTATACCCAAAACAACACCTTTTGTGCAATTTTTACCCAACACCACTTTCTTAAAATATATATTTCACATACAACCCATGATTCGACGCTTAAGTATTTAGGACACTTATTTCCTAATTACTTTGACATGTCACAAGGAAATACATAACATAGTCATAAATTATATCATACCATATTTTATACATACTTGTATCTATAAACATGTAACAAGATTATTATTTATTCCTCCAAATGGCCTTGGGCCGTGTCTATATATATATATGTGTGTGTGTGTATATATATATGTATATATATATATATATATAGACACATACACACACATATATATATATAGACACACACACATATATTTTCACAACTTATAGCAAGTTTGTTCATTCCCTTTTTGGGCCTTATGGCTGATTTATACACGCACACACACATAACCACATAAATCTCATTTTTTTCACATCTTATATATATTTATGTCTTGAGTTTATCATTTATTCCATTTACATGCACATTAGTTCCTTCAACATGATGACTTTCAAGGTTAAGATCAACATGAAAATACATATAACATCAAGATGATGGAAACCATGAACAGTTACCTTTTAAGCCATGAACATCATTAATATACAACATCATGAAGATGGATGATCAAGCTCAAGTGAGGAGCCAAAAAGGCCTCCTTGTCCGTGTGTGTATATATATGCATACATGAACACGATGATCATCAAGAACAATATTTGTGACCTAGTATGTTAATCATGCTTATGATGCATACATAAACATACTAAAACAAGATCACCAGACATATGAAAACCGAAATACCATAGAAAATACATATATGATAACCACCATGGAAAAATACGTGAACAAGTGTATCAAGTTACATTCTTGGTGCACTTTTCTTAACATATCATATGACTTCATTTTCTTTCTTTAGTTTCTACATACTTCACATAAGAATGTTCATTTCATTTCATTTATGCATAAAGGTCCAAAAATATTGGTGTTGGCAATTTTATGAAAGTGAACATATCATACATATACATCACATGGAAACATATACTTTACATATTCTTGCTACTAAATCCTTGAACATACTTCATGAATGATCCAACTTTTATATGAACACATATACTTAATGTTTGAAAATCCATGAAGGATCTAGGAAGAATACTTTCCTTTCTCACTTATTTCTCAACTTAAAGTGAAGATTTCCTCGATTCCTATGCTAATATCCTGTTTATAGAGTGGAATCTCTGTGGTAGAGCCAACCATGCTGAGATAGTGAGCCAAATTTGTTTGGTAGATGAGCAGGGTGCTGCAAGGTTTCTTGTTCACCGAGCAGATGTGACATTCTCTACTTTCTAAACAAAACATTCCTTGGTAGGAAGCTTGTTCAGCGCAGCAAGCCACAGTGTGAAGGAGTGTTTAGGGGTAACTGCTGAGTCCCAGACAATCTTGCCCCAACTGACCTTACTACACATATCCTGAAATGTTCGTACGCCAAACGGGGCTTGAGGGTATCTTCCACTATCCATGAGGTGATTACCTCTACTGCCGAGCTGTAGGAGCCTTCCCTAACTAGCAACTGATCTCAGATCTCCATAAGTTTCTTTAGGAAGGGTGAGTCTGAGCTGTGTCCCGTCCTCGACCATAGCGTACCTTGTAGTCTATACTTACGATTCATCCACTGCACCTACAGTATGTCTTTCTTGTGATGCAAATCCTACAGGTGCTTGGATAGCAGTGTCAAATTCCTCGCCTTCTGTTGGATAACTCATAGACCACAGTCTTCTCTAGACAGGCTGACCTGAGACCAAGCAACCCAGACTTTTTTGGAGCCCAGCGAGGAGCTCCCCTATAAGAAGTGCAGTTAAATCCTGTTTACCAGAGTCCTAACTGTTTCTGGAAGAGGTAACGCACTTAGCTAGAGGGGTTTTGGTGGATAGAATATGACAAAATACCATCATTTGGTTTCTACACAATTTTTTACACTTGGTATTTTGTTGGGGTATCATTCTAACCACAAATTCCTTCTTTATTTTCTACCTAAATGCCGCCATTATACATGTATATATGTATAATTATTTTTCTTTTCTTCTTCCCAAAATATCTTGTTATGTCCTATTTCCTTTTTCTTTTTTGTTTAAGTAGTGAAATTCTTTTGTCATGTATCTTTATTGAATTTAATTTAGCCTAATAACTTAAGTCGTTACTAACTCCTTTTATTTAAATTTTATCGTATAGTCGAAAACGTTCGTTATTGAATTCACTAGTTTGTCGATATACCGAAGAACTTGATGCAAGCACATATCGACGTTACTAAATTACGGTATTTAGAGTGTTACGACATGACGGAAAAATTTGGGATGTAACAGTATGCTTCAATCAGAATTGATGACACAGGTTTAGGTTATATCAAACATTTTATATATTGAAAACTTTGGAGTTACCCTAAGGACAATTATGTAGTTTCAATCTTTGTATATCTGTTTGCTTACATGTAGTAGCTGCAAGTACTATTTTTAACAAAAAAGAAAAACTAATGGTAACATTTCCTAAAGTCGAAAGTTCGAAGCTACCGTAAGTAAAGTAATGCTGTTTCAATTGTTGATATATGTTTGTTTACAAATACTTGATAATTTCAGCACATAATGACCGTCGATTTATGGGGCTTTTGTTTACACATAGAATGACTCAAGAATAACCCATTGCTTCAATAGATATTCTGGTTATTAATTCTTTAGTTTTACTCATTTCTCTTGACACAGCAGCTGCTAGATCCATAACAAGGGCCAAACATCTCTACACATAGTTACTCGTAAATTAGTAAAAGGGTCCATGCCAACAGTGGTAACACAAAACACATTTATACAGTATATATTTTCTGTCATATTTATATAGTACATGACAACATAAAAACCTCACGGTTAAAACATACGTACTGGAAAACCATCAGCATAAGCAGCCTTCGTTTTGACTGACGTCCAAAGTAGGCGCCAGAAACTATTCATTTCCGATCCAATTATTCAAAGCGGTAATACATAATTCATTGATTCTGAAACTCACAAAACGCTGAGTAGACATCTTCTGGTGCCATCTGTGAAGCTTCCACGAGCATTTAGGAAGATGTTGCACATTCTACATTATACCCGTTTCCTTCGGGACAATAGCAATTATCAAGGCCATCGACTTAGTTTACACAATCGCTCTGATCGAAGCAGTACAGCAGCCTGCCAAATTGATCACGACAATCAAAAGAGATACACACAAGAAGTAATTTGGAATAAAGCAGAGAATTGAAGAAATAGAAACCAGAGAGAATTTCTTGATTGATTTTCGTATGGCATAACCGCTGCACAACAGCCTGGTTTATACACTTGAGATGAAGAAGAAAAACGGGTGAAATGACTACACTACCCTCACTTATTCTCAACTAATGAATATTACACAAAGGACATAATGGTCATTTCACTCATTTTAAAATATCTACTGCCAACTCCTTTCCTCTTCTTCTTTCCCCAGTCATCTCCTCCCGCTGCAACCTCTTGCACGCACAACCCTCATCACCCACATGATACACACTGGAAAAGATTGTTCCAACTGCCATTTAATCAAATCATCATCCTCGCTCTTATTTCCCAATTTGATACAATGGACAATGTTGCACTGACGCCACCTTTGTCCGGATTGTGCTTTCTTCTTCCCTCGTCATTTCATCACTCCCTGTAACACCCCCTCCCTCAAACCTGACTTGCTGAAGACATTGCAAACGCCCATAGAAGTGGTCACGTTGCATAGTGTTACTGAATCCAAAGCCTTAGTAAAAGCATCCGCCAATTGAAATTCTGACTTGACAGGCATAAGATGAATTACTCCTTGCTGGTACTTCTCCCTCACAATATGACAATCAATCTCAATGTGCTTTTTTCTTTCATGAAACACAGGATTCTCCACAATATATATAGCGCTCTTGCTATCACAAAACAACTTAGCTGGCTGAAGTTGTTTGATGCCAAGATCTTGTAACAAATACACCAACCATTGCACTTCACATGTTGCCATTGCCAAGGCTCTATATTCTGCTTCTTAAGAGGACTTAGACACAGTACGTTATTTCTTGGCCTTCCAGGAAACCAGTGACTCGCCCAAGAAAACACAATAGCCTGTAGCAGACCTTCTCGTCTTAATACACCCTGCCCAGTCAGAATCTACAAATCCTCTCAACTCCAACTTACCACAGCTAGAATAAAATAAACCTTGAGCTGCCATTCCTTTCATGTATCTTAACAATCTGTGTGCTGCCTTAAGATGTGATTTCATAGGAACATCAAGAAATTGACTTAGTTGCTGCACTGCAAATGAAATATCTAGCCTAGTTATAGTGAGACATATCAATTTGCCTATGAGTCTCCTATGGCTGGACACTTCTTCTATGAATCATGAATCACCATGAGCCAGCTTTACGCTCTATTCCATTGGACTGCCTGTAAGTTTTGCACCTAAGAAACCTGCCTGTTCCACCAACTCTAAGGCATATTTTCTCTGTGATATCACAACCCCCTGTGACCTAGCCACCTCTATGCTAAGAAAATATTTCAAAGGATCTAGGTCTTTGATCTTAAAAGCCTGATGTAGAGAGTCCTTGAGAGCAGCAATCTGTGACATTGAGTTACCAGCAATGAATATGTCATCAACATAAACCAAAAGAGCTAGAAAGAAGTTATTTGTCTGCTTTATGAACATTGTGTAATCATTCCTTGAGTTTGTGTATCCCTGTCCAGTAAGAAACTTGTTCAGTTTCAGGTTCCACTCTCTGCTTGCTTGTTTTAACCCATAAAGTGACTTATGAAGCTTGCATATAACATTATCTCCAGATGCATTAACTCCTTCTGGTAAGGTCATGCAGATCTCTTGGCTCAGGTCACCATGTAAAAATGCATTATTCACATCCAATTGATGCACATGCCACTATTTCTGTGTTGATACTACTAAAAGCAGCCTAACAGTAGTTAATTTGGCAACTGAAAAAAAATTATCTGTATAATCAACGCCTAAATGGTGTGTAAATCCCTTTGCCACAAGCCTAGCCTTATATCTCTCCACACTTCCATCAGGCTTGTATTTGATCTTATAAACCTACCTACACCCAATGGGTTTCTTACCAGAAGGCAAATATACCAAGACCAAGTGTTGTTGGCTTTAAGTGCAACCAACTCCAACTCCATTGCTTTCAGCCAGTAAGCAGATCTGGCTGCTTCTTGATATGATGGAGGCTCCTGTAATACACTAATATTAAGAGCATAGGATCTGAACTTAGGTCTCAGTGAATCAAAAGTAATGTAATCCTCAATAGGATGAGGAGCACTATGTATTTTCTGAGATAACTTGTAGGTGTCAACAGAAGAGGATAGGAGACCACAATAATAATCTTGTAGATAGCTCGGGGGATGCTTAAATCTGGTTGATCTATGATAATCATTGAGGATAGATTGAGACAAAGGTAGATGGATCTCTATCCCAGTACATGGATGAGTAACATAAGGAGAGATGATGGAGTCAGTACCATTGGAACAATCCGGTGTAGTATGAGAGCTTTCAGAGGACACATGAGGGGTGAGAACGATAAGGGAGGAATGATTTGGCATGTGAGATGTGTTGTCCAATAATGTATTTAAATGTTCAAGTGTATTAGAAGGAAAAAACTTGTTAGCAGAATAGGAATTATCAGAGTCAACATTTGGTGAATTACTCATGTGTGAATCAGAGGCAAAAGGAAAATTATGCTCATGAAACTGAACATCTCTAGAGACAAATATCTTCTTAGTATTGAGGTTTAAAAGCAAATACCTCTTAGTATGATAGGACATTCCAAGGTAAACACAGGGAATGGCTTTAGGCTCAAATTTTGTCTTTGTGAAGATGTATTACTGGCATATGCCATACACCCAAAGACTTTGAGATTGTTATATAGTGCACTGACTTAAAGAGATATTCATGAGAAGTACACTGTTGTAACAAGGGTGTAGGTAGAATATTAATGATGTATACTGCATATTGAATGCAAAAACCCCAATAGCAGATAGGAACATGTGACTGAAATCTAAGGGCTCTTGCTGTATTAAGAATATGCTGATGTTTGCGTTCAATCACTCCATTCTGCTGTGGAATGTTGACACATGTGGTCTGGTGTACAATGCCCTTAGTCATGAAGAAATGACCCATTTTAAACTCCTAACCAATATCAGTTCTAATACACTTTATAGTTTTATCATACTGATTATGCACATACTGATAGAAACTCTGAATAACATTTCTGGTTTCTGATTTGTGTTTGAGCAAGTAAACGCAAGTGTATCTCGTAAAGTCATCAATAATGGTAAGAAAATAACGTTGGACATAAAAGTTGAGTGCTTATGGGGACCCCAGATGTCAATACGCAAAAGATCAAAAGAAGACTTGGAAAATGAGTCAGAAATAGGAACATGACTTCTCTTCATTTTAGCTAGAGGACACACAGTACATTCTGATACATTCTCATGAATATGTACATACTTGTCAAGCTTTTGTATCTCTCTTATTCTAGGTATTGAAGCGTGGCCTAATCTGTAGTGCCACAGCAAAGAAGAATGAGAAGCAGTAGACAAACAGCTAGGAGATAGAGCTACTTGTTTAAGAGCCCCATGCAAATAGTATAAGCCATTGAGCTGCCTAGCTGAACCAATCGTCTTCAGGGACACAGAATCCTGAATGACATAGGAATTTCCAAAAAAAACTGAATGAGTAAAGAAGGAAGGGATAATAGCTTGCTGACAGAAAAAAGATTATAGGCAAAGGAGGGAACATATAAGACATCATGAATAGTCAAGAAAGGGTTCAAAGAGACTGATCCAACAAGTGTGACTGACAGTGAGAAATTATTTGGCAATTTGATTGGAGATATGTTGAATTGGCTTATAAGAATGAAATAGATTGAGGTTACAAACTATATGATCCGTGGCACCTGAATCTAGTATCCACATACTCAAATTACTAGAATGACATTTACCTTCATCTTTACCAGAGAAAGCAGACATTACTGCTCCCTGACTTCCAGCATTCCTCCCATCATTTCATATTCAACATAGCCATAAGCCTTTGTGTCTAGTCTGGTGTGAGCAATAGAGCTTGACACATCTCATTACTTTCATCATTCTGAGGAGTCTCACACTCTTCTCCTATGACTTCAGCCATATTAGCTTGGCTTCTTGCCTTATAGTCTGGAGGATATCCGTGTTTTCGATAACACCTTTGTTCTACATGCCCAATCATGCCACAATGGATGCACACTGGCCTCTTCGTGCCATCAGGAAAAAACCTTCCATTATATCTCCTGTAACTATTACCTCCACCTCTATTCGACTGAACATTCATACCAGCATTCGCTGCCATCCTTGTGCCATCCAAATCTGACACTAACAGTGCAGTTGGGTTTCTGTTGAAACTACTTTGATTATTTAAAACATTCAATTTTCTCTCATATTTCATGGCCATTGCAAACACAACATCAATTTTAGGCGTAAGAGTCATTACAAAAACTTGTGACTTAACAGGATCAAACTCCTCATTCAAGCCTTTTAGGAACCTTATCACATACCTACTTTCAACAAATTTCTATATTTTAACCCCTACATCACATCTACATCCATGATATACACACTTTGTATATGTCTCAATATCATCATTTATTCCCATAACACCTTTACTTTATTAAAGTAATCATTCACAGAATCATTTTCTTGTTTAACTCCATAGATATTCTCAAGCAAATCCAAGAGCCTAAAGGCATCTCCACTATCATATCTTCTTTTTAAATCATTCTAAACTTCAAATACACTATCATACCACATAACATTTTGCGCAATAGAAGGCATTACACTATTCATAATCCATGAATAAACCATTGAATTTACCTGCCTCCATGCCTGATATTGCGGATCATTCACCATCGGTTGCTGTATGGATCCATCAACGAATCCGATCTTATTTTTCACGATCAACGCCATTTGAAATATTTTGCTCCATGAGTGATAATTGTGAGGACTTAATGAAGGTTGTGCAAGTATAATTACTGGACTATTGTTTGGATGTAGATAGAATGGATTATTAGCTGGATTCTCAGTAGTATGTGAACTACCAGCTCTTTGACTACCAGAAGTGGAAGCTATAACAACTGACTTGTAACGTCAAATTTCTTGATCAAAAAAAGAAAGGATCTCAACAAATCGAAAAACAAATCACGCACGCTCTATGATCTATACTGATCAAAGGCGTGTACCAGAACAAGAAATCAGAGTATCGCACGGTGATCAATATGTTTGCTCTGAATTGATCACGATAATCAAAGGAGATACACACAAGAAGTAATTTGGAATATAGCAGAGAATTGAAGAAACAGAAACTAGAGAGAATTTCTTGATTGATTTTCATATGGCATAACCATTGCACAATAGCCTGGTTTATACAATTGAGATGAAGAAGAAAAACGGGTGAAATGACTTCACTACCCTCACTTATTCTAAACTAGTGAATATAACACAAATGACATAATGGTCATTTCACTCATTTTAAAATATCTACCAACTCCTTTCCTATTCTTCTTTCCCCAGTCATCTCCTCCCGCTACAACCTCTTGCACGCACAACCCTCAGCACCCACGTGACACACTGGAAAAGATTGTGCCAATTGCCATTTAATCAAATCATCATCCTGGTCCTTATTTCCCAATTTGATCGAATGGACAATGTTGCACTGACGCCACCTTTGTCCGAATTGTGCTTTCTTCTTCCTTCCTCATTTCATCACTCCCTGTAACACAGCCTACAAGGATCCATAGGATACATGTCTTTGATGCTCCTGCCCTGTGGGATTACCTGGTCTGAAATAGCATATCAGTTAGCCAGAAAATCATTATTACTCGCCACAATCATTTTATTGTCACAAGAAAGCAAATTGATGGAAAATTAAGTTATGTTTCAACTGTAAATGACTTTTGATTTTGTTGCTTTTCCCTAGGGCTATATGCATAGCTTGAGAATGTTATGAGATCTCTTGACAGTAGTGTATTTATCAAGGTAGTTTTTCCATTTTGATGATTGAATGATTCTACGAGCTTCTAAATTGTTCGATCTTGTAAATTCAAATGGTTTTTACGGTCAAACAATGGACGAAATCCATGATATACCCTATTGATACCTACTCTAGAGTATTTCCATTAGCCGATAATTTTCTACTCCATCTAATACTCGACTTAGGACTAATATGAATGGAATTAACATAGTAACTAAGAACAGTGTCTTATGACTTTCTATTCAAGAATACGGAATCATGAAAATGGAACAAAGTAAGCATATATTTGGTTATCCTAAAGAAACATTTCTCAAAACTACAGTGATGGAAGAGTTACCCTTTGTTGCCCACGAGGAATTCAATCTTGGCAGGCGCTCTGCTTCTGCAAGCAAAAGAAGTCCCAGAACTATCAACAAGGAAAAGAACAGGAACATAGGTTTTCTTCCTATCTTCTTCCCTTGCAGTTTGAAAAACTTCACTATGTAATAAAGAAATGTAAAGTTGAGATGAGAGGCAATTAGATTCTTACATTTCGTTTCCTTTTATAATTGCACCAAAGAACGACTTAGTAGACGCAAAACTTAGAAATATGATAAGGAGAGGTCCTTGTGATAGAAAGAAAAGGTCTTTTGGAAGAATAGGGTAAAAATAAGTGATATATATCATGACTCGGTCTAATAATCGTGTCTGAATCGTTTCATAAATGCATATCATACTATTAACTGATTATGCATTCATAACTTATTAATCAATTAAATCTTTTTAAGAAATTGTATGAATTAATTAGCAGACCACGTAACTTTGTCCAAAACACGACTCGCTTACCATTATGTTTCGCCATATACATTTGAATATAACCCATTTTTAACTTTGAAAGAGTCATGTTATGCCTAATGTGTCTTCTAATGTGAGATAAATTTATTATATGTATTATAACATGTTAAAGAAGCAAGATGTGTGGAGGTACATACGGTCTTAGTATATTGAATCGTTGTTTCCCTTGTTTCTCTTGCCAGTGCTTCAATATATATTGATATAGAATTTTATAGAAAAAAAATTGAAAAATGAGAAAAATAAAGGGTATTTCATGCTGGAATAAAAACTTTAAATTTGAATGAACTGCTATTTTATTGGACGTCAATTTAGCAAATTTTAATAATAACAAGAGAGGAGCTGTTAGAGTATAAATGATTGAATTTTATCCTTTTTATAATCGTGTTGAGAGACAGCATTCTTACATTTGATTTTCTTTCGTAATATATTAATATTAACATGTAGTGTAAATATGAATCTGTTACGTCTATTAAGACGTGTATATTAATATTAACATGTACTGTTAAATATGATTCACAAAAAATATGAATGACATAAGAATCAAATTTTCCGTAATATAGTCATAAATAAAAAAAACTAACTTTTGTTTTGCACAATATATGTTGAAGTGGTTGACCAGCTGGATGGAGAAGAGCACATGACGGATGGAGGATGATCGTGTATATGGAGACTATGAAGGTGCACTCTATGGATTGCTATCGAAGATTAAATGGTTTAGATGTCACATGGTGGGACCCAAAGGCAGAAATAACCGTCCTGGCACGGTGGAATGGACGAGTTGCACAGAAGGTGCCGTGGTGAGCTAGAAGAAGCAGCGTGGGGAAGATGATGTTTGGCGGCAATGTGTTTGAACAGGGGATTTGACCATTTTGCCCTTAATGACAACCTTGTTGAGGAGTTGATGTGAAGGACATTTTAGTCATTTTACGTTTCTGTTATTTTCGTTTAAAAGGGGAACGGTTATCTTCTTCCTCCCTAAGCTCAGAAAACAGTTTTTCCATTTTTGCTTCGATTCTGTTTTCTTCGTCCTCTCTTTGAGGCTTATATTGTTTGTTTGGTTGAACTCCATTGATGATTCAATAATATTTTCCTCAGTTTATTCGTTTGTTTTCGTTGTTCAGTCAATTGTGAAGCATTGTTAATTTCTTCACATGGTATCAGAGCCTCTTTTGTAGATGAACTTTGGATCGTTCATGGCATCCAGTAGCAATGCTTCTCCTTCTGGAGGCAATTTGCAATCCGCAACTACTGATCCTTCTGAGGATCCTTTCTTCATCCATCCTAGTGATAATCCTTCGATGATCCTTGTACAGCCATTATTAGATGGGAACAATTACCATGGATGGTGTAGGTCCGCGAAGAGAGCGCTTGAGTCCAAGAACAAAATTGGCTTCGTGGATGGTTCGATTGAAAAGCCTGCTGATGGAGCAAGAAGGTTCAATGCCTGGATTAAAGCAAATAACATGGTTGCTTCCTGGTTAGTCAATTCCTTAATTCCTAGTATTGCACAAAGTGTGATTTGGCTAGATAATGCGTCTGATATTTGGAGTGATTTGAAGTTTAGATATGGTAATGTTGATTCATTTCGTCTATCTGACTTGCAAGAAGAATTCTATAGTATTAAGCAGAACAACATGACAGTCACGGAGTATTATACGAAATTGAAAGGGATTTGGGAAGAATTGTCCGTTTTGAAATCAGTACCAGTATGTGTTTGTAAGAGGTGCACATGTAATGTTACTGGTTCGATTAGCAAATTCATACAGGATGACTGTGTCATAAAGTTTTTGAAGGGATTAAACGATGATTTCGAAGCGGTTAAGTCACAAGTGTTGTTAACTAGTCCCCTTCCCGATTTGAAAAATGCGTTTGCTATGGCTATCAAGCTTGAAAGAAAGTTGTTGTACTCTGGAGTTAATTCTCAGACACAATTTGTTAATAACCCCACTGCAGTTATGAATGTGAGTTATGGTTTCAGAGGAAACTCCAATAGTTATAGAGCCTCAAGTAGTGAAGGGCCGAATGCCAATGTGTCAGGAATCGCAGGCAGGGGGTTTAGGAGAGAAAACACGAAGTATGGGAAAAATAATTCAAAAGTCCCCTTCTGTACCTTTTGTAATATGACTGGACACACAATAGATAGATGTTATAAAAAGCATGGATACCCACCGGGGTTCAAGCCAAGGGGGCAAACAAACATGGTGAGTGTTGAGGGAGCAGACCAGCAGTTTGTGGAGGTGGCTGGGCAGGAAGAGCTGAGCTCCCAAGAAATGTATGGTTCTTATGACCAGGAACCAGGGTCTGGTGTGTCCCAGTCTGTTTTCACCCCTGAGCAATATGCACAGATAATGGCCATGTTGCAGGATCATGGTAACAAAGGTGGCAGGAACTTGAATGATGCAGCCACCATGCCTAACTCTTCTCATACTGTCATGTCAGCTCAGATGGCTGCTGACTCTGGTAAGTCTTCAGGTAAAACTGCTGTCCAAAACTTAAACATTTGGATTTTGGACTCTGGAGCTAGTGATCACATATGCTCTTGCATTCGTTTATTTGATTCCTGTTCTCCAGTCTTTAATGTTTCTGTCAAATTGCCTGATAAGTCAATTGCCCCAGTCACTCGCATTGGTACCATACGAATAAATGATGACCTTGTTCTCTATGATGTCCTGTATGTTCCTTCGTTCAAGTTTAACCTTATGTCCTTGAGCAAACTGACCCAGTCTCACACCATTCGTATCTCCTTTTACTCAAATAAATGTGTAATTCAGGATGTAAAGACCATGAAGATGATTGGTTCAGCTGAAGTCTTTCAAGGGCTGTACCACTTTGAGGGGGCATTGAAACACCCAGTCAATTCTTTCTGCACCATGTCTTCCACACATTTCAAAACTTTGTCCGTTCAATCTTCTGAATCTGAGCTGTGGCACGCAAGACTTGGCCATATGTCAATACCAAGAATCAGAGAAATACACAAAAAACATCCTGATGTACTGATTCCAGACCAGGGCTATGAGTGTATCATATGCCCTTTAGCTAAACAAAAGAGGTCCCCCTTCCCTGCTTCCCAATCTGTATCTCATACACCCTTTTCTCTTGTACACATTGATATATGGGGACCTTACAAGTATCATACCATGTATAAACAGCAATATTTTCTTACAATTGTTGATGATTACAGCAGATATTGTTGGGTCTATCTTATGAAAACAAAATCTGAAGCTAGAGCCATTGTTCAAAGTTTCTGTCATTATGCTTCAGTCCAGTTCAATGCCCTTGTCAAAACCATCAGAACAGATAACGGGCAAGAGTTCAATATGCCATCATTTTATTCGTCTCTTGGCATTGTGCATCAAACAAGCTGCCCTCACACCCCTCAACAAAATGGCATTGTAGAGAGAAAACACCAACACATTCTATCAGTAGCAAGGTCTTTGCGTTTTCAGTCTAGCTTACCTTCACCTTATTGGGGATTCTGTATTCAACACTCCGTTTATCTAATAAACATTACTCCTTCACCCATTCTTCAACACAAAACACCCCATGAACTCCTATACAATACACCTCCCGTCTACTGTCATCTAAAAGTCTTCGGCTGCCTGGCCTTTGGAACGGACACTCTGCCTCACAAAGACAAATTTGCTCCCCGTGCCAAGAGAAGTATTTTTTTTGGGACTGTCACATACCACAAAAGGTTATGTGCTGCAAGATCTCCAAACAAAATCAGTTTACGTTTCTAGAGATGTTACCTTCTTTGAGAGAACGTTCCCTTTCTCTTCTGCTCAAGTTCACCCAACTTCAGATATAAACCATGCTCTACCTTCTAATGCAGCTACACCTCTCAATATTCAGGATGCCTCATCCTTCTTACCAGCTACTCTAGACTATTCCACAACTCAATCAGCTCCCCAGCCTAATACACATCATGATGAGCCTGCGTCGTCATCTCCTACACAGCCTTCTGGTCTTTCACCTACTCAGTCCTCTGGCCAACCCAATTATCATCATAACTCTATCCATCCATCAGATGACACTGTGCCCACTTCCTCCACTCCCAACACATCCCCCGATTGTTGGACCGTGCACCTGCAATGAACACCACTAGAGGGGGGAGGGGTGAATAGTGGTTAGCGGAAATTACACTACAACCCTTTGTTAAAATCCCCTTGAAAACAGAATCTGAGACCAACTCAGATTCAGAACCCGTTTTTCAAAAATTCACAAATAATTGTACACAACTCCAAAAATTATGAAACTTTCCAGAATTAAACTTCAATGAGCTAACAAGACTCTGTCCAAAAATCAGACAAAAATAAGATCGTTTGACCCTTCAAACAAATTAAAAGATTTAGATGGTCAATCTGGACAGAATTGGACAGAATGTTGCTGATTTTGAAAATAGTGTTTCTCTTTGAATACTCAACCAAAAAGGTTGATCTTTATATCAAAACACTCCTTAGGATGTGTAGATGAAGTTTCCAAAAGGCCCTGACCTCAAACAATTCTTGAAAAATACAGAATTTAACTTTTCTCAAAACTGGTCAGATTGCAGCCAGATTGGAGCAGTTATCTTGCAAAGACTGGAAGACTAACTTTTACTTGCTCAAATCAAGTGATTCTTGTTGCAAATGAAAGCTAACAGTCTGAAGTATAACTCCACCAAAAATCACGAATTTTGAAAATGTTTAGCTATTTTTTCAAATTGTGTGAATTTGGGTGAAAACTGCAGTCAAAAACGGGCAGAAAACAGAAATAAAGAAACAAGAAAAGAACACCGAGGATTTATCCTGGTTCGGTCAATGTGATCTACTCCAGTCCCAAGGAACACCTTTCCTTGGATTTCACTATGATATGAACACCTTACAACAAGAGCCAAGCTTGATCCTTGGGTTATACACCAACCCTACTCAAGACTTGGATAATCACCTTCTAAGCAACACTTAGTTGCAATACCTCCAACACCTATTGATGTAGCCTTATAAAGATGGCTAATCAATCTTACAAATGAAGCTCAAGAGGCTTGTAGCTCACCAAAATATTAAGAACAACTTTGCTACAACAAAATACAACAACAAGAACAAGAAGATGAATATGAAAGCTATAGAATGCTTGTGAGCTTCAAGTGTGTTTCATCTTCTTCACCATTGCCTCTATTTATAGTGTGATTTGAGCCTTGAAGATAAGAATGCCAATGTGTCATCATCTTCATCATCAACTCCAAATGTCTTCTCATCATTGGTTGGCTTTGTACACTTGGCAAAATAAAACACCATGATTGGTCCACCTTGGCAAAATGATGTGGCCGAAAGTTTCAACTAAAATATGACTTGGAATTATCTTGAAAATGTGAAGATAATAGCACCATAACAACTCCATCATCTTCTCAACTCTTTGACAAGATAATAGGCATGTAGACTTTGAAAAAATCAAATGAAATTCAACTCCAAATTCAGCCATTATAGCCGTTGCTCTTTTCACATTTTTCCAAAAATAATTCTTGATTTTCTTAAATAAAATAAGAAAGAATAATACCACCAAATTATCCCCAACTTCAATCACAACAATAAGACATGTGAGAGCTCCATTTGAGTTCAAAAAATCTGCTGAAAAATACTCCAAGAAACCACATAGCCGTTGGCTATTTTTAGTAAATTCCAAGTTGGCAATTTTGCCAACTAGCTCCTTTTTGGTTGGTCCACTTGTCTCCAACTCATAAAATGAACTCCACATCATATCCACCAGCATATTCACGTTTTTCCACATATATATAAGTGTAGCAACTCAGATTTTTGAAGAAGAAATAAATAGATAACACTAGACAAGATTATGTCAACGTGTAACACCGAAATTCCCCAATATTTCTTCTTATATGTTGAGATCATTTCCACACCTTTGACACTTTTAACATCACTGAAAAATAATGATAAATGTTCTCTTATAACATATATAAGAGGGTCTTCGAGAAAAAATAGAATGTGACATCTCAAATCGTCACATATCCAGCTATAGTCAATAATATCATCGGTTGAGAGAATAAGATATAAGATCACCATATTATCTTCAAAATAATAATAACACAGCTCCAGAATGAAGATAATAATATACTCAAGAGATTCCTTGAGTGAAAATACCAAAAATACCCTTGGGGGTAAAATGACCAAAATACCCCTGGTGTAAGAAAACTCCAGAAATGTCCCGGATGGTCATAAATAATCATGATATCAACTTTGTCATGATAAATAGTATAAGAATATGCTCTTGAAATATTTCCACCATATCATGTTCCTACAAAACTCAAAATACCAATTTTGCCCTTTTTGGTAAGTTGTAGAAACTTCCAAGGCATGTTAGTCACAAGACAATAATGATCACCAAAAACACATAATAAGCACATAATGAACATGTATAAATCATGTACAAATGAAAACAACCATTTTATCACATTTTAGAAAATTATTTCTAAAAACCCTAGACATCGATCGATGTGTAACAACCTGAGAGACCGATGTCAACTTTTTTAACTTTTAATCACATATAACACCATGTATGACATTTTTAAGTATTAGCCACTTAAAATCATGACTTTGAAAATTATCCAAACATATTTCTCAACATTCTCCCCCTTTTGGATGATTTTCAAAATAACCTAACATGATTTTAATGTCACAACTTATAATTAAAAATTTAACCAAATGTTTTCAACTTTTAAATAGTATGTTGCTCCCCCTCAACTCATACTCTCCCCCTTAACCTATACTTAACTCTTAACTTATATTTGAAACTTATCATTTCATACCAAATGATGACTTAGCAACTAAAATCTAAAATCATGTACTTATGCTATCTCCCCCTTTATTTTGCAAATCATGCAAAAGATAGAACTATACAATGGTATCGTAAGTCATCATACCTAACTTGGCTCGTAAGTTTTCAAACGTGGCTTGATTAAGGGGTTTGGTAAAGATATCGGCGATTTGGTGATCAGTTCTTATATGGTTTATCACTATGTCCTCAGTTTGAACATGATCGCGAAGAAAGTGGTATCGCACCTCAATGTGTTTGGCCTTAGAATGAAGCACCGGATTCCGGGAAAGATTGATTGCACTTGTGCTATCGCAGAAAATTGGAATCTTTTTCATTTTAATGCCAAAATCACTAAGTTGCTGTTTAAGCCAAAGTATTTGGGTAGTACATAAACTCAAAGCAATATACTCGGCTTCAGTGGTAGAAAGAGCTACACTAGCTTGCTTTTTAGAAAACCAAGAGATCAAATTGGTTCCTATGAATTGACATGTGCCGCTAGTGGATTTTCTATCTAACTTGCAACCACCATAATCAGCATCACTATATGCGTGTAATTCCAACTTAGCATTTCTATCATACCATAGTCCTAAGTGAGGTGTATGCTTAAGATATCTAAATATCTTTTTCACTGCATTGTAATGTGATACCTTAGGACAAGATTGAAACCTAGCACACATACACACACTAAACATGATATCAGGTCTTGATGCAGTTAAGTATAACAATGATCCAATCATAGACCTATAGAGTGTGTCATCAAAAGGTTTACCATTTTCATCCTTATCGAGTTTGGTACTAACACTCATGGGGGTAGTTGTAGGTTTCAAATCTTCAAAGCCAAACTTCTTAATCATATCATTGACATACTTAAGTTGGCTAATGTGAATTCCTTGAGGGGTTTGTTTGATTTGGAGTCCTAAGAAATAATTCAACTCTCCTACCATTGACATTTCAAACTCTGACTTCATACATTCTTCGAAGTCTTTTACTAAGGTAGGGTTAGTTGAACCAAAGATAATATCGTCTACGTATATTTGAACTATTAACAAATCATTACCTTTTTTTCTTAGGAATAATGTGTTGTCTATGGTTCCCCTTTCATAATTATTCGCAATAAGAAAGTTTGCAAATCTATCATACCAAGCTCTTGGAGCTTGTTTCAAACCATATAAAGCTTTCTTAAGCTTGTAAACATGGTTAGGATTCTTTGGATCTTCAAATCCAGGGGGTTGTTTGACAAACACTTCTTCTTGGATGTATCCATTTAAGAATGCACTCTTGACATCCATTTGGAAGAGTTTAATGTTACTTAGACTTGCAATCGCAAGTAACAATCTAATTGCTTCTAGTCGTGCAACGGGTGCAAAGGTTTCCTCATAATCTATTCCTTCTTGTTGATTATAACCTTGTGCGACTAGTCTAGCCTTATTTCTTGTAATATTTCCTTGTTCATCCATTTTATTCCTAAAGACCCATTTAGTTCCTATGATAGACTTGTCTTCAGGTTTAGGTACTAATTCCCATACGTTGTTCCTTGTGAATTGATTTAATTCCTCATGCATAGCATCTATCCATGATATGTCACCTAAGGCTTCCTTAACATTCTTAGGTTCTATGTGTGAGACTAAGCTATGTCCTTTAAGTTGACTTATGTTTCTACGTGTTCTAACCCCAACACTTGGATCCCCAATGATTAATTCTCTAGGGTGCCACCAATTCCTAGATTGACTAGGTTCACCCTCATCTTGTTCAAAAGTTTCATTAGTGTGAATGTTATCATATGTAATTGGATCATTAGTTGTATCATCTTCCAATTGCAAATTTTCTTGATTCATTTCATCTAAGGGTTCATGCATGTCTTGTTCAGGGGGAGTTGGTTCTAGATGATCAAGTACAGGCTCAAGTAATACTTCATCATCAAACATATTTTCAACATTTGTTTCTTGTTTATGTTGATGTTTATCACTAACTTCAAAGCATGCATTTTCATTGAATTTCACATGTATGGATTCAATTATTTTTCTAGATGCAGGATTATAACACCTATATGCTCTTGAGTTAGTTGAATATCCAACAAATATACATTCAATAGACTTTTGTTCAAATTTATCTAGATTATCCTTAGTGTTTAGCACAAAACATTTACATCCAAATACTTTAAGATAATCTATTTTAGGTTGTCTATTGTTTAGCAATTCATAAGGCGTTTTATTTAATTTCTTTCTAATAGTGAGCCTATTTATAATATAACATGCACAGTTAACAGCTTCAGCCCATAAATACTTATTTAATTTATTTTCACACAGCATTGTCCTTGCAACTTCTTGACTCGTTCTATTTTTACGTTCAACAACTCCATTGAGTTGTGGTGTTCTAGGTGGTGAGAATTCATGTTTTATTCCATAAAGTTCACAAAATTTGATTACGTCTTTATTTTTAAATTCTCCACCTCTATCACTTCTAATTCTTTTGACATTTTCTTCGTAAATGTTTTCAAGTTGCTTGATAAGGGTTTCGATTGCTAATGGAGCATCGTCTTTGTGTGTTAAGAACAATGTCCATGTGTAGCGTGAGTAATCGTCTACTATGACACACACATAGTAGTGTCCACCTAGACTTCTTGTCCTACTTGGACCAAATAAGTCTAAGTGAAGCAATTCTAGTACATGACTAGTACTCACTTCATGTTTCGGTTTTAAGGTTTCTTTAATGTGTTTTCCCTTAATACATGTTTCACACATTTGAAAATTATCTAAGTCTAACTTAGGCATACCTCTAATTAAATTCTTTTTAGATAATTTCCTAATGGTTGAAATTCCTATATAGCCTAATCTTCTATGCCATAAATTCACATCTAAGTCATGTGATATTAGACACTTAACCTTAGCATTTAACATGTTATATAAGGTAAGGGTATAAATATTTCCATCTCTATTTCCTTTTAAAACCGTTTCTCCTTTTTCATTTATTATATCACAAGAATTGGGAAGAAAGGAGACATTATAACCACAATCTATAAGTTGAGAAATACTAAGTAAATTATAAGAGAGATTGCTTACTAGCAACACATTTCGTATTTGAAATGTGTTTGGGTCCCCGATTGTTCCTTTTCCAACAACTTTTCCTTTGTTGTTGTCACCGAATGTTACCTTTCCACCATCAATATGTTCAAGTTCGGTGAATAGATTGGGGTTGCCCGTCATATGCCTCGAACATCCACTATCTAAAAACCATTTGGTTTTTAGATTCTTTGACTTTGCCTCTTTCTTGCATTCCTTGCATTTTTCCTACAATGGAGACAAAGTTTTAGGTACCCTTTATTTGGGTCCTTGAATGTTAGGGGCATTATTCTTGTTTAGATAACCCTTAGGTATCCAAACTTGAATATACTTTCTAGGCACATTTTTAGCATGGTTAAAGTAAGAAGGATAAGCATATAGATGATTATTCCACATAAGTGAGGATGCATTGTTATACATGTTGCGCCATGGTTGATAATCATTATAGGATGACCGAATCTTATAATGTGTATAAGGCATGCGATTTTGTTTCTTATATGGTGCTCTATATGTATATTCATGTGTATTTCTATAAGCTTATGCTTAGGTTCATAAAAAGTTGGATGCATTTTATTTGGTCTAGTTGCATTTGTATACATGTAGGCATGATTTCTAGGTTGTCTAGATGCAAAATTTGGCCTAGATGTATGTTTATGCGTGTGCATATTGGTGGGTTTGTGTTGTATTTTTGCCTTGATATGAGTAGAAGAAGGTGTAGAAGAAGATGTAGCAGGCAAAGTTGATTTTGTATTATATGGCAACTTTGTACTAGATGAAACAAACTTAGTCTTTTCATTTACTTTTTCGTTTTCTTCTTTATAGCCTAGGCCGGTTTTATCATTGTCATACTTTTGTGATGAGATAAGTGTATCTAACATATTTGCACCCGATTTAAATTGTTCTATCATTTTTTCTAAGGTAAATTTAGAAGACTTAAGTTGCACTATTTCATTTTCACAATTTTCTAACTTGGATTTCAACATTTTATTTTCCATTTGTAACTTTTGTTCATCTTTCCTATATGATTCAATTTTGTTCTCTAAAGAATCAAGAGTATTAGTAGACTCTTGTTTAAGAGATTCTAGTTGATCGGAAAATTCCAAGTTGGACGTCTTCAACTTGTCATTTTCTTCAACTAGTTTCTTCTTTTCTTTAGAGAGCCTCTTACAGTGAGCATGCATTCTTAGGAATTCTTCATACATTTCATCAAATGTCATGTCACTATCAGAATCACTATCAGAAGAAGAACATACCTCGTTGGATACAAAGCAGACTTGAGCTTTCTCAGTTTCGGATTCTGAGTCGGATGAGTCGCTCCATGTGCTCACCTTCATTGCTCGTTTCTCTTTTCTTGGCTTAGACTCCTTTGTCTTTGTCGTTTGAGCCTCCTTGTCCTTGGCTTGTTTATTATTGTTGTGGTTATTATTATTTTTCTTCGTGGGACAGTCGTATGAAATATGTCCTTTTTGACCGCATTCATAACACTTTAATTCTTTATTATACCATTTGTTTGTGTTATTCTTCCTAGGTTGAGAAGAAGAAGAATTACGTTGTCTATTCCTGTTTGGACGTTTGAAAAACTTTCTAAGTTTTCTAGCGATCAATATCAAGTCATCATCTAATTCAGTATCACTATTGCTATCATCGTTACTAGCATGTGTTTCGGTTGTTTTGAAAGCTATAGACTTACCGGATGACTTAGACGATTCGGACTTTCATTAGTTTAATTTTACCTCGTAGACTTTAAGAGACCCGATCAATTCATCCATCTTAGTGATTGACTTTGTCTCCTCGATTGCAGTCACCTTTGGATCCCATTCAGCAGGGAGGCTTCTTAGCACCTTTTGAACCTTTTCACTGTTCGAAAATGACTTCCCTAAAGCTTCAAGGGCATTGAAAATATTAGTAATCCTCAAATCTATAGATGTTATGGATTCGTTTGGCAACATATTGAAAGTCTCTAATTCAGTCATAAGCATGTTTATTTTTGACTCTTTAACACCACTAGTACCTTCATGCTTTAATACAAGTGATTTCCACATGTCGTGTGCACTTGTGCAATTTGACACATATCCTGCTTCAGAAGTTGTAAGTCCATTCAAAAGTAATTGCATAGCTTTAGCATTCATGGACATTTTCTTTTTATCATCTGATGACCATTCACTTTTGTATTTTTCAACCTCTTGAGTTACTCCACTAACTTGTACAACTTTCATTGGAATGTACGGCCCATCTTCAACTATAGACCATAAATCGATGTCTATAGCCATTAAGAATAGCCTCATTCTTAGTTTCCAATGAACAAAATTATTGCCATCAAAAAGAGGAGGGCGTTGTGTGGACATACCTTCCAACTCACCTTTGTGAGAAACAATAGCCATAGTATGTACCTTTGATTTGAGACAAGCAGTATATTATGAATTGTTGTTTCTTGGCCTTGTATTGTTCGTACGGTGTTGAATCTTGCTTCTTTTGAGTGGTGTTGGTCTGGCTCTGATACCAAATGTTGGACCGTGCACCTGCAATGAACACCACTAGAGGGGGGGTGAATAGTGGTTAGCGGAAATTACACTACAACCCTTTGTTAAAATCCCCTTGAAAACAGAATCTGAGACCAACTCAGATTCAGAACCCGTTTTTCAAAAATTCACAAATAATTGTACACAACTCCAAAAATTATGAAACTTTCCAGAATTAAACTTCAATGAGCTAACAAGACTCTGTCCAAAAATCAGACAAAAATAAGATCGTTTGACCCTTCAAACAAATTAAAAGATTTAGATGGTCAATCTGGACAGAATTGGACAGAATGTTGCTGATTTTGAAAATAGTGTTTCTCTTTGAATACTCAACCAAAAAGGTTGATCTTTATATCAAAACACTCCTTAGGATGTGTAGATGAAGTTTCCAAAAGGCCCTGACCTCAAACAATTCTTGAAAAATACAGAATTTAACTTTTCTCAAAACTGGTCAGATTGCAGCCAGATTGGAGCAGTTATCTTTCAAAGACTGAAAGACTAACTTTTACTTGCTCAAATCAAGTGATTCTTGTTGCAAATGAAAGCTAACAGTCTGAAGTATAACTCCACCAAAAATCACGAATTTTGAAAATTTTAGCTATTTTTTCAAATTGTGTGAATTTGGGTGAAAACTGCAGTCAAAAACGGGCAGAAAACAGAAATAAAGAAACAAGAAAAGAACACCGAGGATTTATCCTGGTTCGGTCAATGTGACCTACTCCAGTCCCAAGGAACACCTTTCCTTGGATTTCACTATGATATGAACACCTTACAACAAGAGCCAAGCTTGATCCTTGGGTTATACACCAACCCTACTCAAGACTTGGATAATCACCTTCTAAGCAACACTTAGTTGCAATACCTCCAACACCTATTGATGTAGCCTTATAAAGATGGCTAATCAATCTTACAAATGAAGCTCAAGAGGCTTGTAGCTCACCAAAATATTAAGAACAACTTTGCTACAACAAAATACAACAACAAGAACAAGAAGATGAATATGAAAGCTATAGAATGCTTGTGAGCTTCAAGTGTGTTTCATCTTCTTCACCATTGCCTCTATTTATAGTGTGATTTGAGCCTTGAAGATAAGAATGCCAATGTGTCATCATCTTCATCATCAACTCCAAATGTCTTCTCATCATTGGTTGGCTTTGTACACTTGGCAAAATAAAACACCATGATTGGTCCACCTTGGCAAAATGATGTGGCCGAAAGTTTCAACTAAAATATGACTTGGAATTATCTTGAAAATATGAAGATAATAGCACCATAACAACTCCATCATCTTCTCAACTCTTTGGCAAGATAATAGGCATGTAGACTTTGAAAAAATCAAATGAAATTCAACTCCAAATTCAGCCATTATAGCCGTTGCTCTTTTCACATTTTTCCAAAAATAATTCTTGATTTTCTTAAATAAAATAAGAAAGAATAATACCACCAAATTATCCCCAACTTCAATCACAACAATAAGACATGTGAGAGCTCCATTTGAGTTCAAAAAATCTGCTGAAAAATACTCCAAGAAACCACATAGCCGTTGGCTATTTTTAGTAAATTCCAAGTTGCCAATTTTGCCAACTAGCTCCTTTTTGGTTGGTCCACTTGTCTCCAACTCATAAAATGAACTCCACATCATATCCACCAGCATATTCACGTTTTTCCACATATATATAAGTGTAGCAACTCAGATTTTTGAAGAAGAAATAAATAGATAACACTAGACAAGATTATGTCAACGTGTAACACCGAAATTCCCCAATATTTCTTCTTATATGTTGAGATCATTTCCACACCTTTGACACTTTTAACATCACTGAAAAATAATGATAAATGTTCTCTTATAACATATATAAGAGGATCTTCGAGAAAAAATAGAATGTGACATCTCAAATCGTCACATATCCAGCTATAGTCAATAATATCATCGGTTGAGAGAATAAGATATAAGATCACCATATTATCTTCAAAATAATAATAACACAGCTCCAGAATGAAGATAATAATATACTCAAGAGATTCCTTGAGTGAAAATACCAAAAATACCCTTGGGGGTAAAATGACCAAAATACCCCTGGTGTAAGAAAACTCCAGAAATGTCCCGGATGGTCATAAATAATCATGATATCAACTTTGTCATGATAAATAGTATAAGAATATGCTCTTGAAATATTTCCACCATATCATGTTCCTACAAAACTCAAAATACCAATTTTGCCCTTTTTGGTAAGTTGTAGAAACTTCCAAGGCATGTTAGTCACAAGACAATAATGATCACCAAAAACACATAATAAGCACATAATGAACATGTATAAATCATGTACAAATGAAAACAACCATTTTATCATATTTTAGAAAATTATTTCTAAAAACCCTAGACATCGATCGATGTGTAACAACCTGAGAGACCGATGTCAACTTTTTTAACTTTTAATCACATATAACACCATGTATGACATTTTTAAGTATTAGCCACTTAAAATCATGACTTTGAAAATTATCCAAACATATTTCTCAACACCGATCTGCCTGGTAATATTGTAATTGACTTGCCCATCTCCCTGCAAGACATGAATCAGAATTCAGCTCCTTCTTGGCCAGCATCCACCAGACCACAACGAACCAGACAACCACCCGCTTACTTGCAAGACTACCATTGTACTCAGGCCTCTTCCTCTAAATCATCTCATCCGCATGCTCTTCATAACTATATTTCTTATGATTTACTAGCTCCAAAGTACAAAGCATTTGCATTAAGTATTGGACAACATGTAGAGCCTAATTCTTATGCAGAAGCAGTTAGTTCATCTGAATGGCAAGCAGCTATGAGCAGGGAGCTGGCAGCGTTGGAGAGTAACCATACCTGGGATCTCACGACACTTCCCAGGGGCAAAAAGCCTATTGGATGCAGGTGGGTCTACAAAATCAAACATAAACAGGATGGAAGCATTGATAAATACAAAGCTAGGCTTGTGGCGAAAGGTTACACTCAACAATACGGAATTGACTACCAGGACACCTTCTCCCCGGTTGCTAAAATGACCACGGTAAGAACACTCCTAGCTCTTGCAGCTAGGAAGAGATGGTGCATTCATCAGATGGACGTTAACAATGCATTCCTCCACGGTGACCTTCATGAGGAAATTTATATGTCTCCACCACCTGGTCTGGATCTTCCTGAGGCAGGCATGGTTTGCAAGTTGAGAAAATCCCTTTATGGCCTGAAGCAGGCCAGCCGGGAGTGGAATGTTCGGTTGACAACCTTCTTGTTAGGCCAAGGTTTCCTTCAGTCTAAGTGTGACTATACCTTGTTTACCAAAACTGTGGACCATTCTCTCCTTATTCTTCTTGTTTATGTCGATGATATAATTGTTGCCTGTGACAATGTAGCATTTATTCAGCATATCAAGTCTGCCCTGCATCACGAGTTTCAAATCAAGGATCTTGGAGAGTTGAAATTTTTTCTTGGCATTGAGGTTGCCAAGGCTGAAGGGGGCATCTACCTTAATCAAAGAAGATATACTATTGAGCTCTTGGACCAGGCAGGCTTCATCAACTCTAAGCCTGCCAAGAGCCCCATGGGCGCACGTGCAGCCTTGGCACATAACGACTCTGACCTACTGCATGATGTTACTCAGTATAGGAGGTTGATTGGAAAGCTAATATATTTAACCATTACAAGGCCAGACATTGCATTTGTGGTTCAGCAATTGAGCCAATTTCTGGACTGTCCAACAATTAATCATCTTCAAGCAGCATACAGGGTCCTCAGATATCTGAAAGGTACGATTGGACAAGGAATCATTTTTCCAAGAACAGGAGACTTAAGACTAAAGGGGTTCGTAGACGCAGACTGGGGAGGTTGTAATGAGACGCGTAGATCAATCACTGGATACTGTGTGTTCCTAGGAGATGCTTTGATATCCTGGAAGGCCAAGAAACAGTCCACAGTATCAAGGTCTTCAGCTGAGGCTGAGTACAGAGCCATGGCAATGGTGACCTGTGAATTGCAATGGTTGTTATACTTGTTGAGGGACTTGAAGGTTGAAGATCAAAGGCCAGTGGAATTATTCTGTGATTGCAAGAGTGCAATATACATTGCAGAGAACCCTGTATTCCATGAGAGGACGAAGCACATTGAGATTGACTGTCACGTGGTAAGAGATAAAGTACAAGAAGGGATGTTAAAGTTGATGCCTGTTCGAACTAATCAGCAGCTGGCGGATGTTATCACCAAGGCCTTGGATAATAAGAGGTTGGTAGAGATTTTGAGACTTTTGGGGATTCAGAACTTGTATGCCAAGCGTAGCTTAAGGGGGGTGTTGAAGTGGTTGACCAGCTGGATGGAGAAGAGCACATGACGGATGGAGGATGATCGTGTATATGGAGACTATGAAGGTGCACTCTATGGATTGCTATCGAAGATTAAATGGTTTAGATGTCACACGGTGGGACCCAAAGGCAGAAATAACCGTCCTGGCACGGTGGAATGGACGAGTTGCACAGAAGGTGCGGTGGTGAGCTAGAAGAAGCAGCGTGGGGAAGATGATGTTTGGCGGCAATGTGTTTGAACAGGGGATTTGACCATTTTGCCCTTAATGACAACCTTGTTGAGGAGTTGATGTGAAGGACATTTTAGTCATTTTACGTTTCTGTTATTTTCGTTTAAAAGGGGAACGGTTATCTTCTTCCTCCCTAAGCTCAGAAAACAGTTTTTCCATTTTTGCTTCGATTCTGTTTTCTTCGTCCTCTCTTTGAGGCTTATATTGTTTGTTTGGTTGAACTCCATTGATGATTCAATAATATTTTCCTCAGTTTATTCGTTTGTTTTCGTTGTTCAGTCAATTGTGAAGCATTGTTAATTTCTTCACAATATAAGTAAATATTTTTCTCTATCAAAAAGTGTGTGCTACCTTTGTCAAAAGTATCATATTTTGCGATGAGTATACGAATGATAAAATGTCAAAAGAAAGTAATAATTATATAATTTAAGATTGTTTCAATGTTGAAAATAAATGAATGATTAATCACAATTTCTCTCATAAGATAAATTAATGACAAAAAATGAAATCCCAAACAACTGAAAGTATATTCTGAAAGATAATTACTTATTAAACTTTTAAAGAGTTATGGGTATTAGAAATAGTGAAATATAACCCACGCCTGATAGTTACAATTTTTAACGAATAACTAGAATGCAAATTGGTCGCCATTTTTCTCTAAACAAAAGGGCTTATAGTATTAATCAAAGAAAGAAAAAAATATTTATATTTGCCCAAAAAGTGTTGTTTCATCAAAAAATTTTGCTTTAAGTCCCTTTAGTGAATTACTCAAGAGAATAAGAGATTATGCCTTGATTTAATGGTTAAACATAATGTTAAAGAATCAGGGAATCTTAAGTTTTTTTAAATAGGAGAAATGGTAAAAGTTTTATTAGCATAACTACAGAAAATGCGAGCAAGAGGTGTGGAGTTGCATTTTCTCCCAAGACAACGGTATCTATGCTGGAAAAGACATGGCTAGCTACTAAACGAGAAAAGGTGTTCCCACCTCTCCTATAAAAATTTGACATTATTTTTACACACACACACACACATATATATATATATATATATATATATATATATATATATATATATATATATATATATATATTGAAATCGGCTATTTGATCCCAAAAATTTACTAAAGCCAGGTTGTTGCTGCCATAAAAGCTTTCAAGAAAATTTGGCTTTATGTCCAGCTTATACTCATTATTTATCATAGGAACAATAAAATTATTATTGATCAAATGAAACACGGTATCCTTTTTATTCAACCGTGTCCAGAAATTTCAAAAACTGTCTTAGACCAAGATTAAGATTGATGCTGAAATAAAATCTTTAAATTTAATTGAACAGCTAGTTTATTCTGTGCTAGTTTAACATATTAATGATTACCAGAGTGCAGCTGTTAAAGCATAAAAAAATTGAATATTGTGGATGAAATTTTTTTTTCTGATTTTTTATTCTTAATCAGAATGATAATACCACTGCCTTTCTGAGTTTTATCTTACAGCAAATTATTATTCCTTCCATTCTTTGAATTACACCACACTCTTATCAACGTTAAACATGTATTTCATCACTTAAAATCGTAATTCATTGATCTTTTCGTATATATACATTGTCCTATTTATAGTATATCCAGGATAGAACACAATAAATACAAAGATACGATTGGGATATGATTAGGAGTTTTGACTTAACATTTAATTTCTTGATTTACAGGATTTTCTAATGTAGCGCCCCATCCGGGACCCTTAGAACTTTGGTCTCGGGATGTAGCGTATATACCATTCATATGCACGCCGACATAAAAATGGAAATCGATATAGCGGAAGCAACATAAAATAGGCGAAGTAAAATCGTCATACATAACATAACACTGTAAATCCATGCAAGTCATGAAGTATCATCAGTACAGAAGATAATAAATATATAGCCAAAATAATCACAAGTACAAAATATCATCTAGGCCCACTATCATCCTCACAAGTAGCCTACTCTCAGCTTATCCTCTACAAAATCCAAGACATGCTCCCGATCCTCTGCATGATGATAAAATATAGTATGAACGATCATGAATCGTCCAGCAAGTAGTCTGTCCGGGTTCGACATATGGATCATACATGAGAGGTGGGATGATAAAATAAATATATGTATAAATAATGAAACATAACTCGTCTCCGTTCACAAATAAAGTAACATGTCATACGTGTAATCATAAATATAACTCATTCTTATAAAGTGCCTGAAGTAAAGTCACAACTTTCATCTATCTAGGTTCCACATGAATCCAACCATAACTTATTCATTCTTATTTTCCAAATTCATAAGTTATGCTAAAGTCACAATTTCTTCATGTTCATGTCAAGTGTACTTGCATGCAATGGATATCTATCCTTGATGATGATTTTGTTCAGCACTCGGCAATCTATGCACAGTCTCATACGGTCATCCTTCTTCTTCATGAATAAAACTAGGCTCCTGAAGGTGATACGCTAGGCCATATGAACTTCTTCTCTATTAGCTTTTGTAACTATGCCTTCAACTCTTTCAACTCCGCTGGGGCCATCCGATACAGTGCTTTTGAGATAGGTTTTGATATCTCAAATTCGATCTCTCTGTCCGGAGGTAAGTCTGGCACATCATCAGGAAAGACATCTAAAATACTCTGACCACTAGAATACTGTCAATCGAAGGCATCTCTGACTCATCGCTGAGGGCATATACTACAAAACCTTCATCTCCCTTTTTCAGTGCTCGAAATGCTTGGGCTGCAGTCAGATAAACATTCCGTGATATCTTCCTCAACTTAGAATTTCCTGGTAGACAACTTCATCTCGAGTCAGGTCCTTAATCATCACGCACTTACCACGGCAATTGATATATATATGGTTTCTAAAAAGCCAATCCATGCCTAGAATGATGTGGAAGTCCCCAATCTGAATCGGAATTAGTGTAGCCTCAAACTTTTGCCCCTTCATCTCAACTCCGTTGTCCTTGTATAGATGGTTGGAAATGATCACTTGATCACCAGCTGCCTGAACATGATAGGACATATCTAATCATGTAGGGCAGCTGCTAAGGTTCTTGGCGAACCTTTTAGACACAAATGAGTGGCTTGCACCACTATCAAACAATACGTTCGCGGGTATGTTGTATACTACTATAGCACCTGAGACAATTTATAATTCAAGTAGACAATTCTAAACAGGTATAGAAAATAGCACTTAATTTTTCATAAATAAATATAACTGTCACTACGTCGGGGGTGTCCAGAACTTCAACATCAGTCATCACGTGCACTCGGGCGTTGGCCCATGGACCATCTCTCTACTGTGGTGCACTCCTTCATGGTACGCTCCTCGGCTCCGAGTAATCCCTAATCATGTGGCCTAACTTACCATAATTAAACCAGGCACCAGTCCTCAGTAGGCAAGCTCCAGTGTGTTGTCTCTGACATATGGGGCATCGCTGAATAGCTGTCGCTTGTGGCAGATGTTGTGGCTGTGGCTGGCGCTGGGGCTGCTACTGACGCTGAGGCTATGGCCTATGCTGAAACTGCTGCTGTGCACGACCATCATCTTTGTTTGCAGTCTTGGTCCATCTCCCAGACCAACTATCTCCAAACTTTTAGGGCCTCTTGCCCCGTGTCTCCTCATCGCGTCTCAAAAATGTCCCGCTCAACTCGATAACATGCATCAAGTAACTCCCCAAAGTCTCACGGATTAGCATTCACAATCCAAGTGCGAATGCGGTAATTTAGGCCCCTCTCAAACCTAATCGTCTTTAACTGCTCATCTCCCATCGTAAACGGAACATATCTCCCCAAAGCAGATTCGCATACTCCGCTACTATCAACCCGGCTCCTGCCTTAGTGACTCAAACATCCCGATCTTCTGCAGTGTCACTGACAGTGGGATGTAAAACTTGCAGAACTCCTCCACAAAAAATGTGTCCAAGTGACTGGTTTGGTAAAATGCTGCACACTAGTCTTTCACAACTGATTGGCCTCTCCAATCAGAAATGGTCGAATCATCTGTGCCTAAAACATATTAGTCACCTGAATCAGCTCAAAATTATTCTCCACCTCATCGAGCAATTTCTCTGCTACATCCAGGTTAGATCCTCCCTCGAAATTCAAGATCAGGGCTCTGTTAAGCTCCCTATAGAAAAATGGAGTACATGCTGCTGTGGTGGCAGTGGAGGAGGTGGTGCATTATGGTGATTATTATTATTATTGCCGACGGCCTGATCAATGTGTATCAAAGCATCGAGCAAAGCCTGTGGTAGACCTCCTGGGGCATGTGCCGAAGGCGATGGAACATGCTCATATTACTGTGGTACCTGCTCTACTGGTAGGGATACTTGCACTGAAGAAGGTAACTATGCCGGTCTATCGGTGCGTATTCTGCCTCTAGGTCGTGACGACATCCTATCGGCTACATCAATACAACAGTTATGTAACATAAGTAAAATTAATCCAAGTGATTCATCCATTTCCTAAGATTAGTACTCATTATTCATGTTTCAAAATAATTATCTTATAACTTACGTAGAGGTAAAATTCTTTTATCCGTTTATCTCTAAACCGTTCTAGTGATCTTAGGCTAAGGCTGTTACTCTCAGTCTAAGATCATAACTTAAGTTCTAAGATCATCACTTCTTTTCTAAATCATTTACTTTACTGTTTCCACCGTGGATCTAGAGCCTTGGGCTCTGATACTACCTGTAGTGCCCTGCCTGAAACTAAGGTCTCGGCCCGGTACACCCGTCATACTCTGCTACGAGAAGTACAAGGCGTTGATACATACATGTGCATGTCGACATGAATCATGAATCGATATAGCAGAAGCAACATAAAGATAAACATACGACATGCATAAACATACAAATCCTCATAATCAATACAAGCCATAATGTCTGAAGTTCCAAAATAATGAAAGTACATCATAATCCACATCGTCTAACAGATCCCAAAAGGTAAGTCCTGACATACTTCTCGCTCATAGATAGTCTACTCGAGGTTCGTCCTCTATAAACTCGGTATCATGAACCTTGTCCTCTCTAAGTGATTAAAAGCACGTATGAGCGATAAAACAAAATGCACAGCAAGTTGTCCTACTAGATACGTCATGTGGATCATACATGGGGAGACGGGGTGATAAACTAATAATAAAGCATAAATTAAGAATATAATATGATACCTCTCCATTTTAAATAAGTAAAGTGACATAAGTATAAGCATATGACATGTAATGCATATAAAATTTAACATCATAACATACTGAACATTTTACTTCTACCTAAGTCCATAAACGTCACATACATGTCCGTACTTAATTTCTAAACCATATCTTATATGAAGGTCTAAAATCTTATATCAACTACACTTTCATGCATAAATTCTACCTTGATCAAAATAACAATATCATAGGCTTGAGGATGCTCCACCAACAACTTGATAGTGTCATGAAATTTCGGTTGGACATGATCATAACATAGTTCATATTTCATGAAAATCTAAAATATGACTTTTCATAAAATTATAACATGATTTTTTTTCGTAAACATGCATAACATGGCATTTCAGAAGTCGTAAACATGCAGAACATGGAATTTCATAAACATGAAGACCTAACATTTTCATAAATGGCTATAACACTTTTCATAGGAATAATACCGCATGACATACCCAATGATTTCCCATATATTAACTTGTATAACATAAAACATACGTACATGTACTAACGGTGACGGGTTATGGCAGAGATCCCGTGTCTCGGACAAGGTGTTACACTCGGCCATAAAGTTAATATATGCCCATGACACCTACCACTCCGGTCTCGATATCATGTCGGCGCACCATAACATAACAAAACATGTGTCATTGGAATCAATCTTCTCGCATTTATTATTCGTTACACGTATGAACTTTTAAAACATGTGATGCGATAAAAATAATTTCACAAACTTTTGCTTCATGGTCCATTAGGCTCAGCTTTAGGGTCATTTGGTCATTCTAAAATTTAATCATCATACATGCATAACTTATTTACCACCTACATGTCATAAATTAAAGAAAATATCACTTTTACCCTTCTTAGGGTACCTTTCGGCCAAGTATACCCAAAACAACACCTTTTGTGCAATTTTTACCCAACACCACTTTCTTAAAATATATATTTCACATACAACCCATGATTCAACGCTTAAGTATTTAGGACACTTATTTCCTAATTACTTTGACATGTCACAAGGAAATACATAACATAGTCATAAATTATATCATACCATATTTTATACATACTTGTATCTATAAACATGTAACAAGATTATTATTTATTCCTCCAAATGGCCTTGGGCCGTGGCTATATATATATAGACACACACACACACACACACACACACACACACACACACACATATATATATATATATATATATATAGACACACACACACATATATTTTCACAACTTATAGCAAGTTTGTTCATTCCCTTTTTGGGCCTTATGGCTGATTTATACACGCACACACACATAACCACATAAATCTCATTTTTTCACATCTTATATATATTTATGTCTTGAGTTTATCATTTATTCCATTTACATGCACATTAGTTCCTTCAACATGATGACTTTCAAGGTTAAGATCAACATGAAAATACATATAACATCAAGATGATGGAAACCATGATCAGTTACCTTTTAAGCCATGAACATCATTAATATACAACATCATGAAGATGGATGATCGAGCTCAAGTGAGGAGCCAAAAAGGCCTCCTTGTCCGTGTGTGTATATATATGCATACATGAATATGATGATCATCAAGAAAAATATTTGTGACCTAGTATGTTAATCATGCTTATGATGCATACATAAACATACTAAAACAAGATCACCAGACATATGAAAACCGAAATACCATAGAAAATACATATATGATAACCACCATGGAAAAATACGTTGAACAAGTGTATCAAGTTACATTCTTGGTGCACTTTTCTTAACATATCATATGACTTCATTTTCTTTCTTTAGTTTCTACATACTTCACATAAGAATGTTCATTTCATTTCATTTATGCATAAAGGTCCAAAAATATTGGTGTTGGCAATTTTATGAAAGTGAACATATCATACATATACATCACATGGAAACATATATTTTACATATTCTTGCTACTAAATCCTTGAACATACTTCATGAATGATCCAACTTTTATATGAACATATATACTTAACGTTTGAAAATCCATGAAGGATCTAGAAAGAATACGTTCCTTTCTCACTTATTTCTCAACTTAAAGTGAAGATTTCCTCGATCCCTATGCTAATATCCTGTTTATAGAGTGGAATCTCTGTGAGAGTGCCAGCCATGCTGAGATAGTGAGCCAAATTTGTTTGGTAGCTGAGCAGGGTGCTGCAAGGTTTCTTGTTCACCGAGCAGAGGTGACATTCTCTACTTTCTAAACAAAACATTCCTTGGTAGGAAGCTTATTCAGCGCAGCAAGCCACAGTGTGAAGGAGTGTTTAGGGGTAACTGCTGAGTCCTAGACAATCTTGCCCCAACTGACCTTACTACACAGATCCTGAAATGCTCATACGCCAAACGGGGCTTGAGGGTATCTTCCACTGTCCATGAGGTGATTACCTCTACTGCCGAGTTGTAGGAGCCTTCCCTAACTAGCAACTGATCTCAGATCTCCATAAGTTTCTTTACGAAGGGTGAGTCTGAGCTGTGTCCCGTCCTCGACCATAACGTATCTTGTAGTCTATACTTACGATTCATCCACTACATCTACAGTATGTCTTTCTTGTGATGCAAATCCTACAAGTGCTTGGATAGTAGTGTCAAATTCCTCGCCTTTTCTGTTGGATAACTCATAGACCACATTCTTCTCTAGACAGGCTGACCTGAGACCAAGCAACCCAGGCCTTTTTGGAGCCCAGCGAGGAACTCCCCCATAAGAAGTGCAGTTAAATCATGTTTACCAGAGTCCTAACTATTTCTGGAAGAGGTAACACACTTAGCTAGAGGGGTTTTGGTGGATAGAATATGACAAAATACCATCATTTGGTTTCTACACAATTTTTTACACTTGGTATTTTGTTGGGGTATCATTCTAACCACAAATTCCTTCTTTATTTTCTACCTAAATGCCGCCATTATACATGTATATATGTATAATTAATTTTCTTTTCTTCTTCTCAATATATCTTGTTATGTCCTATTTTCTTTTTTTGCTTTTTGTTTAAGTAGTGAAAATTCTTGTGTCATGTATCTTTATTGAATTTAATTTAGCCTAATAACTTAAATCGTTACTAACTCCTTTTATTTAAATTTTATAGTATAGTCGAAAACGTTCGTTATTGAATTCACTAGTTTGTCGATATACCGAAGAACTTGATGCAAGCACATATCGACGTTACTAAATTATGGTATTTAGAGTGTTACGACATGACGGAAAAATTTGGGATGTAACAGTATGCTTCAATCAAACTTGATGACACAGGTTTAGGTTATATCAAATATTTTATATATTGAAAACTTTGGAGTTACCCTAAGGACAATTATGTAGTTTCAATCTTTGTATATCTGTTTGCTTACATGTAGTAGCTGCAAGTACTATTTTTAACAAAAAAGAAAAACTAATGGTAACATTTCTTAAAGTCGAAAGTTCGAAGCTACCGTAAGTAAAGTAATGCTGTTTCAATTGTTGATATATGTTTGTTTACAAATACTTGATAATTTCAGCACATAATGACCGTCGATTTATGGGGCTTTAGTTTACACATAGAATGACTCAAGAATAACCCATTGCTTCAATAGATATTCTGGTTATTAATTCTTTAGTTTTACTCATTTCTCTTGACACAGCAGCTTCTAGATCCATAACAAGGGCCAAACATCTCTAAACATAGTTACTCGTAAATTAGTAAAAGGGTCCATGCCAACAGTAGTAACACAAAACACATTTATACAGTATATATTTTCTGTCATATTTATATAGTACATGACAACATAAAAACCTCACGGTTAAAACATACGTACTGGAAAACCATCAGCATAAGCAGCCTTCGTTTTGACTGACGTCCAAAGTAGGCGCCAGAAACTATTCATTTCCGATCCTTATTCAAAGCGGTAATACATAATTCATTGATTCTGAAACTCACAAAACGCTGAGTAGACATCTTCTGGTGCCATCTGTGAAGCTTCCACGAGCATTTAGGAAGATGTTGCACATTCTACATTATACCCGTTTCCTTCGGGACAAAGCAATTATCAAGGCCATCGACTTAGTTTACACAATCGCTCTGATCGAAGCAGTACAGCAGCCTGTCAAATTGATCACGACAATCAAAAGAGATACACACAAAAAGTAATTTGGAATAAAGCAGAGAATTGAAGAAATAGAAACTAGAGAGAATTTCTTGATTGATTTTCGTATGGCATAACCGCTGCACAACAGCCTGGTTTATACACTTAAGATGAAGAAGAAAAACGGGTGAAATGACTACACTACCCTCACTTATTCTCAACTAATGAATATTACACAAAGGACATAATGGTCATTTCACTCATTTTAAAATATCTACCGCCAACTCCTTTCCTCTTCTTCTTCCCCCAGTCATCTCCTCCCGTGGCAACCACTTGCACGCACAACCCTCAGCACCCATGTGACACACACTGGAAAAGATTGTGCCAACTGCCATTTAATCAAATCATCATCCTCGCTCTTATTTCCCAATTTGATACAATGGACAATGTTGCATTGACGCCACCTTTGCCCGAATTATGCTTTCTTCTTCCTTCCTTATTTCATCACCCCCTGTAACACCCCTCCCCCCAAACCTGACTTGTTAAATACATTGCAAACACCCATATCAGTGGTCAGGTTGCATAGTGTTACTGAATCCAAAGCCTTAGTGAAAGCATCCGCCAATTGAAATTCTGACTTGCCATGCATAAGATGAATTATTCCATACTGGTTCTTCTCCGTCACAATATGACAATCAATCTTAATGTGCTTTTTTCTTTCATGAAACACAGGATTCTCCACAATATATATAGCACTCTTGTTATCACAAAACAACTTAGCTGGCTGAAGTTGTTTGATGCCAACATCCTGTAACACATACACCAACCATTGCACCTCATATGTTGCCACTGCCAAGGCTCTATATTCTGCTTCAGAGGAGGACTTAGACACAGTACCTTGTTTCTTGTCCTTCCAGGAAACCAGTGACTCACCCAAGTAAACACAATAGCCTGTAACATACCTTCTTGTCTTAATACACCCTGCCCAGTCAGAATCTGCAAATCCTCTCAACTCCGACTTACCATAGCTGGGATAAAACAAACCTTGGGCCGTCCTTTCAGGTATCTTAACAATCTGTGTGCTACCTTAAGATGTGATTCCATAGGAACATCAAGAAATTGACTCAATTGATGCACTACAAATGAAATATCTGGCCTAGTTATAGTTAGGCATATCAATTTGCATATGAGTCTCCTATAGCTGGACACTTCTTCTATGAATCCTGAATCACCACGAGCCAGCTTTAGGCTCTGTTCCATTGGACTGACCCCTTCTAGTAAGGTCATGTAGATCTCTTGGCTCAGGTCACCATGTAAAAATGTGTTATTCACATCCAATTAATGCACATATCGCTATTTCTATGCTGATACTACTAAAAGCAGCCTAACAGAAGTTAATTTGTCAATTGGAGAAAAAGTATATGTGTAATCACTCCTAACTGGTTTGTAAATCCATTTGCCACAAGCCTAGCCTTATACCTCTCCACACTTCCATCAGGCTTGTATTTGATCTTATAAACCTACCTACACCCAATGGGTTTCTTACCAGAAGGCAAAGATACCAAAGACCAAGTGTTGTTGGCTTCAAGTGCAGCCAACTCCAACTCCATTGCTTTCAGCCAGTAAGCAGATCCGGCTGCTTCTTGATATGATGTAGGCTCCTGTAACACAATAATATTAAGAGCATAGGATCTGAACTTAGGTCTCAGTAAATTAAAAGTAATGTAATCCTCAATAGGATAAGGAGTACTGTGTCTTTTCTAACATAACTTGTAGGTGTCTACATCATTGAGGATGTAGATGG
This sequence comes from Eustoma russellianum, assembly GCA_036186865.1. Lineage (NCBI taxonomy): Eukaryota > Viridiplantae > Streptophyta > Magnoliopsida > Gentianales > Gentianaceae > Eustoma > Eustoma russellianum. Next base: position 3,045,929 of record AP025072.1, on the reverse strand, counting down.
CTCGGGGGATGCTTAAATCTGGTTGATCTATGATAATCATTGAGGTTAGGTTGAGACAAAGGTAGATGGATCTCTATCCCAGTACATGGATGAGTAACATGAGGAGAGATGATGGAGTCAGTACCATTGGAACCATCTGGTGTAGTATGAGAGCTTTCAGAGGACACACGAAGGGTGAGAACAATAGGAGAGGAATGATTTGGCATGTGAGATATGTTGTCTGATATGTATTTAAATGTTCAAATGTATTAGAAGGAAAAAACTTGTTAGAAGAATAGGAATTATCAGAGTCAACATTTGGTGAATTACTCATGTGTGAATTAGAGGCAAAAGGAAAATTATGCTCATGAAACTGAACATCTCTAGAGACAAATATCTTCTTAGTATTGATGTTTAAAAGCAAATACCCCTTAGTATGATAGGACATTCCAAGGTAAACACAAGGAATGACTCTAGGCTCAAATTTTGTTTTCTGCGAAGATGTATTGCTGGCATATGCCATACACCCAAAGACTTTGAGAGTGTTATATAGTGGCGCTGACTTAAAGAGATATTCATGAGGAGTACACTACTGTAATAAGGGTGTAGGCAGAATATTAATGATGTATACTGCATATTGAATGCAAAAACCACAATAGCAGATAGGAACATGTGACTAAAATCTGAGGGCTGTTGCTGTATTAAGAATGTAGGATCTGCAAGGAACCACTAGAAGGGAAGGGTTGAATAGTGTGTGCGGAAAATTTGGTTTTTAAAATTGTTTTAAACCAAAAACCCAACTTCTGAAAACAGATTCTATTTTCAGGACCAGTTTTGAAACTTTTTGAAAACTAGGTTACAGGTCTTCAAAAATTCTGCAATTTGAAGAGATTTTAGTCTTAGATGTTCTGAGTATCTTCTAAAAATTTCAGATTAAAATTCAACCTTTAACCCTTTCAAAATTTGTTTATGGTCAGATTGCGCAAATCTGCCAGAAACGGTAGTCTGATTTGAAAAATTAATTCTGATTAAACCATGATTCCAAATGGTCTAAAAATATAATGAAAAACCCCTGATTATGTGTATTTAATTGGGTTGAAACAGTTATGAAAAATTCTTTTGGGAAGTTAGTCAAATACGTTCAAAGTCTCAACCTTTGCAAGCATGAAAATCAGACTGCACTAGTCTCTAAACTTTTCACGTTTGGATGACTTATACTTGTCCAAAAGGGTTGAAACTTGTGCCAAATGAACCTTAAAACGTGTGGCTATGTTTCTGGAAAGTTTGGTGATTTTTGAAGTTTGTTTACTATTTTTAAGAACGTGATGAAAATGATGCACTGTGCTAGAAACTGAAAGTAAGTGCTAAAAAGTAAGAAACACAAGGAATTTTATACTGGTTCGGTGAAATCAACCTACTCCAGTCTTCGAGGATACCTTCCTCGGTTATCACTAATCACAAAACAAAAAACAACACCTTACTACACAAGGTTGATGGAGTTACACACTAACTCCAACCCTTTACAAACCTTGTAAGTGATTACAATGATCATGAACACCACCAACGAGCGGATGCAAGATTGATCACACATTGATCAATCTTGTACAAAAATATAGAGTGTATGGTGGTATATAGGAAGCCTATTCAATATGTATGAATATGAATACAATAGGCTTTTAGAGAGAAGAAGAAAGAAGTGTTGAAGAAGGAGATGGTGAAAACGTTTCTAGCTCTTGGAATTGTAAGACTTGTCTTGTGTTTTGTTTGCTCTCCTCTTCTTCATTTTATCAATAGTGCCACCCCCTCCTTCCTTTTCTTCCTCTTGGAAATTATCTTTTAAGTCCTTGGAAGAATATCTTGCATCATTGTGACATTCACTTGTTTACTTGGCACCTCCTCATTGGATGATCATTATAGCCTTGCTTACATGACACTCATTGATTGGATGAAAGTTGTCATCATTTGATGACTGTATAAATATGAAAATAACACTTAAAAACATGTGACAATTAGCCATAAAAATGTTGTAATAAGTCTCATATTAAATTCCATAAAATTTGCAAGACAATTCATCACCATTAACTTCATAAATTTCGGCCACCTTGATTCTTCCACATGCTGAAATTTTAGCATGTGTGATATTCACACAATATTCAAAACATTGCCATGTTGGTATTAAATTTATTCCTTGAAAATAAAGAATCAAATATGTTGAATTCCAAGACCAAAATTTTGGCCAAGTACATTCAACACATGTTGAAATTTTCAGCATGTGTGATATATCATCACAATATTTCCTTAACATCCTCAAACCATTGCCATTTTATCTTCTAATCAATTCATTTAATTCAAAGAAGTAAATGAGTCACCATTAAGCCTAAGAAATTCGGCCAGCTCAAGATGCACATGCTGAAATTTTCAGCATGTGTTACAAATGTGACATAGTTTGAAATATTACCTTGTGTATCTCCTTCCTTTATGTCACCAACCTTGAATAATTCATTCTTGGCCAATCAAGATGCCAACAAAGCTCCACATATGCTCCAACAAGGCTGAAGTGGCGTGTGATGTAGCTTGTACATGTGCTGAATTTTATTTTTGTAAACTTTGTAAAATGGTGCACAATAATTATACACATGGTATATTCCAATCAGCCCTTAATTGATTTTTCTAGAAAACTTTAGAATGTATAGAGTATGTAAAAAATGTCTAGATACATGTTATATGTCATGCCAAAAATGTTCCATGTGTCGTGTTCGTAGAAAACCGAATTTTCGACTTTTGCCGATTACGCAATTTTTCTCCGATTGAATTCAAACTTTTTGCACATGTTATATATATTATGTCACACATAATATACATAGAATAACTTGAAAATTCAGCTCTAATGGCTGAGGTAAGTGGCGCCCCATGTGCTTAAAAAGTTGAATTTGAAATCTCCACAATTTGGCCTTAATTAGGGGTGATTATGTGTGCCAACATGGAATGATTTCATGGATGAATATAACATGTGGACCACGAAATTTCTGGTCATTTTTGAAGTGTAGGGGCTGGCCATCTATATATGGCAAGTACGTGACACGTTGGCGAAGTTTCGGTATTCACCCGATACAACAATTTTTGGTTTAGAACCTTGTAACGTGTCGTAATAATTTTGTCATCACCATGAGTTATATCATATGATATAAGACCTGAATATACTCATAAATATAAGGTAAATATAGTGGTGTGACGTTAACGTACGTTCGTAAAATACATAACGTGTCGGTAGTACGTTGGAATATATGTGTATAGTGCATTCTAAAGAAATATGAATATATATAAAAATATATATAAAAGGCGTGTATAAGGAGAGGAGAAAACTTTCCATTCTTCAATTTGTTGCCTTTGTGCCTTCTCCAAATATATCACCATTTAATGAACTACTTAGTTCATTTAACTAAGTATTTCACTTAGTGAACTAGTTTAGTTCATTAATGGTGGCACCTGAAAATAGTTCAAACACAACAAATATTCGCCATTTGATGTAAGCTTTAAAGCTTCATGGCTCGTTAGTACGACAACATTATATATGAACTATATAAGGCAGGTTTCATGCAAAAACGTGTCAAGTCATGAAACGTGTCAAGTCATAAAACGTGTCATGCATTTCTTTAATACACGTTATTTGAATCACGCATTTTGTAATAACTCAAACCCTTTTTTCTCTACAATCTCCCCCTTTTGATAACTTACAAAATAACCTAAGTTCATGATTTAAATTTTGTCGCTCCCCCTCTAATCATGCACAAATTCAAATTTTCTCCCCCTTGATTTGTGCAATCAATCTCCCTCTCCCCCTTAAATCATGCATTCTCTCCCCCTTTATTTTGAAAAGACAATCAAAAGTGTATGTAAAGATGGAAAGAAATATCAAATTAAATCAGTAGAAATCATGCCTAATTTACAACGAAGATTTTCATATGTGGCTTGATTCAGTGCTTTTGTGAAGATGTCAGCTACTTGTGCGTCAGTGCATACGTGATCTATGACAATATCACCATTATTTACGTGATCACAAAGGAAGTGATAGCGTACTTCTATATGCTTTGCCTTAGAATGTAGAACGGGGTTCTTAGATAAGTTTATGACACTCATACTATCACAATAGATGGAGATGCGATTTACCTGATACCAAAATCAGAAGGTTGTTGTTTTAGCCATAGTAATTGTGTGCAACAAAGACTAAGTGCCATGTATTCAGCTTCAGTGGTGGATAAGGATACGCTTGCATGCTCTTTAGAAAACCATGAAATAAGTGAATTTCCTATAAATTGACAAGTGCCACTCATGCTTTTCCTATCTATTTACATCCACTGTAATCTGCGTCAGTATATGCATACAAGTTAAATTCACAATCTTTATTATACCAATTGCCTAAAGTGGGTGTGTGCTTAATATAGCAAAATATTCTTTTCACGGCATTATAGTGAGACACTTTAGGTTGACTTTGAAAACGTGCACACATACATACACTGAACATGGTATCAGGTCTACTTAGGGCTGTAAATGAGCCGAACGAGCCGAGCATTGTGTTGTTCAAGCTCTGTTCATTTAACTTAGCGAACAAGCCGAGATTGTTCGTTTATTTAAACGAACATATTTATTTGTTCAAGCTTGGTTCGTTTAACTCAACGAACAACATTAATGAGCCGAACACCTTAAACGAACGGTGTCACTTACCGAGCTCGAACAGAAAAAGATGTTCAAGCTCTATTCATTAACCTTTTATCTGAGCCGAGCTCGAGCTCGAGCTCGAACCAAACGAGCCGAACAACCGAAGGGCTTGGTTCATTTACAGCCCTAGGTCTACTAGCAGTAAGATAGAGCAAAGAGCCAATCATAGACCTATATAAAGCATCATCAAAGTCCTTTCCATGTTCATCTTTATCTAGTTTAGTGGTGACGCTCATAGGGGTGGGGGACGGTTTTAGATTCTCAAAATTGAACTTTTTAATCATATCATTTATATATTAAACTTGGCTTATATGTATACCTTTACTTGTTTGTTTAATCTGCAAGCCAAGAAAGTAATTCAATTCACCAACCATAGACATTTCAAATTCAGATTTCATGTAAGTTTCGAAATCTTCAACAAGTTTACGAGAGGTAGAGCCGAAAATAATGTCATCAACATAAATTTGAATGATTAGTAAATCCGATTTATCTTGTTTCAAAAATAGAGTGCTATCTATAGTACCTCTTTTAAAACCATTTTCTAAGAGAAAAGCAGCAAAACGATCACACCATGCCCTAGGTGCTTGCTTTAAACCATATAGTGCCTTCTTTAGTTTATACACGTGATCGGGGTGTTTCAAATCTTCAAAACCGGATGGTTGTTTCATGTATACTTCTTCTTGTATAAAGCCATTTAAAAATGCACTTTTCACGTCCATTTGATAAAGTTTAAAACCTTTCATGCAAGCAATAACAAGTCGTATGTCTTCTAAAAGTGCTACGGGTGCAATGTTTTGTCATAATCTATTCCTTCTTCTTGATTATATCCTTGTGCTACAGGTCTAGCCTTATTTCTAACAACTTTTCCTTCTTCATTCATTTTATTTCTAAACACCCACTTTGTGCCTATTATATTCTTATCTTGTAGTCGTGGCACTAAATCCCATACATCATTTCTTACGAATTGATTAAGTTCATCATGCATAGCATCAATCCAAGAGGAACCACTCAAAGCATCAAACACATTTTTAGGTTTAATTTCGGATATCATGGCATGAAATTGATTTATTTCATTTGGATTTATTCTTCTATGTGGTCGCACACCGTGAGTGATATCGCCTATAATGAGATCGTGTGGGTGATCTCTATGCCATCTTGGTTGATTATTTTCTACGTTCTCATGCATTTCTAAGTGATCATGCATTTCTAGTGTATCATACGTGCCATCATCATCATCCAACACCGGTTTTAATTCAAAATCATCTTCATATTGTTTATCTTTATCAATCTCACCAAATTCATTAAAATTCACATGAATAGATTCTAGAATTTGCCTAGTGATGGGATCATAACATCTATATGCTTTTGAATTCACAGAATACCGAACAAAGATGCATTCAATTGATTTAGATTCAAACTTATCTAAATTATCTTTCGTATTTAAAACAAAGCATTTGCAACCAAACACACGGGAGTAATCAATTTTAGGCATGCGATCATTTAATATCTCATAAGGCATTTTATTTATTTTCTTTCTAATAGACAAACGATTAATTATATAGCATGCACAATCTACGGTTTCCGCCCACAAAAATCTAGGCAATTTATTTTCACACAACATGGTTCTAGAGATTTTCTGTAGTGTCCTATTCTTTCTTTCGACTACTCCATTTAGTTGAGGAGTTCTAGGTGGCAAAAACTCGTGTTTGATTCTTTTTTCTTCGCAAAATGCAATCATGTCCTTGTTTTTAAATTCAGCGCCTCTATCGCTTCTAATCTTTTTCACATTTAAATCATATTGATATTCAAGTTGTTTTATTAGTTTTGCTATCTTAATGGCACTATCATCTTTATTTGCAAGAAATAACGTCCAAGTATAACGAGAAAAATCATCAACAATCACACATGTATAATGACGTCCATCAAGACTCGTAGTGCGACTAGGACCAAACAAATCAATGTGTAATAATTCTAAAACTCTAGACGTGCTTATTTCATTTTTAGGTTTAAGTGACTCGCATGTTTATTTGCCTTTAATGCAAGATTCACGCAACTGAAAGTTGTCTAAATCATGTTTAGGAAATCCTCGTATTAGGTTCTTTCGTTGGAGTTTTTCAAGGGTAGAAATGCCGATGTGTCCTAACCGTCTATGCCACAAGTTAACGTTAGGTTCATTTGACATAAAACGCTTAACCTTAGTATCTAACATGTCATCCATAGAAAGCGTAAAAATGTTTCCTTCCCTTTTTCCTTTTAACACTACTTCTCCATTTTTATTTATTATATTACAATATGGATAAGTAAAACGCACATAAAAAACGTTGTCAATAAATTGTGAGATGCTAAGAAGATAATAGGATAAGTTGCTTACCAAAAAGACATTGGAGATTTGAAGGGTGCTTGGGCTTCCGATTGTACCTTTTGCATTGATTCTTCCTTCATTATTGTCTCCAAAGGTCACGGATCCACCTTTTGTGACCTTCTTCAACGTTGTGAACAAGCTCAGGTCACCCGTCATGTGCCTCGAGCAACCACTGTCAAGGAACCATTTGATAGATGCGTCTTTTGATGTGTGGGTTCCCTCGTTTGATGCTTTGGATACAAAGCATACTTGTGCAGTCTCCTCTTCTGTATCAGTCTCAGAATCAGATGTGTCATTCCAAGTGGAGGCCTTGAGAGCTCTTCTCCTTTGCTTAGGTTCTGAGACGAGTCTATTTTTGATCCGATCCTTGTCAAGGTGTTTGTTTGCTTGTCCTTATTTGGGCAGTCATATGGATGTCCAAGTTTACCGCATTCGTAGCATTTAACATCCTTGTCATTTATTTTATTCTTATTTCTTTTAGTGGAAGTAGCCTTAGGTTTGTTTTTAAATGACTTTCTCATGAATTTTCTCAAGCCTTTAGTCAATAAAATTAAGTCATCGTTGTCTGATTCAGAATCACTATCATCTACGTGATCAGAAGATGTAGAGACGTATTCATTTGATTTAAATGCAATAGTCTTACCCTGTTTTGATGATGATTCCGATTTCCTTATAGTGAGTTTGTTTTCATATACCTTAAGTGATCCAATTAGTTCCTCCATTTTAACTGATTTGGTTTCTTTGCTTTCCTCTATAACCGTCACTTTAAGGTCTCATTCGGATGGAAGGCTTCGTAATACCTTTTGGACCTTTTCCTGTATAGAGAAGGCTTTGCCAAGAGACTCAAGAGAATTGTAAATGTTAGTCAAGCGTAGATCCATATCAATAATAGACTCATTTGGCAATAATTTAAATGACTCAAGTGTGGACATAAGCATGTTAATTTTTGACTTTATCACTTGACTAGTCCCTTCATGTTTCATCTCAAGAATTCTCCATATTTCTTGAGCACTAGAGCAATTAGACACATAGCAAGATTCACTTTTACTTAGCCCATTTAGAAGTAATTGCATGGCTCTAGCATTCATGCTCAGTCTCTTTTTATCATCACCAGTATACTCTTGTTTAGGCTTAACAACCTCTAGTGTGACTCCATCTACAGTGGATATTTTTGACGGAACAAATGGACCATCTTCTATAATGGACCATAGATCAATATCAATAGCCTTAAGGAAAAGTTTCATTCTTAACTTCCATTGAATAAAAGACTCACCGTCAGAAAGAGGAGGCCTTTGACTAGACATACCTTCTTGCTCGGTTTTGAAGTTTGTGGTTGCCATCTCACTTAGATCATTGAATTTTTTTGTTGTGAGTGTTCCTGTGCTCTGATACCACTTGTAGGATCTGCAAGGCACCACTAGAAGGGGGGGGGGGTTGAATAGTGGGTGCGGAAAATTTGGTTTTTAAAATTGTTTTAAACCAAAAACTCAACTTCTGAAAACAGATTCTGTTTTCAGGGCCTTTTTTGAAACGTTGTGAAAACTAGGTTATAAGTCTTCAAAAATTCTGAAATTTGGAGAGATTTTAGTCTCAGATGTTCTGAGTATCTCCTAAAAATTTCTGATTAAAATTCAACCTTTAACCCTTTCAAAAGTCGTTTATGGTCAGATTGCGCAAATCTGCAGAAACGGTAGTCTGATTTGAAAATTTAATTCTGATTAAACCGTGATTCCAAATGGTCTGAAAATTTAATGACAAATCCCTTATTATGTGTATTTAATTGGGTTGAAACAGTTTTGAAAAATGCTTTTGGGAAGTTAGTCAAATACGTTCAAAGTCTCAACCTTTGCAAGCCTGAAAATTAGACTGCCCTAGTCTTAGAACTTTTGACGCTTGGATAACTTATACTTGTCCAAATGGGTTGAAACTTGCACCAAATGAAACTTAAACGGCGTGGCTATGTTTCTGGAAAGTTTGGTGATTTTTGAAGTTCGTTTACTATTTTTAAGAACGTGATGAAAATGATGCACTGTATTAGAAACTGAAAGTAAGTGCTGAAAAGTAAAGAACACAAGGAATTTTATACTGGATCGGTTAAATCAACCTACTCCAGTATTCGAGGACACCTTCCTCGGTTATCACTAATAAAAAAACAACAAACAACACCTTATCGCACAGGGTTGATGGAGTTACACACCAACTCCAACCCTTTACAAACCTTGTAAGCGATTACAATGATCACGAACACCACCACCAAGCGGATGCAAGATTGATCATACCTTGATCAATCTTTTAAAATAATATAGAGTGTATTGTTATATATAGGAAGGTTATTCAATATGTATGAATATGAATACAATAGGCTTTTAGAGAGAAGAAGAAAGAAGTGCTGAAGAAGGAGATGGTGAAAACGTTCCTAGCTCTTGGAATTGTAAGACTTGTCTTGTGTTTTATTTGCTCTCCTCTTCTTCATTTTATCAAGAGTGGCCGCCCCCTCCTTCCTTTTCTTCCTCTGGGAAATTATCTTTTAAGTCCTTGGAGGAATATCTTGCATCATTGTGACATTCACTTGCTTACTTGGCAACTCCTCATTGGATGATCATTATAGCCTTGCTTACTTGACACTCATTGATTGGATGAAAGTTGTCATTATTTGATGACTGTATAAATATAAAAATAACACTTAAAAACATGTGCCAATTAGCCATAAAAATGTTGCCATAAGTCTCATATTAAATTCCATAAAATTTGCAAGACAATTCATCACCATTAACTTCATAAATTTCAGCCACCTTGATTCTTCCACATGCTGAAGTTTCAACATGTGTGATATTCATACAATACTCAAAACATTGCCATGTTGGTATTAGATTTATTCCTTGAAAATAAAGAATCAAATACGTTGAATTCCAAGACCAAAATTTCGGGCAAGTACATTCAACACATGCTGAAACTTTCAGCATGTGTGATTTATCATCACAATATTTCCTTAAAATCTTCAAAAAATTGCCATATTATCTTCTAATCAATGCATTTAATTCAAAGAAGTAAATGAGTCACCATTAAGCCTAAGAAATTTGGCCAGCTCAAGATGCACATGTAGAAATTTTCAGCATGTGTTACAAATGTGACATAGTTTGAAATATTACCTTGTGTAGCTCTTTCTTTTATATCACCAACCTTGTATACTTCATTATTGGCCAATCAAGATGCCAACAAAGCTCCATATATGCTCCAACAAGGCTGAAGTGGCTTGTGATGTAGCTTGTACATGTGCTGAATTTTATTTTTGCAAACTTTGAAAAATGGTGCACAATAATTATACACATATGGTATATTCCAATCAGTCCTTAATTGATTTTTCTAGAACACTTTAGAATGTATAGAGTATGTAAAAAATGTCTAGACACATGTTATATGTCATGCCAAAATTGTTCTATGTGTCGTGTTCGTAGAAAACCGAATTTTCGACTTTTGTCGATTACGTGATTTTTCTCCGAGTGAATTCAAACTTTTTGCACATGTTATATATATTATGTCACACATAATATATATAAAATAACTTGAAAATTCAGCTCTAATGGCTGAGGTAAGTGGCGCCCCATGTGCTTAAAAAGTTGAATTTGAAATCTCCACAATTTGGCCTTATATGGACCACGAAATTTCTGGTCATTTTTGAAGTGTAGGGGCTGGCCATCTATATATGGCAAGTACGTGACATGTTGGCGAAGTTTCGATATTCACCCGATACGACAATTTTTGGTTTAGAACCTTGTAACGTGTCGTAATAATTTTGTCATCACCATGACTTATATCATATGATATAAGACCTGAATATACTCATAAATATGAGGTAAATATAGTGGCGTGACGTTAACGTACGTTCGCAAAATATATAACGTGTCGGTAGTACGTTGGAATATATGTGTATAGTGCATTTAAAAAGATCTGAATATATATAAAAATATATATAAAAGGCGTGTATAAGGAGAGGAGAAAACTTTCTATTCTTCAATTTGTTGCCTTTGTGCCTTCTCCAAATATATCACCATTTAATGAACTACTTAGTTCATTTAACTAAGTATTTCACTTAGTGAACTAGTTTAGTTCATTAATGGTGGCACCTGAAAATAGTTCAAACACAACAAATGTTCGCCATTTGATGTAAACTTTAAAGCATCATGGCTCGTTAGTATGACAACATTATATATGAACTATATAAGGCAGGTTTCATGCAAAAACGTGTCATGCATTTCTTTACTACACGTTATTTAAATCATGCATTTTGTAATCACTCAAACCCCTTTTTCTCCTTAAAGAACATGCTAGTGTTTGCGTTCAATTACTCCATTATGCTGTTTATTGTTGACACGTGTGGTCTGGTGTACAATGCCCTTAGTCATGAAGAAATGGTCCATCTTAAACTCCTGACCATTATCAGTTCTTGTACATTTATAGTTTTATCAAACTGATTATGCACATACTTAGAAAAACTCTGAATAACATTTTGGTTTCTGAATTGTGTTTAAGCAAGTACGCGCAAGTGCATCTCGTATAGTCATCAACAATGGTTAAAAAATAACGTTGACCATAAAAGTTGAGTGCTTATGGGGACCCCAGATGTCAAATTGCAAAAGATCAAAAGAAGACTTGGAAAACGGGTCAAAAATAGTAACATGACTTCTCTTCATTTTAGCTAGAGGATACACAGTATATTCTGATACATTGTCATGAATATGTACATACTTGTCAAGCTTTTGTATCTCTCTTATTCTAGGTATTGAAGCGTGGCCTAATCTGTAGTGCCACAACAAAGAAGAATGAGAAGCGGTAGACAAACAGCTAGGAGATAGAGCTACTTGTTTATGAGCCCCATGCATATAGTATAAGCCATTGAGCTGCCTAGCTAAACCATTCGTCTTCAAGGACACAGAATCCTGAATGACACATGAATTTCCAAAAAACTGAATTAGTAAAGAAGCAACGGAAAATAGCTTGGTGACGAACAAAAGATTATAGGAAAATGAGGGAACATATAAGACATCATGAATAGTCAAGAAAGGGTTCAGAGCGACTGATCTAACAAGTGCTACTGAAGCTGAGAAATTATTTGGCAATTTGATGGACATATGTTGAATTGGCTTATAAGAATGAAACAGATTGAGGTCGCAAACTATATGATCCGTGCCACCTGAATCTAGTATCTGTAGGACCTGCAAGGCTCCACTAGAAGGGGGAGTTGAATAGTGGGTGCTGAAAATTTGGTTTTTAAAATGTTTTTGAACCAAAAACCCAACTTCTGAAAACAGTTTCTGTTTTCAGGATCTATTTTGCGACATTTAAAAAACTAGGTTACAGGCCTTCAAAAATTCTAAAATTTGGGAAGATTGTAATCTCAGATGTTCTGAGTATCTCCTAAAAATTTCAGATCAAAATTCAACCTTTAACCCTTTGAAAAATTGTTGGTGGTCAGATTGTGCAAATCTGCCACAAACGGTAGTCTGATTTAAAAAATTTAGTCCGATTAAACCGTGGCTCCAAATGGTCTGAAAATTTAATGAAAAACCCCTTACTATGTGTATTTAATTGGGTTGAAACATTTTTAAAAAATTCTTTTGGAAAGTAAGTCAAATACGTTCAAAGTCTCAACCTTTGCAAGTCTGAAAATCAGACTGCACTAGTCTCAGAACTATTGACGTTTAAATGACTTATACTTGTCCAAAAGGGTTGAAAGTTGCGCCAAATGAAACTTAAAACGTGTGGCTATGTTTCTTGAAAGTTTTGGGAATTTTAAAATTCGTTTGATATTTTTACGACTGCAATAAAAATGATGCACAGTGCAGGAAACTGAAAGTAAAGTGCTGTAGCGTAGAGAACACAAGGAATTTTATACTAGTTCGGTTAAACCAACCTACTCCAGTCTTCGAGGACACCTTCCTCGGTTATAACTAAACAAAATAACACCTTACCAGACAGGGTTGGTGGAGTTATACACCAACTCCAACCATTTACAATCGAAACAAGCAATCACAATGATCACGAACACCACCACCGAGCGGATGAAGGTTTGATCACACCTTGATCAACCTTTTACAATAATAGGGCGTGTATGGTGGTATGAATGAAGCCTATACAATGTATTTGAATGTACATACAATATGCTTTTAGAGAGAAGAAGAAAGAAAGGTAGAAGAAGAGAGTATAGAAAACGTTTTTGCACTCTTGAAATTCTAAGACTTGTCTTGTGTTTGATTTTGCTCTTCTTCTCTTCCTTTTATGTCAATATGGCCGCCCACTCTAGAGCTTTTCTTCCCTTGGAAATTCTCTTTTAAATCCTTGGAAGAATTCCTTGTATAATTGTGACATCAACTTGCTTACTTGGCAATACTTCATTGGATGATCATCTTGGCCTTGCTTACTTGGCCATACTTCATTGGATGATCATCTTGACCTTGCTTACTTGGCACTTCTTGATTGGATGAGATTTGTCATCATTTGATGACTGTACAAATCTGAAAATTTCACTTAAAACATGTGCCAATTTTGTATTAAAACATTGCCAATATCACATAATTAATTCCCACAAATTAGGAAAATAAATTTGGTCTCATTTAAGCTAAAACAATCGGCCACCTTATTCAACACATGCTGAAATTTTCAGCATGTGTGATATTTCAAATATATTCAAATTGTTTCCATAATATCATCAAATCAATCCATTGAAATTGAAGAAGCAAATATATCACCACTAATCACAAAAAATCGGCCAACTTAATTTACACATGCTGAATTTTCAGCATGTGTCACATATGTAACATCGTTTGAAACATTACCTTGTGTAGCTTCTTCCATTATGCCACCAACCTTGTATAGTCCATTCTTCACCAATCAAGATGCCAACTAATCTCTATTTAGGCTTCTCCAAGCTGTAGTAGGAGTGTGAACCATCTCCAACATGTGTTGAATGTTATTATTGTAAACTTTGTAAAATAGTGCACAATAATTATACACATATGATACATTCCAATCAGCCATAAATTGATTTTTCTAGAACACTTTAGTATGTATTTAATATGTAAAAAGTGTCTAGATACATATTACATGTCATGCCAAAAACGTTCCATGTGATGTGTTCGTAGAAAACCGAATTTTTGACTTTTTGTCGTTTACGCGATTTTTCTCCGATTAAATTCAAACTTTTACACATGTTATATATATTATGTCACACATAATATACATAGAATAACTTGAATATTCAGCTCTAAAGGCAGAACTAAGTGGTGCTCCATGTGACAAAAATGTTGAATTTGAAATCTCCACAATTTGGCCATAATTGAGGGTGATTTGTGTGTGCCAACATGGAATGATTTTATGGCTGACTATACCATGTAAGACACGAAATTTGTGGCCATTTTTGAAGTGTAGGTGCTGGCCATCTATGTATGGCAATTACGTGACACGTTGGCGATGTTTTGGTTGTCACCCGATACGATAATTTTTGGTTTAGAACCATGTAACGTGTCGTAATAATTTTGTCATCACCATGACTTATATCATATGATATAAGACCTGAATATACTCATAAATATGAGGTAAATATAGTGGTGTGACGTTAACGTACGTTCGTAAAATATATAACGTGTCGGTAGTACGTTAAAATATATGTGTATAGTGCCTTTTAAAAAAATCTGAATATATATATATATATATATATATATATATATATATATATATATATATATAGAAACGTGTGATAAGAGGTGGGAGAAGACTTTCAATTCTTCAATTTGTTGCCTTTGTGCCTTTTCCAAATATATCTTCATTTAATGAACTACTTAGTTCATTTAACTAATGAACTAGTTTAGTTTAGTTCATTAATAGTGGCACCTAAAAATAGTTCAAACACAACAAATGTTTGCCATTTGAGTAAGCTTTAAAACTTCATAGCTTGTTAGTACGACAACAATATATATAAACTATATAAGACATGTTTCTTGCAAAAACGTGTCAAGTCATAAAATATATCATGCATTTCTTTAACACACGTTATTTAAATCATGCATTTTTGTGAATCACTCAAACCCTTTTTGTCAACAGTATCCACATACTCAAATTACTAGTATGACATTTACCAGAGAGTAGACATTACTGCTCCCTGACTTCCAGCATTCCTCCCATCATTCCATATTCAACATAGCCATAAGCCTTTGAGTCTGGTCTGGTGTGAGCAATAGAGCTTGACACATCTCATTACTTTCATCATTCTGAGGAGTCTCACACTCTTCTCCTATGACTTCAGCCATATTAGCTTGGCTTCTTGGCTTATAGTCCGGAGGATACCCGTGTTTTTGATAACACCTTTGTTCTACATGCCCAATCATGCCACAATGGATGCACACTGACCTCTTTGTGCCATCAGGGAAAACCCTTCCATTACCTCTCCTGTAACTGTTACCTCCACCTCTATTCAACTGAACATTCATACTAGCATTCGCTGCCATCCTTGTGCCATCTAAATCTGACGCTAACAGTGCAATTGGGCTGTTGCTGAAACTACTTTGATTAATTAAATCATTCAATTTTCTCTCATATTTCAGGGCCATTGCAAACACAACATCAATTTTAGGCGTAAGAGTCATTACAAAAACCTGTGACTTAACAGGATCAAACTCCTCATTCAAGCCTTTTAGGAACCTTGTCACATACTCACTTTCAACAAATTTCTGTATTTTAACCCCTACATCACATCTACATCCATGATATACACACTTTATATATGTCTCAGTATCATCATTTCTTCCCATAACACCTTTACTTTAGTAAAGTAATAATTCACAGAATCATTTTCTTGTTTAACTATATAGAAATTCTCAAGCAAATCCGAGAGCCTAAAGGCATCTCCACTATCATATCTTCTTTCTAAATCATTCTAAACTTCAAATACACTATCATACCACATAACACTTTGCGCAATAGAAGGCATTACACTATTCATAATCCGTGAATGAACCATTGAATTTACCTGTCTCTATGCCTGATATTGCGGATCATTCACCATCGGTTGCTGTATGGATTCCATCAACGAATCCGATCTTATTTTTCATGATCAACGCCATTTGAAATATTCTGCTCCATGAGTGATAATTGTGAGGATTTAATGAAGGTTGTGCAAGTATAATTACTGGACTATCGTTTGGATGTAGATAGAATGGATTATTAACATGATTCTCAGTAGTACATGAACTACTAGCTCTTTGACTACCAGAAGTGGAAGCCATAACTACTAACTTGTAACATCAAATCTCTTGATCAAACAACGAAAGGATCTCAACAAATAGAAAAACAAATCATGCATGCTTTATGATCTGTACTGATCAAAGGAAAGTACCAGAACAAGAAATCAGAGTATCGCACGGTGATCAATACGTTTGCTCTGATACCATGTCAAATTGATCATGATAATCAAAGGAGATGCACACAAGGAGTAATTTGGAATAAAGCAGAGAATTGAAGAAACAAAAACTAGAGAGAATTTCTTGATTGATTTTCGTATGCAATAACCATTGCACAACAGCCTGGTTTATACACTTGAGATGAAGAAGAAAAACAGGTGAAATGACTACACTACCCTCACTTATTCTCAACTAATGAATATTACACAAAGGACATAATGGTCATTTCACTCATTTTAAAATATCTACCAACTTCTTTCCTCTTCTTCTTCCCCTAGTCATCTCCTCCTGCTGCAACCTCTTGCACGCACAATCCTCAGCACCCACGTGACACACACTGGAAAAAATTGTTCCAACTGCCATTTAATCAAATCACCATCCTGACCCTTATTTCCCAATTTGATCCAATGGACGATGTTGCACTGACGCCACCTTTGTCCAAATTGTGCTTTCTTCTTCCTTCCTCATTTCATCACTCGCTGTAACACAGCCTACAAGGATCCATAAGATACATGTCTTTGATGTTCCTCTCCTGTGGGATTACCTGGTCTGAAATAGCATATCAGTTAGCCAGAAAATCATTATTACTCGCCAACAATCATTTTATTGTCACAAGAAAGTAACTTGATGGAAAATCAAGTTATGTTTCAAATGTAAATGACTTTTGCTTCTGTTACTTTCCCTAGGGCTATATGCATAGCTTGAGAATGTTATGAGATGTATTGACAGTAGTATATTTATCAAGGTATCTTTTACATTTTGATGATTGAATGATTTTGGGAGCTTTTAAGTTGTTCAATCTTGTAAATTCAAATGGTTTTTACGGTCAAACAATGGACGAAATCTATGATATACCCTATGATACCTACTCTAGAGTATTTCCATTAGCCCATGATTTTCTCCTCCATCTAATGCTCGACTTAGAACTAATATGAATGGAATTAACATAGTAACTAAGAACAGTGTCTTATGACTTTCTATTCAAGAATGCGGAATCATGAAAATAGAACAAAATAAGCATATATTTGGTTTTCCTAAAGAAACATTCCTCAAAACTACAGCGATGGAAGAGTAACCCTTTAGTGCCCATGAGGAATTCAATCTTGGCAGGCGCTCTGCTTCTGCAAGAAAAACAAGTCCCAGAACTAGCAACAAGGAAAAGAATAGGAACATTGCCATCTTCTTCCCTTGCAGTTTGAAAAACTTCACTATGTAATAAAGAAATGTAAAGTTGAGATGAGAGGCAATTGTATTCTTACATTCCGTTTCCTTTTATAATTGCATCAATGAAAGATTATTGACTTAGCAGATGCAAAACCTAGAAATATGATAAGAAGAAGAGGTCCTTCTGATAGAAAGAACAATGCTTTTGGAAGAATAGGAGTAAAAAATAAGTGACATATATCACGACTCGGTCTAATAACCGTGTGTGAGTTGTTTCATAAATAGATACCTACTATGAATGCATTACTTGATCGTAGATTCCTTTATATGCCTCTCATTTTTATTAGTTGTTTTTAGAAGAAAGTGTGAATGAAAAATGTTAGAAAGTACGTTAAAAGTGCTTTAAAATGTGCTCCAAACTTATATATAAACATGTAAGATGTTGTTTGAGAGATTGAAAGATGATTTGAATACTTTAAACTTGAAAGAAATCATATGGATTGATCCATGTGTAAGTTGGATCGAACCAAGTGAAAGCTGAAGTGAAGTTGAGTGTTTTGTTGGACATAGATCGATAACATCGATCGATCGACGTGGTATGGTGCAAAGTTGGAACTTTCTGTCCAACATAGATCGATGATATCGATCGATTGATGTGACATCGATCGATCGATGTGGTCAGTTTGCAAAGTTGGAAGGCTCTATCCAACATCGATCGATGACATCGATCGATCGAAGTGACATCGATCGATCGATGTACCAAAAGACAGAACTCTTCACTTTGAATTGCATCTTTTAATCCAAGAATCATCTCCCTTCATACATGAACGGTATTCAACTGACATGGAGGTTAATTAAACTGCTGAAATAGGTTTTTAAAGTGGCGTTTTACATAACCCAAGGCCTATAAATATAAGGCCTCGCTATCTTGAATATGATGATTAACCTTTGCAAAATTCTGAAATTTTCAGAAAGTTTATCTTCCTACTCTCTCTTCTTCTTCCTCTACTATCAAACACTTCTCTTGTGCAAGTTCATCTTCCTCTCGTAGAGCGAACGAAAGGAAGAAGCCGTTATATCATGGGAGGCTTGTGCCAAGTAGTTCACCTTGCTCGTGGTGGAGGCATTTTAACTTTAAGGACAACAACTTTTGTTGTGTGTCGGCTTTCTACTCTTCTTGCTAATTTTGTTTTTTGGTAGCATATCATACACGTTTTTCTAACAATCTTAAAGCTAAAATTCTCCTTTGATATGGCTACCAAACACCATGCAGTCCCTGATATGTGCAAGGTTGAACCTGTTGATGGTAAATTCTTCAAAAGGTGGTCGGCTAAAGTATTGTTCTTCCTTGAGATGTTGTCTGTCTCCTACGTTCTCACCAAGGAAAAACCAACTGATGAAGGAGAAACACTCAAATATGAAGCCAATAATACAACATGCAGGGGTCATATCTTGCATTTCTTGTCAAACTCCCTATTTGACATTTATGTCAAATTTTCGTCTGCTAGGGAGATTTGGAAAGCACTTCAGAACAAGTATGGTTCTGAAGATGTTGGAAAAAGGAAGTATGTGGTTAATGAGTTCCTTAAATTTCAAATGGTTGTCCATATACCTATCAATGATCAAATCCATTAATTACAACAATTGGTGGATAATCTTGAACAAGAAGGCATCAAGATAGGTGAAACTTTCCAGGCTGACTCCTTGTTGGAGAAATTACCTTCTTCTTGGAGCAAATACAAGAAGAGAGGTAAACATGATGATGCCAAACTCACCATGGAGGGTGTCACTAAACACATCCAAATCGAGGAAAACAACCGGCTAGAAGATGAAGATGGTGCTAAGAATGAATCCCAGGCCAACGTTCTGGAGCACAATCCGAAGGTAAAGAGACCAAAGGTCCATAATGTAAAAGCATGTAGCAAGAAAGGTAAAAATTTTATGCAGGGACAAAAGAAGCCCAAAGGAGTATGCTGGGTATGTGGCAAGGCTGGGCACAAGGCCTTTTTCTGCAACAAAAGGAAGGGTCAAGCAAGTGGCCATGCAAATCTGATGGAGCACGACGGGAAAAGCGGAAACAAGGACGAGGAGATCATCGCTGCGGTCGTCGTGGATGAGGTAAACCTTGTTGGAGGTGCAACATAATGGTTGGTTGATACCGGAGCCACCAGACACATTGCTACCAATAGAGATCTATTTCTTGATTTTCAAGAAATAGATAGTGGAGACCAGATTTTTCTTGGGGATGCACGAGGAACCCGCGTTTTCAGGAAAGGAAAAGTGCTCCTGAAGTTAACTTTGGAAAAAAGCTGGAATTGAGTAATGTGCTCTATGTTCCTACTATTTGTAGGAATTTGATTTCAGAGCACTTCTAAACAAGGCCAATCTTAAACTTGTTTTTGATTCTGATAAATTAGTGCTTACTAAAAATGGAGAGTTCATTGGGAAGGGGTTTTGTAATGCCAGGTTATTTGTACTTGATGCTACTTGCATAACCAACAATAATACTTCTTCTTCTGTGTACTTGATGGATTCTTATGACATTTTGCATGCTAGACTAGGTCATGTTAATCTTGATGTACTAAAAAGATTGAAAAGCATGAATGTCATATCTATAGCAAACGAAGATAAGTTTGCAAGATGTGAATATTGTGTTGAAGCTAAGCATCATAAGAAACCATTTAAGAGTGTTGAAAGAGTCTTAGATAAACTAGATCTCATTCATAGTGACATAGGTGATTTTAAGAACCATGTTAGTAAAGGAGGTAAAAGATGCTATATTGCCTTCATTGACGACTGTTCAAGGTTCACTAGAGTATACTTACTAAGTCATAAAGACGAGGCTGAGGAAATGTTCAAGAAATTTAAGAATAAAGTATAGAATCAATTAGAAAGGAAAATCAAACGGTTAAGGTCCGATAGAGGAGGTGAGTATATGATACTTCATCACAAAAGTTTTGTGAAGAACATGGCATAATTCATGAAGTAACACCTCCTTACACTCCTCAATCTAATGGTATAGCTGAGAGGAAGAATAGAATCCTTAAGAACATGATGAATGCTATGCTTATTAGTTCCGGCTTGCCAGATAATTTGGGTGAGGCTATTCTTTGTGCATGTCATATATTGAATATAATACACACAAAAGGACCAATAAAACACCTTACGAACGATGGAAAGGTTATTTTCCAAATTTAGGATACTTGGAAGTGTGGGGGTGTTTAGCAAAAGTTAGTATTCCAGAATTCCAAAGAAACAAAATAGGGCCAAAAACCAAAGATAGTGTGTTTATAGGATATGCCCAAAATAGCGCGGTATATAGGTTTATGATTGTTGAGAATTCTGCAATTATAGAGTCTAAAGATGCTGAATTCTTTGAGACTATTTTTCCTATGAAACAACAGAAGGTTTCGGGCCATTCAACTTATGAAAAAGGTGAATCTAGTAAAACTGTAGTTACTATAGTTAATACAGAACTGGATTCACTATGAAGAAGCAAAAGGAAAAGAATTGAGAACACCTTCGGTAATGATTTTACTAAAGTGTTTATCCTTGAAGAAGATCCGAAAACTTATCAAGAAGCTATGAAATCCATGGATGCAACATTTTGGAAAGAAGCCATAAACAGTTAGTTTGATTCAGTTATGAGTAATCACACTTGGGAAGTGGTATATTTACCTAGAGGTTGGAAGCCTATAGGTTGCAAATTGGTGTTTAGAAAGAAATTGAACGCAGATGGCTCCATAGATAAGTTTAAAGCTAGATTAGTGGCTAAAGGATTTACTCAACAAGAAGGAGTAGATTTCTTTGACACCTACGCACCGGTTGCTAGAATAACAACCATTAGGGTGCTAGTTGCAATATCTTCTATCTACAAACTTGTAATACATCAAATGGATGTTAAGACGACGTCTTTAAATAGAGACTTAGATGAAGAAATCTATATGAAACAACCTGAGGGAATGATTGTAAAAGGACAAGAACACAAAGTATGTAGATTAAGGAAATCTTTGTATGATTTGAAACAAACCCCTAAGCAATGACATGAGAAATTTGATAATACTTTGATAGCAAATGGCTATGTAGTAAATTAAGGTGATAGATGTGTCTATCTCAAATTTGAAAATCTTGACGATGTGATTATTTTCTTATATGTTTATGATATGTTGATCTTTGATACAAATTTGGATGTTGGTAATAAAGCAAAATCATTTTTGTCATCAGTTTTTGATATGAAAGATATGAGTAATGCTGATTTTATTCTTGGTCTTAAGTTAGTTGAGATATGTGAGGGTTATATGCTTTGTCAAAGTCATTATGTTGAAAAAGTGTTAAAGAAGTTTAATCACTTTGATTGCAAAGCTATAAGTACTCTATTTGATCTTAACGGAAGATTAGAAAAGAATAAAGGCGATAGTGTTTGTCAATGTAAATATGCAAGAATCATTGGTAGTGTAATGTATTTATTGAATTGCACTAGGTCGGATATGGCATATGCTGTAAATAGACTCGCTAGGTATACTCACAACCCAAGTAATGCACATTGGTTTGCCCTAAGAAGACTTTTGAAATATCTTAGAGGAACCATGAATCTTGGCTTGTTCTTTAGTGGTAATCCGTGTGTGTTAGAAGGATTTTGCGATGCTAATTAGGTAACGGATAATGATGAGGCTAACTCTACTAATGAATATGTGTTTACTTTGGGTGGTAGTGCCATTTCATGGAAATCGTCTAAGCAATCATATAAAGCAAAGTCAACAATGGAATCTGAATTTGTTACCTTAGAAGCATGTACAGAAGCCGCATGGTTAAGGAATTTGCTTGTAGATATTCCTTTATGGACTAAACCTATGCCTTCTGTGTCTATACATTGTGATTCACAGGCTGCTTGAGCAAAGAACAGAGTTTATAATGGAAAATGCCAGCATATTCGATTGAGACACAATATTGTGCGAGATTTGATGAGTTCAGGGGTGGTTAACTTAGAGTTTGCAAGGTCCGAGTTTAACTTGGCTGACCCTTTGACGAAAGGGCTATGCAAAAAGTTGGTCGTGAAATATCGATGGCGATGAGACTTGTTCCATTCGAAGTGGATTCTATGTGACGTCAACCCAACCCACTATTATCAGAGATCTTGCAAATAGGGTTCAATGTGGTAATAACAAGCCACAAAAGAATCCTACTTAGCAAGTGTCTCTACCTATGGTGTTGTTGACGATAGTGCTCGCTGTAAGTTAATGCGGGTGAGGTTTTTTAGAATCTCTTAATGGAATTCATAGCCATGTTGTATGGTGGTGTGAGTAGTGTATACTTGATGAATTCTACCTATATAAGCGTGGAAGTGGTGCCGCTTCCTATGAGAGTTTGGAACAACTCACTAGAACGCTTATGAAAACCTGAGACTGTGTGCATGGCTGATATCGCACCACACCGTGAACTTGCCTGAAGCTAGTCAATGACATGTCAGTTGTAAGTTTATATAAACAATAGTGAGGTAAGATTCAAGACGTCAATGTCATCTTATTTCTGTTTATACACTTCTTGTGCTAAGTGGCAATTCAAGACGCGAGTCATTGTCCATTATGTGTCATTGTCTTTGTTCGATAGTGCAGAGGTCGGTTTAATAACGTTCAGAAATGTTTGTATATAAGTTTGGATCATGTGGGAGATTGTTAGAAAGTACGTTAAAAGTGCTTTAAAATGTGCTTCAAACTTATATATAAGCATGTAAGATGTCGTTTGGGAGATTGAAAGATGATTTGAACACTTTAAAATTGAATATATCACTTGGATCGATCCATGTATGAGTTGGATCGAACCAAGTAAAAGCTGAAATGAAGTTGAGTATTGTATTGGACATCGATCGATCGATGTAGTATGGTGCAAAGTTGGAACTTTCTGTCCAACATAGATTGATGACATCGATCGATCGATGTGGTCAGGAAGCAAAGTTGGAAGTCTCTGTTCAACATCGGTTGATGACATCAATCGATCGAAGTAACATCGATCGATCACATTGATCGATCGATGTGCCAAAAGACAAAACTCTTCCCCTTGAATTGCATCTTTTGATCCAAGAATCATCTCCCTTCATACATGAACAGTATTCAACTGACATAGAGGTTAATTAAACTGCTGAAATAGGTTTTTAAAGTGGTATTTTATATAACACAAGATCTATAAATATAAGGCATTGCTATCTTGAATATGATGATTAACCTTTGCAAAATTCTGAAATTTTCAGCAAGTTTATCTTCCTACTCTCTCTTCTTCTTCCTCTACTATCAAATACTTCTCTTGTGCAAATTCATTGTCCTCTTGTAGAGCGAACGAAAAGAAGAAGCCATTATATCATGGGAGGCTTATGCCAAGTAGTTCACCTTCCTCGTGGTGGAGGTATTTTAGCTTTAAGGACATCAACTTTTGTTGTGTCTCCACTTTATATTATTTTTGGTGCAAGGATAAACAATTAATTCTTTAATATAAGATATCTCTTTATAATTATTTTTTTAATATGATAGATCTATTTAAGGTGAAAGCGTCGAGCAAGGACGTGATGATTGATTTTTATATGAAGAGACGGTCAGCGAAAGTGAAGATGATTACAAGCAAAGAGTAGAACTAATATGTCAGAAAGATGATTTACAGTATTTATCGATAAAACACAACTGTGTTTTGCTAGGGATGTTCGCATATGAGAAGCCATTTGGCATTCTAGTAAAAAGTTTTCAATAATCGATATGCTTTTCTTTCTTTAAAATACTATTGATGAATAGTGGGAGCTATTATATCTCTTGTAAGTATCTACCAAAAACCAATTTGCAGGTTTGTCAAAATTCAATAAACGGAAGAACAAATAGAGAAGAGTCGAAGTAACTAGAAGCTGAGGAAATGAGAGCAAACCATGAGCAGAAGAAAGCTTCTGCAATTTGTAACCGTCTTACCCGGGTTACAACTGTAACCCGGTTTATATACAATGCAGGAAGAAGAAGAAATATGAAAAATTACCAAACTACCCTCACTTAACTGACTGTACATATTACAAACAAAAGGGCAAAATAGTAATTTTGTAGGTCTTTTAAACATTCCCGCATCCCAACTTCTTCTTCCACCTCTGTCTCCTGCGAATGCTGGCAGACACAACCAACACCACACCTCCATTCCACATGCCACTTTATTCAATTATACAAATTGAACCTTCAATCTTGATACTAAATCCATTTGGTTACAACCTGCTGCATCAATTTAACTGCGTATTGTTCACATCAACACAACGCTTCTCATGTCCATGATCTTCCTCACACTGCCCAGAAGCTCCTTCAACACCCCCTCCCCCTCAATCCTGACTGAGCAAATATATTACAGACTCCCAAAGCCACAGTCAGGATGCACAACCTACGAGAATCAATTGCTTTTGTAAAGATATCAGCAAGCTGCAAATGAGTGTTAATGGGTACAGGTCTAACAATGCCTTCTTGATATTTGTCCCTTACAATGTGACAATCAATTTTAATATGTTTGGTCCTCTCGTGAAACACTGGGTTTTCAACAATATAAATGGCACTTCTATTGTCACAAAAGATATCAACTGGTTTACTATGTTCAACTTTCAATTCTTTCAACATATAGAGAATCCATTGCACCTCACATGTAGTTGAGGCAAGAGCTCTATATTCAGCTTCTGAAGATGACTTGGAAACTATCGTCTGCTTCTTTGCTTTCCAAGAAATCAGGAAACTTCCAAGTAATACACAGTAACCGGTTGCAGACCTCCTACTTTCAGAATAACCTGCCCAGTCTGAATCTGAAAACCCTGTAAGCTTCAATTCACCTGTGCTAGGATACAACAAACCCTGTCCTGCCGTGCTTTTCACATATCTTAATACTCTCTGAGCTGCCTTGAAGTGATAGTAGTGGGAACATCAAGAAACTGGCTAAGTTGTTGTACTGCATAGATAATATCTGGTCTAGTGATAGTCAGATACAGTTGCTTTCCAATCATTCTTCTGTATCCTGACACATCATCTATAAGATCTGAATCATTATGAGCCAACTTCAAATTTTGCTCCATAGGACTCTTGGCAGGCTTAGAAGACAGGGATCCAGTCTCCTAAAGCAACTCCAGTGTGTATTTTCTCTGCCACAGTACAATCCTCCCCTGAGACCTGACAACTTCTAAGCCTAGAAAGTACTTGAGTGGCCCTAAGTCTGTAATCTTGAAGGTCTGATGCAAAGTGGTTTTGAGAGTCTGAATTGCAAGAAGAGAATCACTAGCCACAAGGATGTCATCAACATACACTAGGAGAACCAGAAACACATCTGTGGTTTCCTTGATGAACATGGTATAATCATTTTTAGATTGAGTGTACCCATTAGATGTCAAAAATTGAGTGAGTTTCTCATTCCATTGCCTACTGGCATGTTTCAAACCATGAAGTGACTTAGTAAGCCTACAAACAGTACCAGGGGCAGGAGATGGTAAACCTTCAGGTAATGTCATGTAAATCTCTTGATGCAGATCTCCTTGCAAGAAGGCATTGTTCACATCAAACTGGTGAATGTGCCAGTTTCTGATGGATGCTAATGCCAATATCAGTCTAACAGTGGTCATCTTAGCCACTGGAGAAAATGTGTCACCATAATCAACACCAGCCTGCTGTATTCCCCTTTGCAACCAGCCTTGCCTTGTATCTCTCAATGCTTCCATCAACATTTCTCTTAATTTTATATACCCACTTGCAGCCAATTGGCTTCTTTCCTTTAGGTAACTGCATCAGGCACCAAGTGTTATTTGCTTCTAGTGCTGCCAACTCCATATGCATAGCCTGTTGCCAATGAGCTGATTGTGCTGCTTGGTGGTAGGATGTAGGTTCTTGCTGCACACTAGTGTTAAGCACATAGTTTTTATAACTTGGTGTCAACTGATGGAAGGAATAATGATTCTGCAAAGGATATTTAGGAAGGCGGCTGACAGAGGAAGCCAGTTGATTACAATGATTGTCATGGAGATAAGTTGGAGGATGCTTTTGCCTGATGGGTCTTAAAGGAATATCAGGTGAAGAGAAATGTGGAATATTAGGATCATGAAGCAACTGTTGATATTCTGGGTTGATGGAGAGAGGAATGTCAATACCAAAAAGAGGAGTGGAACTGCCAGACATGGAGTCTTGTGCTGAAGGTGAAGGTGTAGAATCAGTAAAAGAATGGGATGGCACAGAAGAAGATGAACCAGGATGCAATGAGAGAATTGGACGAATCTGATTGGGATAGACATTATGTGTAGGTTCAGAATGCGATGGAATGATAACAGGTGGGTTGGAGCATGGTTGAACATTTGACGGAGGAAAGCTTGCGCTTAAAGAAGATTCAGAGGAGACGAAGGGAAAGTGATGTTCATCAAATTAGACATCCCTAGATATGAGCATGTCTTAGGTTTCAAGATTTTGCAGCAAATAGCCTTTCGTAGAAGATGGAAATCCTAGAAAGACACACTTGATGGCCCTGGGAGTAAACTTTGTGTTGTTAGGTGAATGGTTGTAGGCATATGCCAAGCATCCAAACACCTTGAGCTGTTGATATATAGGTTTTTGTTGATACAACATCTCAAAAGGAGTTCTGTGATGTAATATAGGGGTTGGAATTCGGTTGATAAGGTAAACAACATATGTAATGGCAAAGCCCCAGTAAGGCATAGGCAGGCTTGCCTGAAATTTTAAGGAACGTGCCACAGTAAGTATATGTTGGTGTTTCCTTTCAACTAAACCATTCTGCTGTGGTGTGTATACACAGCTAGTTTGATGAATCATGCCATACTTCAAGTAAAAATCAGGCATGTTAAACTCCTGGCCATTGTCTGTCCTAAGAATTTTAATGGCTTTCTCAAAATAAGTGACAACAAGTTGGCAAAAAATTTGTAGTAAGGGCCTGACCTCAGACTTGGATTTCAACAGATAAACCCAAGTATATCTACTATAATCATCAACGATGGTAAGAAAAAATCTTCGAGCAAACAACGTGGGGTGTTTATTAGGTCCCCAAATATCAACATGAACCAAGTCAAAGGGATTCTCAATTACAGAAGAAGAAACAGGAAAGGGAAGTTTCCTAAGTTTAGCCAAGGGGCAAACATAACAAGGAACAACAAAATCCAACACTTTTATTGAACTATCATATTTCTGCAGCTCTTTTACTCTAGGAACAGAAGCATGTCCTAGCCTGCAGTGCCACAAGTAGCTGCTTGAATCAGATGACTCTGTGGCAAGACAAACTGGACTAGGATTCACCACAGCAGTACCTTGAAGATAGTATAGACCACAGGACAGCTTAGGTGAACCAATCATCCTCTTGGACAATTGATCCTGAATAAAACAATTATTATAATGGAATTGAATAAGTAAACTAGGATCAGAAGTAAGTTTACTGAGAGAAAGAAGATTAAAGGCAAAAGCTGGGACATATAGAACGTCTTTAAGAATCAGAGTAGGACTAACTGCAACTGTGCCAATGTGCGTTGCTGATACTGTGGACTTCGTAGGGAGTTTGATTGTAATGCATTTAACAGGCTTGTAGGAAGAAAACAAAGATAGATGAGATGCAATGTGATCAGTTGCACCAGAGTCTAAAATCCATGTGTTTAAGGCACTAGTATGAGTGTTACCTGCCATCTTATCCACCTGAGCAGACAAGAAAACTCCTTGAAGATCAGGTTTTGCATCCCCCTCAGATTCATCATCTTGCTGCTTAACAGCTTCATCAACCTCTGATTCTGTTGAGGTGTTAGCATGAGTGACTGGATACTCTTCTCAACCTCAACGTCATTCACCTCAGCCATATTAACTCTAGGCTTGGAACTACCAAAACCTGGTAGATATCCATGCTTCTTAAAGCATCTCTCAATGGTGTGTCCTGCCAAACCACAATAGGTACATTGAAACTTTCTATTATCACCAGAATTAAACCTGCCACCTCCGCTTCTAAATCCACTAGACTACTGTCTTTTCACATATACATTAGAAGCCATAGCTTCTGAATTCTCCACCTCATTCATCAGTGCAATATTACCATCCACAAAAACCAATGACGAATCAGACAACACTTTTCTTTCAAATTTCAAAGCCATTGAAAAAGCAGTGTCAATATCAGGTAGAGGTGTCATCACAAAAGCTTGAGACTTAACTGGATCACAATTATTGTTAAGTCCTTTTACAAATTTGATGACATAATCGCTCTCAACATACCTTCTCCTCTCTACGGTTACATTGCACCTGCAACCTCTACAGTTATAGACAGACACAGGCCTTAAAGCCATAAGTTCTTCCCACACAACCTTCATTTCAGTGAAGTAATCAGACACAGTCATAACATCTTGTTTAACATAATAGAAGTTTTCAAGCAATTCAGACAATCTGAAAGGGTCTGTAGTACCATATCTTAACAACAAGTCATTCCACATATCAACAGCACTATCATACCACATAATAATTTGTGCAATAGAAGGAGAAACTGAATTAATTATCCAAGACTGAACCGTACAGTTCACCTGTCTCTATACAGAATATTGAGGATCAATTTCCAGAGGTTTGGGGATTGTACCGTCTATGAAGCCTATTTTATTCTTCACTAGCAGCGCCATTCTGAAAGCACGGCTCCACATATGGAAATTATGAGCATTAAGAGGAGGCTAAGCCAACACCGTTGCAGGACTATCTCCAGGATGTAGATAGTAAGGATTTTGCATCAAATTCTCAACATTTGGATTTTGATTCACTCTCGATCCAAATACTAGATTCTGCGATTGACTATCAGCAGGTGTACTCCGATTATTGCTTGGAGATTCCATTCCATTCAAATTCAAGGGAATCAACAAAATACAAAAGAACTTTACTCACAATACTTGCTAACGAAAAACACACTGATCACAAGCTCTTAGGCACTGATACCATGTCAAAATTCAACAAACGGAAGAACAAATAGAGAAGAGTCAAAGTAACTAGAAGCTGAGGAAATGAGAGCAAATCATGAGCAGAAGAAAGCTTCTGCAATTTGCAACCGTCTTACCTGGGTTACAACTGTAACCGGTTTATATACAATGCATGAAGAAGAAGGAATATGAAAAATTACCAAACTACTCTCACTTAACCGACTGTAAATATTACAAACAAAAGGGCAAAATAGTAATTTTGCAGGTCTTTTAAACATTCTCGCATCCCAACTTCTTCTTCCACCTCTGTCTTTTGCGAATGCTGGCTGACACAACCAACACCACACCTCCATTCCACATGCCATTTTATTCAATTACACAAACTGAACCTTCAATCTTGATACTAAATCCATGTGGTTACAACCTGCTGCATCAATTTAACTGCGTATTGCTCACATCAACACAACGCTTCTCATGCCCATGATCTTCCTCACACTACCCAGAAGCTCCTTCAAAAATGTTCAAATAATCGGGTGGTGAAAATTATCGCATAACGAGGATACGAATCACGTTACGTCTACTAAGACGTATATATTGACAGTTAAATATAATTCACAAAAAATATGGACCACCGGTTGGTCGCTTCAAACTGAACACATATGCAGCAGTTGGCCGCTATGCAGCCAATGGTGGAGCCATTGTTCGTGACTCAGCTGGCTCATTTATACATGCGATTTCTTTTCCACTACGGCTCGATTTACCTTTGCGGGTGGAGGCATATGCTGCCTTTCTTGCTACTATGTATTATCTTCCACTATTTGAATGCTTTACCCTGGAGGTAGATTGCGCCGAGCTTCTGAACATTATTGCTTCCGCCGCATCATCCCTGGCTCCCGATTTGCTTCGTTTTAGCAGTTTTCTGCACTCGCTTGCCATGCCGCTTATACACACACTGTGCGAGACAAACATGCCTGCCCATTTGTTTGCTCAGTTGGCGATCCCCACACATATGTTGACTGTCTAGACCTCGCTTCCCTCCTTGCCCATAGACGTTCGCGGACATGTCCTTGCCAATATTTCACTACCTTCTTTTCGGCATTCCAATTGCCATGCGTATCATAGAGCGCAACCACCTTGAATGCATGACTGCGGCTGCAACTGAAATGTCTCCTACTGGGTTGGCGAATTTCGACAGTTGTTGCCGTGGCCTCCAAGGATACGGGTACGCTTTTCGCTATCAGTTTTTAATTTCCTTTTTTTGGAATTTCATGTTCGCAAATTGACGTTGCTTTCTGGGGCAGCATTGTTTCCTGAGGTGCATGTTCCTTCACTGGACCTGCTACAGTTTAAGACTCTCATTCGGATTGCCGTGCATTTTGCTCTGTTGCCTTGGTCCTCTTTAGGGCCAGGCAAGTGGGTACATGGATAGTTACTCTTTCGCTGTTTTATTTACTACGTATTATTTTTTGCATCGGTTGCTTTTTGACCTATCTTTTCTTGCCTGCTTGTGCTGAGAGAGGATGATTGGACTGGCTCATTGCTATGCTTCGCCGTGATCATTGCATAAACGGTTGCCTTGGTTATGCTAAATTCAATACTTCCATTGTATTCTATAATAGTTAGTTCCTTCAAGATATTTACATTTTTACTTTAGTGGACTCGCATACTCCTTTTTATTTATCTTTGGGAGAGTCTCCCGTAACCATAGGACCACATATGTAACCACGCTATTCCTCCGTCACAAGTGAAGGTTAACTATATTAATAAAACTCCAGACGGTACCACCCATCCTTCAAATACACACACACACACATACATATACATATACATACATATATATGTATGTATATATATGTGTGTGTGTCTATATATATATATATATATATATATATATATATATATATATATATATATATATATATTGAAATCGGCTATTTGATCCTAAAAATTTACTAAAGCCAGGTTGTTGCTGCCATAAAAGCTTTCAAGAAAATTTGGCCTTTTGTCCAGCTTATAGTAATTATTTATTATAGTAGTCATAAGAACAATAAAATTGTTATTGATCAAATGAAACACAGAATCCTTTTTATTCAACCGTGTCCAAAAATTTCAAAAACTGCCTTTGGCCAAGATAAGATTGATGCTGAAATAAAATCTTTAACTTTAATTAGCTGCTAGTTTATTATGTGTTACTTTAACATATTAATGATTACAATATTGCAGCTGTTAGTGTAGAAAAAGTTGAATGTTGTAACTGGGAAGAAAATATTCTGATCTTACAGAAAATTATTATTTCTTCCATTCATTGAATTACACCACCGTCTTATCAATACATTTAATTGGTCAATGTGTGAATCAAATAATAATAATTGGTCTACGTAATTTTTTTACATTAGTTTAATATTTTTTAGGAGAAATGCCAGAAGTTTTATTTGCAAATATATGAAGATATTGGGAGCCAGATATGTGGAGGTACATACGGTCAGTATATTGAATCGTTGTTTCTCTTGTTAGTTCTTTAATATATATTGACATATGACATAAAATTTCAATGGAAAACAAGCTGAAAAATGAGAAAAATAAAGGCTATTTTATGCTGGCATAAAAGCTTTAATTTAAATGAAATGCTAGTTTATTAGACGTCACTTTAGCAAATACTAATAATAACAAAAGACGAGCTGTTAAAGTATAAAGTGTAGCGTCCCGCTCCCGAGCCCTAGCCTCGGTAACAGTGTATCCGTCGTATCTCACTAAGGAGAATACAAAGCGTCACCTCAACCTGTTACACGTCCATGTTGACATAGAATTTTTTTTTCTTTTTCGCGGAAACGATTAAAATCAATACTAATTTGGATTTAATAAACCTCAATAAAACAAAGGCATCATTATTAGGCTGATCAGGCCCTACAAGTCAAAGTCAAATGTCTAAAAGAAATTGTCTCAACGTACTAATGAAAAATATAAATATCAATGTCACCCCAAGAATATCATAAACCGTCCATCTCTGCCCTCGCTGCAATCATATCTACTGGTCACTCAGCCCACTCCACGACATCGGTCCCATCCTCAAGGAAGATATAGTCATACCCAGTATCGGTCTCACCTGGAATAGTAGCGGGTGAGTGATGGTAATCACCCAGTATGTGCCTCTCAAAACAATACAAAGAGTACATACCCAAAAAGATATAAACACATAACACATAAAACATGATAGCATGGCTTATACGGAAAAGTAAACCACTCCACATAAAAATGCGCAAGTATGTGATGCATGCTCAATCAACGTGTCACACGCAACGAGAATCATGTCATGCAATATGCCCCTAGACCTACCTGCAATGCATGCTCCCGGGTCCTAAATCCAGCGTCATGGTCTCTAGCCACCACTAGCCGTTTGGACACCCACGCGCTATAGACGCAGTATGTCTCATGACCCCGGTGCCCTATAGACACGGTAAGTCATCCCGATACCCACGCCCTATAGACGGAGTATACCTCATGCAATGCACGTGCCATAAATGCAGGAACACCACACAACCGCCATTACTTCCCTCTGTACCACGTCCGTCTCCCATTACTTAGCCTACTTATTTTATTATTTTATTTTACCCCTTTTTTTTAATTGGGTTCAGCCGAACTGGCCAAACCCTTTGCCCTTTTATTATTATTTTTTCCTTAATCGAATTGGGTTCAGCCGAAAAAGGCCAACACTTTATCTTTTTTTAATATATAAATATATATATTATTTGTTTACTATTTATTAATTTAACCTTTCTTTTTTTTCTAAATCCCCACTGGGTTCGGCCGAATGGCCCTTTAATTTAATTTTTTTTTTATAAATATATCTATAACCACACGGATGGGGGCAGGTTTCTGCCACCCCCAAAAACCAACATTAACATATATATATATTTTCTTGTACAAATATGCAACAAAGCGGCCGAAGATGGCCCAAATTTTTTTTGTTTATATTAAAATACGAAATCTGCCGGAACACAAAAAAAACCCATCACCCATTAATAACACATAAAAAAAATTTAATAAAAAAACAAGATACAATCGGCCCTCCCAAAACAAACGATATAATATATATATTTACAGAATTGAAATATGCAGCATACACTTGCACTTCTCATCAACAAAGAGAATACATCAACAAATTCATGATCAAATCAAGAATAAAAAAACAACAATAAACACATCAAATACCGTTTTGAGCATGCAAACTTCATACCATTTTGAGAGAATAAATAATATGCACCTACCTCGATCCTAGCAAGAACTTAAATACGAGAGATGATGGTGATGATATGGTTGTGATTCCCACTCCTCTTGATGTCTTGGATCAAAGAACTTTTATTTTTTTCTTTTGGGTGTCGTAAGTTTTGATGGGAGAAGGGGAAGAGGGCTGTCGTTGTTTTTTTTTTGAGAGAGGGGGAGGGGATTAGGGTTTGATATATATAATAAGAGATTGGGGGAATAAGGGTGGGATGATAAGTGAGGAAAATTAAGGATAAGGTTTGATTAATGGTTTGGGATAGAATTAGTTAGTTAAATATTATTTTCTTTTTTTTTCCTACCCACTATATCTTCACACGGCACACACACACTTTTAATTTATACTTATTATTAAATTCTCTCTCTCTTTTTTTTTAAAATTTATATACGGGTATAACATCCTACCCCCCTTACAAAAAGTTTCGACCCCGAAACTTGCGGTACCTTACTCAAAGAGGTGGGGATAGCGGTCGCGCATTTGCTCTTCTAGTTCCCATGTCGCTTCATTCTCCCGGTGGTTGCTCCATTGAACCTTGACAAAGGGAATAATCCTTCTTCTCAGCTCCTGATCCTTCCGGTCAAGAATTCTGATCGGTACCTCTTCATAGGAAGCATCTAGCCTGATCTTAAGTGGTTGAGCATCTAACACATGACTTGTGTCCGATACGTACCTCCTCAACTGTGAGACGTGAAATACGTTGTGCACCTGAGCCAGTATCGAGTGTAGCGCCAGTCTGTAGGCCAAGTCTCCAACCTTCTCGAGTATCTCATAAGGTCCAATAAAACGAGGCTTCAACTTCCCTTTAACTCCAAAACGTGTCACACCCTTCATGGGTGACACCTTGAGATAGACTTTTTCTCCCTTCTCGAATTCCAAAGGTCGTCTCTTCATGTCGGCCCAACTCTTGCTTCTATCCTGAGCCGTCTTAAGACGTTCACGAATCAGTTTTACTTTCTCTTTAGTTTGCTCAATTATCTCGGGACCCGTCAACACACGCTCGCCAACCTCGTCCCAGTGAACAGGTGACCTACACTTACGTCCATACAAGGCCTCGAATGGTGCCATGTCTATGGCACTGTGATGGCAATTATTATAGGAGAACTCAATCAACTTAAGCATGCTGTCCGAGTTCCCCTTGAAATCCAACGCACACGCCCTCAGCATGTCCTCCAGGGTCTGAATGGTCCTTTCAGACTGACCATCGGTCTAAGGGTGGAAAGCAGTGCTCAATCGTAACTCAGTCCCCATTTTCTTCTGACAGGCTGCCCAGAATTGAGAAGTAAACTTCAGATCACGATCAGATACTATGCTAACTGGCACTCCATGAAGGCAGACAACATTGTCGATGTACATATTTACCAACCTCTCCACTGTAAGTCCGCTAGGGATAGGTAAGAAATGAGCGGACTTAGTCAATCGATCCACGATTACCCATATCACATCATTCCCATTTCTTGTCCTCAGAAGCCCAACCACAAAGTCCATTGTCACATGCTCCCACTTCCATTCGGGTATCTCCAGTGGTCGCATCAGTCCACCCGGCCTCTGATGTTCTGCCTTAACTTGCTGGCAAACAAGGCACCTTTCCACAAACTCAGCGATGTGCCTCTTCATGCTGTTCCACCAATAATATTTCTTCAGATCATTATACATTTTCGTAGCACCAGGGTGGATAGATAGTTTCGAATTATGTGCTTCTTTCAACAATTCCCTCCTGAGGTCCTCAACATCCGGCACACATAACCTTCCTTGGTACCATATACTGCTGTCATCATGAACCTGAAATCCATCTACCTGGATGGTCAGCATTCTTTCTCGGATATCCCTAATTGCGGCGTCATCTTTCTGTGCTTTCTTAATCTGATCCACCAGAGTTGGGGTGATAATCAGTGCTGCCAGAACATCTGCAGTAGAATCCACAAGATCCAAGTCAAACTCTGCCATTTCCCTTTCTAGAGTCGTCTGCCGAGCATGGCTCGATTTTCTACTTAAGGCATCCGCAACCCAGTTGGCCTTCCCTGGATGATAGCTGATGGTCAAATCATAATCTTTCAATAACTCTAACCATCTCCTTTGGCGCATGTTCAACTCCTTTTGCGTGAACAGATACTTGAGGATTTTATGATCAGTGAACACCTCGCACTTCACTCCGTATAAATAGTGGCGCCAGATTTTCAGTGCGAACACCACCGCTGCTAGCTCCAGATCATGAGTCGGATAGTTCTGCTCATAGGGCTTAAGCTGTCGTGAAGCATACGCAATGATCTTGCCGTTTTGCATCAACATGCATCCTGAAACACAAAAGTTAGACCACATCTTTAATTGTATACAAAATCAATTGAAATTATATACATTTACCTAGCCCGTTCTTAGAAGCGTCACTGTAAATGATAAACCCTTCCGACGCGGAGGGTTGAGCAAGAACAGGGGCTGTGGTCAGTCTCCTTTTTAATTCAGCGAAGCTCTGCTCGCACTCAGTGGTCCATTCAAACTTCGACTTCTTCTGCGTCAATCGGCTCAGAGGAACTGCAATAGATGAGAAGCCCTCGACAAACTTCCTGTAGTATCCAGCAAGACCGAGAAAACTCCTTACTTCAGTCACATTAGTGGGTCTAGGCCACTCGGTGATCGCCTCTACCTTCTTTGGATCCACAGAAATTCCCTCTTCCGAGACCACAAGACCCAAAAAGGCTACGCTCTTCAACCAGAACTCACATTTACTGAACTTGGCGTACAATTTGCTTCTCCGAAGGGTCTCTAGAACCTCCCTCAAATGCTCAGCATGAGTCTCTTCGTCAGGAGAGTATATCAGGATATCGTCGATGAACACTACTATGAACTTATCCAGTTGTTTCCGAAATACTGTGTTCATTAGGTCCATAAAGGCGGCTGGGGCGTTGGTTAATCCGAAAGGCATAACCAGGAATTCGTAGTGACCATAACGTGTTCGGAAAGCAGTCTTTGTTGTATCCCCTGATTTGATCCTCAACTGATGGTAACCGGATCGCAAATCAATTTTGGAAAATACTTTAGCCCCCTGAAAGTAATTTTGTTAATGACAATTTAACGAGTAACCGAAAAGTTTAATTTATAACTCCAAATTTATCCTTACCCGTAGCTGATCAAAGAGATCCTCGATTCGAGGTAAGGATACTTGTTCTTGATGGTGATCTTATTGAGCTCCCGATAATCTATGCATAATCTCATGCTTCCATCCTTCTTCTTCACAAACAGGACTGGAGCACCCCAAGGTGATACGCTGGGTCGAATAAATTTACGATCCAACATTTCCTGTAACTGCTCCTTCAACTCCTTGAGTTCTGCTGGTGCCATGCGGTAGGGTGCCCGGGTACAAGATTAATCTCGAACTCTACTTGTCTTCCTGGAGGTAGTCCTGGTAGCTCCTCAGGGAAAACGTCTGTAAATTCCTTTACTACGGGAATTTGGTCAATCTGTGGAACCTCCTTCTCGACACCCATGGAGAAAATCAGGAATCCCTCTCCTCCTTTCCTTAGTGCTCGGAAAGCCTGAGCTGCAGTCAGATAGATCTTCTGAGGTGCCTTGTTCAATTTAGAGTTTCCTTGAAAAGTAGTTTCCCACAACTCAGGCATCTTCATGCTGACCTGGAGTCGCCGGCAATCAATATTGGTACAATACTTTGCCAAAAAGTCCATACCCAGAATAATGTCAAAGTCGTGCATCCAGATCGGTATCAAGGTCGCAGAGAACTGCAGATTGTTAATCTCCAATTCACATCCCTTATAATGATGATGGGACACGAGTACTTGGTCGCCAGTGGCTTGTGTACGGTAGGGAGTCTCAAGCCATTCAGGGAAAACATCCAGATTCTTGGCAAACCTCTTTGCCATAAACGAGTGACTCGCCCCACTATCGAACAGAACATTGGTTGGCACTTTGTTAATTAAAATCACACCTAACACATTCAAGGTTTAGCACACAACATGCAATAACAACACATAGAATTTAATTCAACTTCGAATTTAAATACTTAAATAATATACCTGTAACCACGTCGCCTGACTCCTCGACCTCTGCATCTGTCATCGCATGGACCCGAGCATTGGTCCGGCCTCGGCCTCCCTGCTGTGCCTGAGTCTGCGTATTTACTTGAGCTGGTGCAGAGCATTCCCTAGCTAGATGTCCTTGCTTCCCACATATATAGCAAGCCCTCTGAGCCTTCCAACATTGCCCCGGATGAGAACGTCCGCACAATGTGCAATGTGAGGCAGGTGCCACAGCCCTCACTGGCTACGCATTGGTCGGTACTGGTCCTTCAATCATCGGTGTCTGACTCACTGTACCTTGCTGTCGCTCTGGTCGGAAAGGTTGCCCGGACTGAGGGCGTCGGGGCACCTTCAGCCATCTCCCCGATCTGCCAGCATGCAAATCCTCACGGGGTCTCTTAAGTCTATCTAATGCAGCAGCCCTATCCAAGTTCCTCTCAACACGTCTGCATACCTCCAGTAGTCCCTCAAATGTCGTGGGCTCTGCACAAACAATAGCCTGCTGGATGCGAAAACTCAAACCGGTCTAGAACTTCAGCATCTTGTCCTCCTCATTGTCCATGATACATGACATATACTGACCCAGCTCGTGAAACTTCTCAGAATACTGATCGACTGTCATGGACCCCTGTGTCAGCATCTGGAACTCTGCCATCCTTCTCTGAATAGCGCTGCTCGGAACATAGTGCTTCTTATAATCCTCCACAAACTGCTCCTAAGTCACCGGTGGAGTCAATCTACTCTTTACTCTATTCCACCATCTTTCAGCTTCCCCTTCCAGAAACGGGGTCGTTATCTCCACTTTTAGATCCGCAGGTACCTGTATAAGCCTTATCTGTTCGGTCACATTTTTGAGCCAGATCTCGGCTTCCTCAGGCCGAGTGGTACCTCTGAACATCGGTATCTGGGAGTTCTGCATCTCCCTGTAGTAGAACCGTAAGCCTTGCTGCGGTGGTGGTGGTGGTTGTTGTTGTTGCTATTGCTGCTGAGTTTGCTGAAGTATCTAAGCGATCTGCGCCTGTTGCTATGCCATCTGTGTTTACTGTTGCGCCATCTGTGTCTGCTGATTAGCTATCAAGGCCGTCAGATTGGCCAGCGTATCAGCAAGGTTTTGGGGAATAGCCCCTTGCCCATGTTGCTCGTCTCCGTTATGTCCTCCATTTCCCTAGAGGTTCACGTCTTGGTGGCATTGTCTGTAAATAGGTTAACACATGTTATACAAAATTTAAAGTTAAGAGTATCGTAAAGAGATATAAAATTGGAGGGCAAAAATGGTAGCCTATAACGTATACTCACTAACGGCACACACCACCCGAAACCCAATCATAGCTTATGTTTACTTCATTTTATTTAAGTTAAAAAAATATCATTTGAAAACAGATCGTCACTTATTTCTAGGGGTGATTAACTAATTTCACGTTCCCGAGGCGTATCTGAAGCCTGGGCTCTGATACCACCTATAGCGCCCGCTCCCGAGCCCTAGCCTTGGTAGCAGTGCACCCGCCGTATCTCACAAAGGAGAATACAAAGCATCACCTCAACCTGTTACACGTCTGTGTTGACATAGAAATTTTTTTTTCTTTTTCGCGAAAACGATTAAAATCAATACTAATTTGGATTTAATAAACCTCAATAAAACAAAGACATCATTATTAGGCTGACCAGGCCCTACAAGTCAAAGTCAAATGTCTAAAAGAAATTGTTTCAACGTACTAATGGAAAATATAAATATCAATGTCACCCGAAGAATATCATAAACCGCCCGTCTCTGCCCTCGCTGCAATCATATCTACTGGTCACTCAGCCCAGTCCACGACATCGGTCCCATCCTCAAGGAAGATATAGTCATACCCAGTATCGGTCTCACCTGGAATAGTAGGGGGTGAGTGATGGTAATCACCCAGTAGGTGCCTCTCAAAATAATACAAAGAGTACATACCCAAAAAGATATAAACACATAACACATAAAACATGATAGCATGACTTATACGGAAAAGTAAACCACTCCACATAAAAATGCGCAAGTACGTGATGCATGCTCAATCAACGTGTCACACGCAACGAGAATCATGTCATGCAATATGCCCCTAGACCTACCTGCAATGCATGCTCCCGGGTCCTAAATCCAGCGTCGTGGTCTCTAGCCACCACTAGCCGTTTGGACACCCACGCCCTATAGACGCAGTATGTCTCATGACCCCGGTGTCCTATA
Source organism: Eustoma russellianum (assembly GCA_036186865.1). Lineage (NCBI taxonomy): Eukaryota > Viridiplantae > Streptophyta > Magnoliopsida > Gentianales > Gentianaceae > Eustoma > Eustoma russellianum. The sequence goes on along the minus strand of AP025072.1, from coordinate 3,005,820 downwards.
GACACGGTAAGTCATCCCGATACCCACGCCCTATAGACGCAGTATACCTCATGCAATGCACGTGCCATGAATGCAGGAACACCACACAGCCGCCATTACTTCCCTCTGTACCACGTCCGTCTCCCATTACTTAGCCTACTTATTTTATTATTTTATTTTATTTTATCCCCTTTTTTTTTAATTGGGTTCAGCCGAACTGGCCAAACCCTTTGCCCTTTTATTATTATTTTTTTCTTAATCAAATTGGGTTCAGCCGAAAAAGGCCAACCCTTTATCTTTTTTTAATATATAAATATATATATATATATATATATATATATATATATATATATATATATATATATATATATTATTTGTTTATTATTTATTAATTTAACCTTTCTTTTTTTTTCTAAATCCCCACTGGGTTCGGCCGAATGGCCCTTTAATTTAATTTTTTTTATAAATATATATATAACCGCACGGATGGGAGCATGTTTCGGCCACCCCCAAAAATCAACATTATCACATATATATATTTTCTTGTACAAATGTGCAACAAAGCGGCCGAAGATGGCCCAAATTTTTTTTATTTATATTAAAATACGAAATCTGCCGGAACACAAAAAAACCCATCACCCATTAATAACACATAAACAAATTTAATAAAAAAAAACAAGATACAATCGGCCCTCCCAAAACAAACGATATAATATATATATTTACAAAATTGAAATATGCAGCATACACTTGCACTTCTCATCAACAAAGAGAATACATCAACAAATTCATGATCAAATCAAGAATAAAAGAACAACAATAAACACATCAAATACCGTTTTGAGCATGCAAACTTCATACCATTTTGAGGGAATAAATAATATGCACCTACCTCGATCCTAGCAAGAACTTAAATACGAGAGATGATGGTGATGATATGGTTGTGATTCCCACTCCTCTTGATGTCTTGGATCAAAGAACTTTTTTTTCCTTTTGGGTGTCGCAAGTTTTGATGGGGGAAGGGGAAGAGGGCTGTCGTTGTTTTTTTTAGAGAGGGAGAGGAGATTAGGGTTTGATATATATAATAAGAGATTGGAGGAATAAGGATGGGATGATAAGTGAGGGAAATTAAGGATAAGGTTTGATTAATGGTTTGAGATAGAATTAGTTAGTTAAATATTATTTTCTTTTTTTTTCATACCCACTATATCTTCACACGGCACACACACACTTTTAATTTATACTTATTATTAAATTCTCTCTCTTTTTTTAAATTTATATACGGGTATAACATCAAGGATTGAATTTTATTGTTCTGTAATCGTGTTAAGAGACAATTGCATTCTTACATTTGATTTTCCTTCAGAATCGTTTTAAGAGTTTTGTTTGTTGACTTTGGATCCACGACAAAACAGAACTTTGTCTGTTGCTAGGCTGGCATGTCCGCACATGAGAAGCCATTTGGCTTTCTAGTAAAAAGTTTTCGATAATCGATATTCTTTTTTTCTTTAAAATATTATTGATGAATATTGGGAGCTAATCTGTTGAAGGAAGTCTTCGCTAGAAAGCTGTTGTTGAAGATGCAAATAAAGAAGGTAGCAAACAAGCACAATCTGCGAGAAGTAGCTCAGGATGATTTCTATACGTTGGATTGATGTTGCAATCAAAGGTTAGGATTGATTGTTGACCAGGCTACAAGGGTGGACTACAGGAGTGGAAGGTGCTGCGCTGGTGAAGTGAGCAAGAAGGAGGTTGAAGAAGAAGAAGACGCACGGGAGTTTTTAAACAGGGGCGAGAAGACATCTTTGCCCCTGGTTCATATCTTGTACCATTACAATAATAAGGGCAGTTTAGTAATTTCACGTCTATAATTTTGTTATAACTGCTGTACAAAAACGGGTTGCTCTCCAACCCGTTCTTAGACGGTTAATTTTTGGAGAAACAATTCCTCCCTGTGCCATTGCTCTTTTCTCTGGTTTTTTCTCCTCTCAATCGCTCTCACCTTCCTTCTTCATTTCCTTGTTTCAATTTTTGTCATGGTATCAGAGCTTTTGGTGATCATGATTGATCTGTCTTGAGAATATACAGTGACTCTATTTTTGAATCCTGTTCATCTTGAATTGTTTCTGCAATGGCTTCGTCAAGCAATAATCGAGGTACACCTGTGGAGAGCAACTCGTAGAATATATTGTTTGGAACAAGAACAAATCAAAATCAAACTTCAAAAAATACACTGCAGAGTCCTTTCTATCTGCATCCTGGTGATAGTACTTCGACTGTATTGGCCCAGCCTCCGTTGAGCACTCATAACTTTCACAACTGGAGTCGTCTTTCAGGATGGCATTGCTAGTGAAGAAAAAGATAGGTTTCATTGATGGCACAATTCCAAAACCATTGGAGGCTGATCCTTTATATCTTATATAGAGGCAAGTTAATTCTATGATATAATCCTGGATAATGAATTGTGTTTCTCAATCTATTGCACAAAGTATTATGTGGTATGATAGTGCTGTTGATATGTGTAACGCTTTGACTCTAAGGTATGATGGTACGGATCCATTTAGACTCTCTGAATTGCTTGAAAATTTTTACTGCATCAAGCAAGATACCTTATCTGTGACTAATTACTTTACAAAAATGAAAGGTGCTTGGGAAGAACTTATGGATTTTAGACCTGTACCTACCTGTAATTGTAGAGGTTGTCTGTGACTATAGAGATGAAGAAATTTGTTGAGAGTGACTATGTTATTAAATTTGTGAAAGGATTGAATGACAATTTTGCAGTTAAATCACAGGTGTTTGTGATGGCACCTCTGCCTGATATTAATACTGCGTTTTCAATGGATTTAAAGTTTGAGAGGAAAGTTATGTCTGGATCCTCTGTGGTTGTTTTTGATGGTAATGCTACATTGATGAGTGATGGTGTGGAAAATTCAGAAGGCTTTGTTGCCAATGCGTATGTAAAAAGGCATCAGACTGGTGGATATACGAGAGGCAGTGGTAGATACTCTCAAGGGGATAACGGATATTATCAATGCACTCATTGTGGTATGTTGGGACATACTGTTGACAGATGCTTTAAAAAGCACGGGTACTCCCTAGGTTTATTCCTTCTAAACCTATAATCAATATGACTGAGGTTGTTGAAGTAGAACCTGAGGTGAGTCAGGTTGAGAGGAGTGTCCAATCCCTGATGTTAACTCCTCAACAAAATCAGAAGTTGCTGAAGTGGCTGAGTAAGCATGAAGATGGTTCAGAGGAAGGAGTGGGGCCTGTTGCTCAGGGTGTTGTCATGTCTGCCCAGGCTGGTAAGTTGGCAGGTAATACTCCTACTGATGTCTTAAACACATGGATTTTAGATTCTGGTGCAACTGATCACATTGCATCAAACCTTTCCTTATTTTCTGCTTACAGACCTGTAAACCATATCTCTATTAAACTGCCTACCAAGATGACAGTAGCAGCAACACACATTGGCACAGTTGTCAATTCCTATCTAACTCTCAAGGATGTCTTGTATGTTCCAGTTTTTGCCTTCAATCTTTTATCCCATAGTAAGCTTACTTCTGATCCTAGCTTACTCATTCAGTTTCATTGTGATACTTGTTTGATATAGGATCAATTGTCGAAGATAATTGATTTAGCTAAATTGTTCCATGGCTTATACTATCTGCAAGGGACTGCAACCTTGAGTGCTATGCCAACCTGCCTTGCTACAAAAGCGTCTGACACAGCTAGTGTACTATGGCATTGCAGGCTGGAGCATGCCTCAATGCCCAGAAGAATGGAAATCAAGAAGCATGATGCTTCAGTGTCAGCACAAGAGCTCTTCATTCCCTGTTCCACATGTCCCTTAGCCAAGCTCAGAAAGCTCCCTTTTCTGTTTCCCTTTCAATTTGTAAAAATCCTTTTGATTTTGTCCATGTTGACATTTGGGGGCCAAACAAGCACCCCACATTATATGCCCAAAGATTCTTCCTTACAATTGTAGATGATTACAGTAGATATGTTTGGGTCTACTTATTGAAATCAAAGTGTGAAGTCAGAGGTTTATTACAAAACTTCTGTCAATATGTTGCTACTTAATTCGGAAAAACCATTAAAATCCTTAGATTAGATAATGGCCAGGAGTTTAATATGCCTGAGTTTTATATGAAGCATGGCATGATTCACCAGAAAAGATGTGTATACACACCACAACAAAATGGTGTATTGGAAAGAAAGCACCAACATATACTCACAATTGCAAGGTCACTGAAATTCCAAGCATATGTGCCCGTCTTATTGGGGCTTTGCCATCCTACATGCTGTATATCTTATTAATCTCATACCAACTCCTATTCTTCACCATAAAACACCTTTTGAACTGTTATATCAAAATAAACTTGTTTACCAACACCTTAAAGTGTTTGGCTTCCTTGCATATGCCTATAACCAGTTGCCTGGCAAACATAAGTTTACTCTCAGGGCCATTAAGTGTCTCTTTCTTGGTATTCCTTCTACCACAAAAGGTTATATTTTACAAAACCTTGAAACCAAAGAAATCTTTGTCTCCAGAAATGTTCAATTTGATGAGCACCACTTTCCTTTTGATCCCAACTCAGATTCCAAACATACTGAATTACCCATTCAGACAGCTCTTAACTCTCCTAATTTCTTCACTGACCCTTCATTTTTCCATCATATGTACCAGCCTCTCATGTTCCTACACACCAAACATCACCTAATTCTTCTGCAGATTCCCTAGCTGATCATTCTGCACCTAATTCTTCTGCTCAGCCATCACCTTCCACATCACTATCACCTCCTACAAGCACCATTCCAACAACCAGCCCTGAATTCACTCTAGACATTCCCCTCATCATTAATCTAGATGATCAATTATTGATCTCTGATCCTACTATTCCTCATATTTCAGAACCTGAAACTTCATTAATGGCAGCCAAACAAAAAAAAAACCACCAGCCTATCTTCATGACTATCATTACAATCATCTTACAACATCTGCTCCTAAATATCCTCTTCAATCTCACTACTCATTGCATCAGTTGACACCAAAATACAAAAATTATGTGCTTAATGTTAGTTTGCAGCAAGAACCTACAACTTGTCACCAAGCAGCGCAGTTAGCTCACTGGCAGCAGGCTATGCAAGCTGAGCTAGCAGCCTTGGAGGCCAATGATACTTGGAGCTTCGTCCAGTTGCCTACAGGTAAAAAACCAATTGGGTGTAAGTGGGTATACAAAATAAAAAGGAAGGCTGATGGAAGCATTGAACGTTAAATGGCTAGGTTGGTTGCGAAGGGGTACACTCAGCAAGCTGGGATTGATTATAGTGATACCTTCTCTCCTATTGCCAAAATGACAATTTTTAGGCTCAAATTGTATTAGCTTCTCTTAGAAACAGGCATCTTCATCAATTGGGAAAATTACACTTAGACCCCTGTGGTTTGGCTTAATTATAAAAGCCTCCCCTCTCGTTTGAAAATATGCATTTACCTCCTCTATAGTTTGGGTTAAAAATGCACCGGCTTATTTTCGGCAAAAAACCACAGGGGGTAAACATGCCGGAAATTAGCCGTTGCCTTTTTAACCCAAACCATAGGGGAGGTAAATGTATATTTTCAAACGAGAGGGGAGGCTTTTATAATTAAGCCAAACCACAGGGTGTCTAGGTGTAATTTTCCCTAAAAAGACAAATTTTATGTTTCATTAAATTCTATTCAATTTTATATGCATATATATGTGTGTGTGTGTGAGTGTATATATATATGTGTCTATATATATATGTATGTATATATATATAGACACACACATACATATATATACTATTTATTTTCTATTCAGTTCTATTCACTTAATAAAACACATACGCATTAACGTCTTTAATATAAAAAGGACAAAATTTATTTTTCATTCATTTAGATTCAGTTATATATGCATATATGTATATACATGCATATATTTTTTTTATAAATGGAAGGATACCTTCCGGACTTTATTTATGCATCAAATATCCCACGTTAATGGCCGAGGGTAGCCGTTACTACAAACTAAAATAAAAGAAAACGAAATCAGATGATCAGGTATATACATGCATATATATATATATATATACATACATACATATATATATATATACATATATATAAGCATTCATGCATTGAAGATCGTTATTATCTCTAATTTTCATTAGGTAAGCGCAAAGAAAAAATTACACTTAGACCCCCTGTGGTTTGGCTTAATTCCAAAAACCTCTCCTCTCGTTTGGAATTATACATTTATCTCCCCTATGGTTTGGGTTAAAAAGGCACCGGCTAATTTCTGGCATGTTTACCCCCTATGGTTTTGCCAGAAATTGGTCGTTATATTTTTAACCCAAACTATAAGGGAGGTAAATGTATAATTCCAAACGAGAGGGGAGGTTTTTGGAATTAAGCCAAACCACAAGGGGTCTAAGTGTAATTTTCCCTAATCAAAATGATGTCAACAATGCTTTTCTTCATGGGGATTTGCATCAGGAAATCTACATGGCCCTGCTTGAGGGTGTGTCTTCTCCTCCTCCTGGTATAGTATGTAAGCTCACCAAGTCCTTATATGGTTTAAAGCAAGCTAGTAGGCAGTGGAACAAGAAGCTAACCCAGTTTCTCTTATCTAATGGCCATAGACAGTCCAAGCATGATTACACTATGTTCACCAAAGAAACTTCAGGCACATTCCTTGTTCTTCTGGTTTATGTAGATGACATTTTAGTGGCTAGTGATTCTTTGTCTGAAATACAAGATCTGAAGGATTCTTTACATCAGGCCTTTTATATCAAAGACCTTAGCTCTCTCAAGTATTTCCTAGGCTTAGAAGTGGCCAGGTCTCAGGGAAGATTGTGTTATGCCAAAGGAAATACACCTTGGAATTACCGCCAGAAACTGGAACCCTGGCCTCTAAGCCTGCCAAGAGTCCCATGGAGCAGAACCTGAAGTTGGCACACAATGAATCAGATCTGATAGGAGATGTATCTGGATATAGAAGAATGATTGGGAAGTTGTTGTACTTGACAATTACCAGGCCAGATATTACATATGCAGTGCAGCAACTCAGCCAGTTTCTTGATGTTCCTACTAGCTTGCATCTTAAGGCAGCACAGAGAGTGTTGAGGTACCTAAAAGGCAGACCAGGGCAAGGAATTTTCTATCCAAGTACAGGTGATTTGAAGATTACAACCTTTTCAGACTCAGATTGGGGAGTATGTTTAGAGACAAGGAAGTCAGTGACATGATATTGTGTACTGCTTGGAATTTCATTGATATCCTGGAAGGCTAAGAAGCAAACTACAATCTCCAAGTCTTCTTCAGAGGCTGAATATAGAGCTCTTGCCTCAGCCATTTGTGAGGTGCAATGGATACTTTATTTGCTGAAGGATTTGAAGGTTGATCATTGTGAGCCAGTTGATTTATTTTGTGATAATAGGAGTGCTATTTACATTGTAGAGAATCCAGTGTTTATGAGAGAACCAAACATATAGAGATTGATTGCACATTGTAAGAGATAAGTACCAAGAAGGTATTACCAGGCCGGTGCCTATTAGTACTAGACTGCAACTTGCTGACATTTTCACCAAGGCCTTGGTTTCATTCAAGTTAAGCATCCTGACTAAGACTTTAGGGGTTTGTAATTTGTTTGCTCAGTCAGGATTGAGGGGAGGTATTGAAGGAAGCCTTCACCAGCAAGCTGTTGTTGAAGATGCAAGTGAAGAAGGTAGCAAACAAGCACAATCCGCGAGAAGTAGCTCAGGATGATTTCTATACGTTGGATTGATGTTGCAATCAAAGGCTAGGATTGATTGTTGACCAGGCTACAAGGGTGAATTACAGGAGTAGAAGGTGATGCGCTGGTGAAGTGAGGAAGAAGGAGGTTGAAGAAGAAGAAGACGCGCGGGAGTTTTTAAACAGGGGCGAAAAGACATTTTGCCCCTGGTTCATGTCTTGTACCGTCATGATAATAAAGGCAGTTTAGTAATTTCACGTCTGTGATTCTGTTATGACTGCTGTACAAAAACGGGTTGCTCTCCAACCCGTTCTTAGACGGTTAGTTTTTGGAGAAACAATTCCCCCCTGTGCCATTGCTCTTTTCTCTGGTTTTTCCTCCTCTCAATCGCTCATCTTCCTTCTTCTTTTGCTTGTTTCAACTTTTGTCATAATCTAAGATCAAATTTTCAGTTAGGTAGTAATAAACATAACATAAATCACTAACTTTTGTTTTGCACAATGTAAGTAAATATTTTTTTCTATCAAAGTGTTTGCTACCTTAGCCAAAAGTACTGTACTTTTCAATGAGTATACAAAGAATAACATGTCGAAAGAAATTAATAATTATGTAATTTAAGATTGTTTCTTGTTGAAAAATAAATGAATGGTTTCTTGCATAATCACAATTTCTCTCTTACGATAAATTAATGACTAAAACCTAAATTCCGAACAACTAAAAGTAAATTCTGAAAGATAATTACTTATTAAAATTTTAAAGAGTTGTGTCTTAGAAACAGTAAAATATAACCAACACGTGATAGTTATAAATTTTAAGGAATAACTAGAATACTCATACAAAGTAAGTAGAAGGGTAACTCTATAGTTTCGGTTAGGTGCCTGACAATCACTCTAGAAAAGAAATGAATAGAGTGCTGGACAATTTTCGGAGAGATGAATAGAGTGTTGGACAATTTTCAGAATTTTCTCGATTTAGCTCACACGAACTCAAATGCACTCCAAAATAGAAAGAGAAAGATGAAAAATTGTGAATATTGTTACAACCCGCATCTCCGGGTCGATAGAAAAAGAAATAAAATAATAGAAAGAAAAATAAAAGTTTGATATCGATGAAAGTTACCGTTAAATAAAAACTTTGATAGGAATTAATTATGATATCGATCATATATAACGGGTTCATATCATTAGGTTACACTCCAAGTTTTATTATCGTCCGATAATATAAAATAGACTAAGATAATATATCGGGGTTTGTAACGCTTGGAAACATAATCGAACGATAAATCAATCAATATATCGATATACGACAACACTAGGTAACGAACATTTTATGTTTTCATGATAAAAAAATAAAACAAGGCCAATAGGTAGCAACCTAAGTATTAGGATAAATTAAACCAAAATAAAAATACATGACACAAGAAATTAGGTTTATTTAAATAAAAAGAAAAATAAAGTAAGACATGATTAGATATTTTGGACAAGAGAAAAAAATTATATAATGTGTGTGTGTATATATATATGCGGGCGGTCAAGGGTAAGAAAGGGAAGAAGAAATTGTGGTTAGATTAAAACCCCAGAAAAATACCAAGTGTAGAAAATTGTTGAGAAACCAAATGATGAAATTTTGTCCTATTCTACCCACTCCTACTCATCTTTGGCCGCCACCTAAGCAAGGAAGGAAGACAAGATTTTGTTGTCTTCAACACACATGGAAGCAATCATGTTTTATACCAAAAAAACCTTTCACTCTCTTACACCTTCTTACATCCCTCATACGTTATTCAACAAACCAAAACCATCCCTACCAACTCCCATATGGCCAGCCACTTGAGTCCAAGGAGGGAAGAGATTTTTCCTCTTCCTTAACTCCATTGTCTTGCACTTTCGAGAAAACAACCACTCCATTTTCTCCCCTCTTTCTTCCAACTTCATGATGAAGTCTTCTCCCCACTCCAACCCGTTTCACCCGCCCCCTCCCGATTGAAGAGAGAGGAGTCTCTTTTTTCCTTTTATTTCACACTTAGCCAATCTCCATCCTCCAAGACCACTCTCTTTTCTCTCCAAGAAATGAAAAAACAAAGTCTTCCAACTTCTATCTTTCCATTCATGGCCAAGAATAGCAAGGGAGAAAGACAGAAAATTTTTCTCTTCGCTTTTCATCTCTTCATGACCGTAGTTAGAATACCTTCCTTCATCAAAGTGCAGTGACAAAATTTGTGTAGAAACAAGAAACAGGAAGGAACAAGGTAAGAGCTTCATTTAGAATGAGTTAGGTTCTTCTATTTACCTCTTCCATAAGCTACTCTCTAAGGTTCTCTTTTCTTCTCAAAACTATGGCATGTTCAAGGGGAAAGGAGAAAGATTTCTCCAGGCCAAGTGAAGAGACCTTCACTTGGAACTAAGTGATGAAAGGAAAGTACTCCTCCTAGATCTTCATGGATTTCCAAAGGTTAAGTATATATGTTCATATAAAAGTTGGACCATTCATAAAGTATTTTCAAGGTTTTAGTTGCAAGAATATGTAAAATATATGTTTCTATGTGATGTATATATTGTCATATATGTACACTAAAATTTGGCCAACACAAAAGAGGGAATTTTAGGTGTAAATAAATGAAATGAAATGCACACTCTCATATGATCTATGTGAAAAATAAGGAAAGAAAATGAAGTCACATGGTATGATAAGAAAAGGATACAAAGAATGCAATCTTGATACATTTGTTCATGTATTTTTTCCATGATGATCATCATTCATATATTTTATACGATATTTTGGTTTTCATATGCTTTTGTGATCTTGTTTTAGCATGTTTATGTATGCATCATAAGCATGACTAGAAGGGTAGATCACAAATGTTGTTTCTTGATGATCATCATACAATTGCATATATATACCCCACGGCCAAGAGGCCATTTTTGGCTCCTCACTTGAGCTTGATCATCCGTCTTCATGATGTTCTATATTAAGGATGTTCATGGCTTAAGAAGGTTAACTTTCATAGTTTCCATCACTTTTATGTTGTATGTATTTTTCATGTGTTCTTAACCTTGAAAGTCATCATTTGATGGAAGCTATTATGCATGCAAAAAGGAATAAATGTTAAACTTACATTATATGTATAAGATGAGAAAAAGATGAAAGTTGTGTGGCTAAGGGAAAGGTACCAACAATCGGCCATAATGCTCAAAAGTGGAATCAACAAGTTGTTACATGAAAAAAAAAGACATAGTATTCGGCCATAAGGCCTAAAGATGGTTTAACTAAGCTCTTACATGTTTATAGAAATATACATACATACATACATATATATATATATATATATATATATATATATATATATATATATATATATATGAAAGTACATACGGCCTAAGGTAAATTATGGAACAAACAAAAATCAAGATAAGTTACTAGTACATATAGGTAACCACGGCCATGAGGCCATTTTTGGAACAAACAAGCTTAACCTATATTTCTAGATGTACATATATATGCAAAGTGACATAATATAAATTATGGCTACTTTAAGTGTTTTCTATGATATGTTAAAATATGTAAATATGAACATTAAAGAAATTAGGATTTTTGACCACTTGAAATATGTGTAGGATATATAAATTAAGAAAATATTGATGGATGAAATTGTGCAAAAGTGGATTGTTTTAGGGGCTGCTGGGCCGAGAGTTAGAAGGAGAAAAAGAAAGTAGGTTTTTATCATTTATAGCATGGATTAAGTGCATATATATGTGGGTTTGAGGACATGATGATACGAGGATATTTGAGAACATATAGATATGGAATGGTTTACAAAACCGAGTGCATGTGCATTAATTTTGCATTTCATGAAATGTTTTAAAAGTTTTCGTATGTAACGAGTCATACCGACGAGACGATTGATTCAGTCGACACATGTTATGATATGTTATGTTATGTTTTGGAGGCCATCATGACACTGAATGGAGTGGTGGTGGTCATAGGCATATAGTATGTTATCGATGACTGAAGGCCGGCATGACACTGGAATCTCGGAGAGGTTGGTATCATATCTTACCCTTATGTTGGCCGTGTGTAATACATTGTCTAGGACAAGAGATCTCTGCCCTGTAGACGTCACTTTTAGATGCCATGTACATATGATGTAACACCGTGTTTAATACACTGGGATGATGCCCATATGGGGAATCATTCGGTATGTCGTGCGGTATCATTCTTACGTTATGATAAGTGCTATAGCAATCATATGACATGTCGTGTTTTGAATGTTTATGGAAATGATATGCTACGACTTGTTTATGGAAAATGGATATGGATATCATGTTTTATCGTTCATCGTTATGAAATATTTATGACATTGTTTTTAAAGGCATCACATCATAATAGTATGACATTTACCTGGTTCACAGAGGGGCTTGATGTATATGGAGAATAAGAATAAGTATGCTGGTTATCTTAGACCTTGATTTGAGATATTAAGGATGGACATGTATAGACGGCGTTTTATAAACTTGATTGTAGAAGAATGTTTACTTTAATAATGATGTTAACTATATATGCGTTCTTATTCACGCATTATTATTTTATTACCCCGATTCAACATGTATGATCCACATGGCGTATCTAGGCGGACTATTTGCTAGGCGATTAGTGTTGTCGCTCATACTTGTCCCATGACATTGCAAAGAACACGGACCACGGTACAGGTTTATTGAGGATGTTCCAGATAGGTTACCCATGATCGATGAAGTATGCCGAGAGTTTATCTTTTCAAGATGTTAAACATTTGATCATGATGTATTTAGAAGATTTCAGGACTTAGTTCATTATAACTTGTACAGATTGATAATATAATGTAATGCATGTTGATTGTAAGTGTAACATTTTTTAAATTAGAAAATTCGAAGTTACCCGAAGTAAAGTATGCTGTTTCAATTGTTGATATATGTTTGTTTACAAGTACTTGATAATTTCAGCACATAATAACCGTCGATTTATGGGGTATAAGTTTACACCTAAAAGGACTCAAGAATAAGCCGTTGCTTCAATAGAAATTCTGGTTCGTAATTCTTTAATTTTATTCATTTCTCTTAACACACAGCAGATCCATAACAAGGGCCAAACATCTCTAAACATGCAGTTACTTGTAAATTAGTAAAAGGGTCCATGCCAACAGTAGTAACACAAAACACATTTATATAGAATATATTTTCTGTAACATTTATATAGTACCATAATAGTACATGACACATAAAAACCTCATGGTTAAAACATACATACTGGAAAACCATCCACATAAGCAGATATACATATAGTACCACAATAGTACATGACAACATAAAAACCTCACGGTTAAAACATACATACTGGAAAACCATGTTGGAGACAATCAATCCTGTACCAAGACGCAGTCGTACAACGTGTGCATATGAAACAGCAAAATAAAATAAATCAAACCCGGGTTGAGTCGAAGACTCTGTCCTTAAGACGTATTGCTCCGGTATACTGTGCCCAACCGGTGTGAGCAATCGTCTCCCAGGATACAACGGGTACCTGTTCAGTTGAGCGGCACTGCTGAACTTGAACTCCTTCGAACCTTCGAATGTCCTGACTTCTCCCGGACAATATGCAAGACTCACGTGCTACGAATGCAGAATGCTTATGAAATGCTTAGAGCTTGGTGTGTCTCAAATGAACACCCTTAGCCCTCTTTATATAGGGGAGTCGGTTGGAGAACAAGGAACCGTGACCGTTGGATCAAAACCGAAGTTTGATTTAGACCGTTAGATTAAAACCTCCTATCTAGATTAGGATGGTTTAATCTCAGCCCTTAGATTAAAGATTGATCCGCAGGTTTAAACCTGGACCGTTAGATGGAAACCATATTCGGTTAAGCGGTTAAGACAGTTTAAATCTCGGCCGTTAGATTAAAGCTGATTCTCCCACCACCGTTAGATCACAACAGATTGATCTTATTTTAAACAGGAGGATAGTGTTAGTTTCACGTTTGAAACTTAACAGCTTAAACAGATCGATTCTGCCCGCTGTCAGACTTCGATCGATCACATCGATCGATCGAAGTGACATCGATCGATCGATGTGATCGACTGATGTCTGACTGAGTACATCATTCGATCATTCTGATCGATCTAAGAGACATCGATCGATCGAAGTGATCGATCGATGTCCTCTGATCCACTTCGATCGATCTACCAAGAGATCGAAGCCCTCTGATCCACTTCGATCGATGACATCGATCGATCGAAGTGACATCGATCGATCGAAGTCATCGATCGATGTCCGTCAGATGCTTTTTACCGCCACATGGACACTTCCAACGTGGCATTCCTCCATACGGGTGACACGTCAACCATCCATAACATTTCCATCTACTTTGAGCATTAATTTCACATTCACACAATCTCAAAATTGAGTGAGTTCACATCCTAACATTAACTACTCGTTACGTAGATAATTAAGGATTCATTAGTTTTTGACTTCATTATCGGAAACTCATTAAGCTCAAAGTACGTTGCTCAATCACATTTTGTAACATCGTTACTGGGCCAAAGCCCAAATCTTCCAATCTCCAACGATGGGCCAAAGCCCAAACCTTAAATTCTCCAACAATCCCCCACATGAATGGAAATTAATGCAAATGCATATGCAGACTCTGAGGAGAAGTCAGACAAGAAAATATTGCATCAGAAGAGGTAGCTTCTGGCTTTGAACCTTTCATAGTGATATACCATCGGATTCACTCGGCTAAATAGTGACTTGATGTCTTGAACTAGTCAGCCTTTGTTGTGAACCAAGACAATGATACTCACACAATATTTCCTTTAACACCCTTTTGGTTCTCATGGTTGTGTTCGTTTTGGCCATGAACAACCTGGTTTCAGAAAGTGTTTTAGAGAAATCTTGCCTCCCAGACTTTCTCATAGAAGCGGCCCTACTTCACACTTACATAGGTGATTCCTATCAAGAGTATTCTGCCATACTCCACTTGACGTATCAAGATATAGGACATCATTAAAAGCCTTAGCTTACCCTACAATTCTCTGCAGACAGCACTTTTATCAGACGGAATGAGTAAGTGCTAACTGAACCTTCATTACTTAGTTGTCCCATTGAACCAAGATTCTGGGATCTCCAGTCAACAAGGTTGGGTTACCATTACAAAGATTCATGCATTATGGGCTTCAGTCCCATTCCGTTTGTCAATCTTGACATCTGATCTCTAGGCAAACCTTTTGTAAGCGGATCCGCAAGATTCTCCATTGATTTTACATAATCAATGGAAATCACGCCATTAGAGATCAACTGTTTAATGGTGTTATGTCTTCGACGTATGTGTCATGACTTACCATTGTAAATGCTGCTTTGAGCACGTCCTATAGCTGACTGACTATCACAGTGTATGCTAATAGGATCGATTGGCTTAGGCCAACACGGAATATCTTCCAGAAAATTCCGAAGCCACTCAGCCTCTTCCCCAGCTTTGTCCAACGCTATGAATTCAGCTTCCATAGTGGATCTAGCTATGCATGTTTGTTTCGTGGATTTCCACGAGACAGCAGCACCACCAACAGTGAACACATATCCACTGGTGGACTTTGAGTCCTTACTGTCTGATATCCAATTTGCATCGCAGTATCCTTCCAACACCGCTGGATATCTCGTGTAATGTAATCCATGATACATTGTGTATTTTAGATACCTCATCACTCTGTTAAGAGCTTTCCAATGATCATCACTTGGATTACTGGTAAACCTGCTCAACTTGTTTACTGAACAAGCTAAGTCTGGTCTTGTACAATTCGTTATGTACATCAGACTCCCGATTACCTGAGAGTATTTTAACTGGGCAACTGGCTCGCCTCGATTTTTCCTTAAGTGCATACTTAAGTCGAGTGGAGTCTTTACCGGTTTCACATCATCCATATTGAACCGTTTCAGAACTGATTCAATATAGTGAGTTTGTGACAGTACGAGTCCCTCAGTCACCCTAGAAATCTTAATTACTAGAATGACATTGGCAACTCCCATGTCCTTCATATCAAAGTTTCGTGTTAACATCTTCTTTGTACTTAAGATGATGTCACGAGTACTGCCCATGATAAGCATGTCGTCTACATAGAGACATACTATCACATACGCACTCTGTGTGCTCTTAATGTACACACATTTGTCGCATTCATTGATCTTGAAGTCATTTGACATCATTACCTGATCAAACTTTAAATGCCATTGCTTGGGTGCTTGTTTAAGTCCGTACAAGGACTTAACAAGT
The DNA here is from genome assembly GCA_036186865.1 of Eustoma russellianum. Lineage (NCBI taxonomy): Eukaryota > Viridiplantae > Streptophyta > Magnoliopsida > Gentianales > Gentianaceae > Eustoma > Eustoma russellianum. The sequence goes on along the minus strand of AP025072.1, from coordinate 2,989,788 downwards.
CTACACACTTTTCTTTCTTGTCCTGGAACGACGAACCCCTCGGGTTGTTCCATATAAATCTCTTCCTCTAACTCACCATTAAGAAAGGCAGTCTTTACATCCATTTGATGGATTTCCATATCATAGACCGCAGCAATCGCAACTAGCACCCTTATAGAAGTGATCCTAGTCACTGGTGAATAGGTGTCAAAAAAGTCAAAGCCTTCCTTTTGTCGATAACCTTTGGCTACCAACCTGGCTTTATACTTATCAATAGACCCATCCTCTTTCATTTTCTTCTTAAAAACCTACTTACACCCAAGTGGCTTACTTCCAGGTGGAAGATCAACCAACTCCCAAGTGTGGTTTTGAAGAATCGAGTCTATTTCACTGTCAACTGCCTCTTTCCAGAATGGAGCTTCTGGAGTTGACATAGCCTCAGAAAAGTTCCTTGGCTCATTTTCTACCATATAGGTTAGAAAATCTGGTCCAAACGAAGTTGGCATTCTGGCTCGTTTGCTTTGACGAGGTTCCTCATCTCCTTGAGGAGTCGCCTCACACACTCGCTTACTTGAGCTAGCTTCTTCACTGTTTTTGTCCTTCTTTGGAAAGACATTCTCAAAAAACACTGCATTCCTTGATTCCATGACAACGTTATCATGTATCTCAGGAATGTCCGATTTGTGCACTAAGAAACGATATGCACTACTGTTCGTTTCATAACCAATGAATATGCAATCAATCGTTTTAGGCCCGATTTTAACTTGTCTTGGCTTAGGTATAGCAACCTTTGCCAGACACCCCCACACTTTCAAGTATTTGTAACTAGGCTTATAGCCTTTCCATAGTTCATACGGGGTTTTCTCCGTCTTCTTGGACGGAATCCTATTTAAAATGACGTTGGCTGAGAGAATTGCTTCCCCCCACAAGTTCTGAGATAAACCCGAACTTATCAACATAGCATTCATCATCTCTTTTAGAGTACGGTTTTTGCGTTCAGCAATACCATTCGATTGAGGTGAATATGGCTCAGTCGTTTGATGAATAATGCCATGTTCTGAACAGAATTCATTAAACGGTGTATCATATTCGCCACCTCTATCACTATGAATTGCTTTAATTCGTTTGCTAAGTTGATTCTCAACTTCATTTTTATAATCCTTGAAAGCATCAAGGGCCTCATCTTTGCTACTTAGCAAATATACATAACAGTATCGCGTGCAATCGTCGATAAAAGTTACAAAATACTTTTTACCACCTCTTGTTTGCACAAACTTTAAATCACACAAATCTGTGTGAATTAAATCCAACGATTCAGTGTTTCGTTCCGTTGAAGGAAATGGCGCTTTTGTTAATTTCGCTTCAACACATATTTGGCGTTTTCCTTTATTACTAAAGTCCAGTTTAGGTAGCAAGTCAAGTTTAGTCATTCGTTGTATTGACTTATAATTTACATGTCCCAAACGAAAATGCCATAAACAGGAAGACTCAAGCATGTAAGCAGAAGAGGAAACAATTTTATTAGCCTCGGTGGGCGCAACACTTTTGGGTACAATTGTCATAACATTCAATTTGAACATGTTATCTGAAAGATACCCTTTCCCCAAATACACCCCGTTTTTAGAAAGTGTAAATTTGTTTGCCTCAAAAACAAGCTTGAACCCATGCGTGACTAGCAGCGCGCCAGAAACCAGATTCTTCCTTATGTCAGGAACATGCAGCACATTCTGCAGAGTCAACTCCCTTCCTGAGGTCAGTTTCAGGATTACCTTGCCCGATCCTTCGATCTTCGAGCTGTTGGAGTTTCCCATAAACAATTGCTCATTGTTTGTCGTGGGCACGTACTCTCTAAACATTGCCCTGTTCGCACACACATGTCGAGTGGCTCCTGTGTCCACCCACCATTCCCGTGGGTTTCCCACTGCGTTGCACTTGGTCACCACTGCGCAAAGGTTCAAGTCATCCATTGCGTCGACCAGATTTGCTTTCGCTTTATTCTGATTCTGATTCCTTTTGGGCTTCCTGCATTCACTGCTTCGATGCCCTGGTTTACCACAATTATAACACTTACCTGTGAACTTCTTTGCAATTTCCTTGCCCTTGGAGTTCACACTCAAAGTGTTATGTTTCTTCTTGTTCTTTGCCTCAGCAACATGAGCCTTGGCTTGACCAGAAGATACGGATGGCTTTCTTTCGGAGCGACGGTTGTCCTCCTCAATACGAAGACGGACTATCAAATCCTCCATCTTCATCTCCTTTCGCTTGTGTTTGAGATAGCTCCTGAATTCCCTCCACGAAGGAGGCAGCTTCTCAATCACAGCCGCAACTAGGAAAGACTCACTGAGCGTCATGCCCTCCTCTTCCATTTCAAAAACCAACATTTGTATTTCTTCCACCTGCGAAATTACAGTACTTTTTAGTACCCGCATCTTCTGTGCGATACTTTTTATCTAAAGCCAACCACAAAGCTTTTGCAGTTTTAAATGTACAAAACACGCCATAGAGAGTATTATCTAGGCAACCCAGAATCAAATTCAAACAACAAAAATTTGTATACGCCCAGGCCTCAGCACCGAAGGCGTTCTGCATATTCTGTTGTTGATCCTCCACAGGCTCAACCACGGGTGGATCCTCGGACAGCATTCTGGCCAACCCCAGCGCCGTGAGGTAGAACAGCATCTTCTGCTGCCACCTCTTGAAAAAACTGCCGGCAAACTTTTCCGGCTTCTCCACCTGTGCAGCAGTGGCAGCCGGATTCATTTGAGGCCCACCAGTTGGTGCCAACAGGACCGTATTGATCTGCGGTCCGGCAGCAACATTGTTAGCCCCTTCAGGTGCAGACACGGAGTGAGCACCATTGAAGCCTTGAACAGAGTTAGAGCTCTCGTGTTCCATTCCTGTTCAGTTTGATCAAAACGTAAAGATCAGAACAGACCCATGTCCAAGAATGAGTAGAAGAAGACTGCAAATCAGTACGAAACTGCCTTTGCGTAAACAAACAAAATAGTACAGGAAGTAATTGAACAAAATAATACGTCTTAAGATTGTTGGAGACAATCAATCCTGTACCAAGACGCAGTCGTACAACGTGTGCATATGAAACAGCAAAATAAAATAAATCAAACCCGGGGCGAGTCGAAGACTCTGTCCTTAAGACGTATTGCTCCGGTATACTGTGCCCAACCGGTGTGAGCAATCTTCTCCCAGGATACAACGGGTACCTGTTCAGTTGAGCGGCACTGCTGAACTTGAACTCCTTCGAACCTTCGAATGTCCTGACTTCTCCCGGACAATATGCAAGACTCACGTGCTACGAATGCAGAATGCTTATGAAATGCTTAGAGCTTGGTGTGTCTCAAATGAACACCCTTAGCCCTCTTTATATAGGGGAGTCGGTTGGAGAACAAGGAACCGTGACCGTTGGATCAAAACCGAAGTTTGATTTAGACCGTTAGATTAAAACCTCCTATCTAGATTAGGATGGTTTAATCTCAGCCCTTAGATTAAAGATTGATCCGCAGGTTTAAACCTGGACCGTTAGATGGAAACCATATTCGGTTAAGCGGTTAAGACAGTTTAAATCTCGGCCCTTAGATTAAAGCTGATTCTCCCACCACCGTTAGATCACAACAGATTGATCTTATTTTAAACAGGAGGATAGTGTTAGTTTCACGTTTGAAACTTAACAGCTTAAACAGATCGATTCTGCCCGCTGTCAGACTTCGATCGATCACATCGATCGATCGAAGTGACATCGATCGATCGATGTGATCGACTGATGTCTGACTGAGTACATCATTCGATCATTCTGATCGATCTAAGAGACATCGATCGGTCGAAGTGATCGATCGATGTCCTCTGATCCACTTCGATCGATCTACCAAGAGATCGAAGCCCTCTGATCCACTTCGATCGATGACATCGATCGATCGAAGTGACATCGATCGATCGAAGTCATCGATCGATGTCCGTCAGATGCTTTTTACCGCCACATGGACACTTCCAACGTGGCATTCCTCCATACGGGTGACACGTCACCCATCCATAACATTTCCATCTACTTTGAGCATTAATTTCACATTCACACAATCTCAAAATTGAGTGAGTTCACATCCTAACATTAACTACTCGTTACGTAGATAATTAAGGATTCATTAGTTTTCGACTTCATTATCGGAAACTCATTAAGCTCAAAGTACGTTGCTCAATCACATTTTGTAACATCGTTACTGGGCCAAAGCCTAAATCTTCCAATCTCCAACGATGGGCCAAAGCCCAAACCTTAAATTCTCCAACAAACCATCCTTCTGAAACACAAAACGCTGAGTAGACATCTTCTGGTGCCATATGAGAAGCTTCCACGATCATTTAGGAAGATGCTACGCATTCTGCACTAGGCCCGTTTAAATTTTTTCTTCAAGTATTTATATTTTAAATTCAGCTTTTCAAACTCATCTTGAAAAATGTGCTATTTCATCTTGTAAATTAGAGGAGTTAGAGTTTACCTCAAGGTCATTCTCAATTGCCATGAGACAAGTATGTTGTGCCTTTGGATTCTTAACTATTGCCACAAGTCCAACATCATTGTCTACATTTTCTTCTCCTTCTGGAAAGAAGATCATCCCACGTGGTTACCTGCGTATTTAAGACTTTCTTCTTTTGAGAAAAAACCTTCTTTTCTTGTTTTCTTATATTTAAGTCATTCTACATGTAATACATTATTAATAGTGAAGAAGATTTACCAATTTCTCCATACCCAAGGATTTTGGCTCTCCCATTGCCGAAATGCATTGTTCCACCATCTTGGAGCTTGAGCTTAGTGAACAAGGTTTTATCTCCGGTCATGTGTGTTGAACATCCGTTGTCCATAAGCCATTTGGTTCCTTCTTCTTTGGGTACTCCATTTATCTTGAGAGCCTATAAAACCAAGAGATGTTTTGGTACCCTTTGATGGTTGGGTCTTTTAGAGTTAGCTTGTCGACCTTTAGGCTTCCAAACATACATACTACCAAATCTAGCTCTATATGCACTCTTCACATGTCCTACTTTGTTACAATGAAAACAAGTGGGTACATGCCTTAGTTTATAAGATGATGAGCCATGTTGTGTTTTTCTCTTATTTGACTTTTTCTTTAATGCCTTGGGCTCAATGGAAGAATGTGATGAATTAAATCCTAAACCGGATTTGTCATTTCCAATCCTTTGATTTCCAAGTAGTTTTTCTAGATTATTTTTACCATCGGTTAGTTTTTGTAAGTCTATTCTCAATTTCTCACATTCTTTCCTAATTTTCACATTTTCAAGAGCTACGGTTTTATGCATGGTAAGTATGATGTCATGATCTTGATACATCAAAATATTATTATCATGCAAGCTCTTGTTTTCTAATATGCACTTTTTAAATTCTTTCTTCAGGTGTTTATATTTTAAATTCAGTTTTTCAAAATCATCTTGCAAATCTCCTATTTCATCTTGTAAATTTGAAGAGTTCGAGTTTACCTCAAGGTCATTCTGGATTGTCATGAGACAAGTATGTTGTGCTTTTGAATTCTCAACTATTGCAACAAGTCCAACATCATTGTCTTCACGTTCTTCTCCTTCCGATTCGAAAAGAAGATCATCCCACATATTTACCTCCGCATTTAGGGCTTACTTCTTTTGAAGAAAGACCTCTTTTCTTGCATTTGCAGTTCCTTGAAGTGGCAATTGGCAATGAAGTGACCGGGCCGATCACACCGATATCAATTTTCACTTGTTTCTTTATCCTTGGGTGGTCTTTTGAAAAATTTTCTTGCTTGGGGTATTGTTTCTTGTGGCCATTCTTCTAAATTTTCTCAGTAGAAAAGCAACTTCCTCATCCGATTCATCGGATTCTACCATCAATCCCTTGTGTGATGCTTGTGCAGGCTTGATAGGGTTCATCTTATTTTGTTCATCAATAAGAATTTCATGAGTAAGAAGATTATCAGATAGCTCATTAAGGGTAAGAGTCTTGGGATTCTTGGATTCGGTGATGGTGATAACTTTAGGTGTCCATTCTCTTGGCGAAGAGCTGAGGAGTTTTAAGACAAGGTCTTCATTTGAGATTTTCTTGTCTATCATGGAAAGTTGATTCACTATTCGAGTGAATCGGTCGATTGTCTCCTCAATCTTTTCACCACTCTTCATCCCGAACATTTCATATTCCTTCATGAGCAATCTTACCTGCTCAGTCCCTTCATGTATCATTTCCAGCCTTTTCCATGCTTCATGGGCTGTTTCTAGACCTAGAAGTCTTATGAGCTCGGTGGTGGTTAGAGCACTTGAAAGGATATCGAATGCTTTACTGTTAACGGCAAAGTTTATCTTCTCTTCATCGGTGTAGTCATCCTCATCTTTGAACATTGATTCTCCTTTTGATTTGATAATCATATGAGCTTCGATTCCTTTGACAACAGCTCTCCATATATCAAATCCATAGCCTTTCAATTGATTTATCATTCGAAATTTCCACAAAGAATAATTTTGGGCATCAAATATAGGTTGTTTAGTGTTTGATCTGAGAATAGTGCAGTTGGCCAAGAAATCAAGGTTAGGCTCTGATACCAATTGTTAGGTCTGTAACAAACACTCTAGAGGGGGATGAATAGAGTGCTAAACAAATTTGCGGAATTTTTTTGATTTTTAGCTTTCTTCAACTCAAAACGAATTCAAAATCAAAGCAAGAACAGGAGATGCAAGACAATGAATGAGTACATCGGATTTATAGTGGTTCAAATCGTAAATGATTCTACTCCATTACTACTTTGTTGCCAAAGTGGATTTTCAACAACTACTCTTCTTATTAAAGCTAATAAGAACAACCACAGCAATACTTACACTAGCAACTTAGTGTAAGCAACCATAACAACAACTTCTTGCACAAAACACCTTTGTGTAACTTCAAAAACTTCAGCTCTAAGCAAGAACAACTTCTTGCTACCTCACAACGTCAACTAAGTTCTCTCAAAAACTTTCTCACTGTGGGTTAAAGAAAGTAGTGGAACCACACGATCTCACTAGTCTAAACACAAGCAAGAGATCAAATGTTTATGGTTGCTCTTGTATTAGACCCACTATCTCTCAATGTACAACAATGAAGAACAAAGAAAGGCTTGACAAGCTTTAAGCACTTTTATGCATATGAGAGAAATATACAAAAATGAAGAATGAAGCTTGATGATGGTGAAAGTGTGTATTTACCTCATTTGAGCTTTTTTCATTTATAGGAGATATTAACCACGTTTTTGAATCCTCCACCATGTCTTCAACTCCATCAAATGTCAAGAAAAAGTCCAATTAGTCTTTAGTCACCCTATGGAGTGATTTGATCCTCAATAGCCGTCCTAGAATATCTTAGACATGAATGTAATAGTTAAGGAAACATGTGTAATGTTGGAGAAAAGTCCACAAGAAATTTGAGCAAGATTGGAAAGAGAAAGCACAATGAATCTCCCTTGGATTTTGTTTCAATGGTCATAAAAATTTGAATTCTGTGGTACATCGATCGATCGATGTGTCTGGGCTGAGAGATCGATGTCCTCCAGAGAGTTTCCAGTTTTGAACCTGCAGCACATCGATCGATCGAAGCCTTTCCTGGAGAGACTGATGTGTCATCGATCGATCGATGTCCCCTGGACTGAGAGATTGATGTCTTCCAGAAAGTTTCTGGTTTGAAGCAGCCTGACATCGATCGATCAAAGTCTCTTCCTGAGAGACTGATGTGACATCGATCGATCGATGTCTTTTAGACTGAGAGATCGATGTCTTCCACAAAGTTTCTGGTTTTGGACCTCTGGTACATCAATCGGTCGAAGTCCCTAGTTTGAGAGATCGATGTTGGACAGAAAGGTTTCAAACTTGAACAACTTCAACATAGATCGATCGAAGTCTCCCTTTGAGAGACTAATGTATACATAGATCGATCTATGTGAGAGATATATGTCTCATAATGTGCTTTCTCATTTTTGCTTCAAATTCCAAGTGTGGTATTCCTTTTTAACTTATTTAAAATACCTTTTTACATTATCAAAACATTTCATATCCCAACAGGATCTCCGCCCTCTAGACGTCACCATTGGATGCCATGTACATATGATGTAACACCATGTTTGGTACACTGGGATTCATATTTGTACATGATGACCATATGGGAAATCATTCAGTATATCGTGTGGTATCGTTCTTACGTTATGATAAGTGCTATAGCCATCATATGAAATATCATGTTTTAAATGTTTATATAAATGATATGTTACGACATGTTTATGGAAAATTGATATGTATATCATATTTTATCGTTCATGGTTATGAAATTTTAATGACATTGTTTTTAAAGGCATCACATCATAATAGTATGACGTTTACATGGTTCCTAGAGGGTCTTGATGTATATGGATAATAAGAATAAGCATGATGGTTATCTTAGACCTTGATTTGAGATATTAAGGATGTACATGTATAGATGGCGTTTTATAGACTTGATCGTAGAAGAATGTTTACTTTAATGATGATGTTAATTATATATGTGTTCTTATTCACACATTATTATTTTATTACCCCGTCTCCATATGTATGATCCACATGACGTATCTAGGCGGACTATTTGCTGGGCGATTAGTGTTATCGCTCATACTTGCCTCATCACATCGCATAAAACACGGACCACGGTACAGGTTTATTGAGGATGTGTCCAGATAGGTTACTCATGATCGGCGAAGTATGCCGAGAGTTTATCTTTTGAAGATGTTAAACATTTGATCATGATGTATTTAGAAGATTTCAGGACTTAGTTCATTATAACTTGTACAGATTGATAATATAATGTAATGCATGTCGATTGTAAGTGTAACATTTTCTAAATTAGAAAATTCGAAGTTACCCGAAGTAAAGTATGCTGTTTCAATTGTTGATATGTGTTTGTTTACAAGTACTTGATAATTTCAGCACATAATGACCGTCGATTTATGGGGCATAAGTTTACACCTAAAAGGACTCAAGAATAAGCCATTGCTTCAATAGAAATTCTGGTTTGTAATTCTTTAATTTTATTCATTTCTCTTAACACAGCAGATCCATAACAAGGGCCAAACATCGCTAAACATGCAGTTACTCGTAAATTAGTAAAAGGGTCCATACCAACAGTAGTAACAAAAAACACATTTATATAGTATATATTTTCTGTAAGAATTATATAGTAACACAATAGTAGATGACAACATAAAAACCTCATGGTTAAAACATACATACTGGAAAACCATCCGCATAAGCAGCCTTCGTTTTGGCCGACGTCCAAAGTAGGCGCCAGAAACTATTCATGTTCGATCCTTATTCAAAACGGTAATGCATAATTCATTGATTCAGGAACTCAGAAAACGCTGAGTAGACAGCTTCTGGTGCCCTATGAGAAGCTTCCACGAGCATTTAGGAAGATGTTACACATTCTACATTAGTCCCGTTTTCTTCCGGACAAGAGCAATTATCAAGGCCATTGACTTTGTTTTCACAATCGCTCTGATCGAAGCAGTACAGCAGCCTACAAGGATCTATAGGATACATGTCTTTGGTGCTCCTGCCATGTGGGTTCACCTGGTCTGAAGTATTATATATCAGTTAGCCATAAAATCATTATTACTCGCCAACTCACAAGAAAGTAACTTGATGGAAAATTAAGTTATGTTTCAAATGTAAATGACTTTTGCTTCTGTTACTTTTCCCTAGGGCTATATGCATAGGTTGAGAATGTTATGAGATCTCTTGACATTAGTATATTTATCAAGGTAATTTAGTTGATTGAATGATTCTGTGAGCTTCTAAATTGTTCGATCTGGTAAATTCAGATGGTTTCTACGGTCAAACAACGGACAGAATCCATGATATACCCTATTGATACCTACTCTAGAGTATTTCCGTTAGCCCATGATTTTCTTCTCTATCTCATACTCGACTTAGGACTAATATAAATGGAATTAACATAGTAACTAAAAACAGTGTCTTATGACTTTATATTCAAGAATACAGAATCATGAAGATGGAACAAAATTTCCAAAAACTACAGTGATGGAAGAGTTACCCTTTTGTGTCCAGGCGGAATTCAATTTTGGCAGGCGCTCTGCTTCTGCAAGCAAAACAAGTCCCAAAACTATCAACAAGCACAAGAGCATGGACATAGGTTTTCTTGCCATCTTCTTCCCTTGCAGTTTGAAAAACTTCACTATGTAATAAAGAAATGTAAAGTTGAGATGAGAGCAATTGGATTCTTACATTCCTTTTCCTTTTATAATTGCATCAATGAACGTTTACTGACTTAGTAGACGCAAAACCTAGAAATAAGATAAGAAGAAGAGGTCATTCTGATAGAAAGAAAAAGTCTTTAGAAGAAAAGGGGTAAAAAATAAGTGACATATATCATGACCGACTGTTTCATAAATAGATATCTACTGTAAATGCATTGCTTGAATCGTGGATTCCTTTAAATGCCTCTCATTTTTAGTGTTTGTTTTTAGAAGAAAGTGTAATGAAAAAAAGTGTTTATATTTTGCAATAAATAGTTGTTTCACCAAATTATATGTTTAAACTGATTTAATATATGGACTCATGTAATTAAGAGACTAGCCTATAACCCGTGCTACGCATGAAAATGTACAAGTGTTAGTATAGTCCACAGTGCTAAAGGGATTTTTGGGTCAAATTCTTATGGGAGAATTCTTTCAATTGATGGAGAGGTTTTATATTATTTTTGGAGCAAGTATAAACAATTATTTCTTGAATATAAAATATCTATTTATAATTATTTTTTTAAAATGGTAGATCTATTTAAGGTGAAAGCGTCGAGCAAGGACATGATTATTGATTTTTATAGGAAGAGACGGTCAGCGAAAGTGAAGATGATTACAAGCAGAAGAGTAGAACTAATATGCCAGAAAGATGATTTACAGCATTTATCGATAAAACATAACTGTCTTTTGCTAGGAATGTTCGCTCATGAGAAGCCATTTGGCATTCTAGTAAAAAGTTTTCAATAATCGATATGCTTTTCTTTCTTTAAAATATTATTGATGAATATTAGGAGCTACTATATGTCTTGTAAGTATCTACCAAAAACCAGTTTGCAGGTTCAAGTAATCGGGTGGTGAAAATTATCGCATAACGAGGATACGAATCATGTTACGTCTATTAAGACGTATATATTAATATTGACAGTTAAATATGATTCACAAAAAATATGGACCACCGGTTGGTCACCTCAAACTGAACACAGATGGAACAGTTGGCCGCTATACATCCAGCGGTAGAGCCAATGTTTGTGACTCAGCTGGCTCACTTATACATGCGATTTCTATTCAACTACGACTCGATTTACCTTTGCGGGTGGAGGCACAGGTTGCCTTTCTTGCTGACATGTATTATCTTCCACGATTTGGCTGCTTTACTTTGGAGGTAGGTTGCGCCGAGCTTCTGGACATTATTGCTTCTGCCGCATCATCCATGCCTCCCGATTTGCTTCGCTTGCCATGCCGCTTATACACACACCGCGTGAGACAAACATGCCTGCCCATTTGCTAGCTCAGTCGGCGCTCCCCACACAAATATTCGCTGTCTACACCTTGCTTCCCTCCTTGTCCATAGATGTTCGTGGACATGTCCTTGTCGATATTTCACTAGCTTCTTTTCGGCATCCCAATTGCCATGCGTATCATGGCACGCAACCACCTTGAATGCATGACTGCGACTGCAGCTCAAATATCTCTCACTGGGTTGGCGAATTTCGGCAGTTATTGCACGTGGGCACCAAGGCTACGAGCAACCTGGGTACGCCTTTCGCTATCAGTTTTTCATTTCTTATTTTGTTTGGAATTTCATGTTTACAAATTGACGTTGCTTTCTGGGACTGTATTGTTTCCTAAAGTACATGTTCCTTCACTGGACCCGCTGCAGTTTAAAGTCTCTCATTCGGGTTGGCGCGCATTTTGGTCTATTGCCTTGGTCCTCTTTAGGGCCAGGCAACGCGGGTACGTGGATAGTTACTCTTTCGCTATTTTATTTACTACGTGTGATATTCTTCATCTGTTGCTTTCTGACCTATTTTTTCTTGTCTGCTTGTGCCGAGAGAGGATGATTGGACTGGCTCATCGCTATGCCTCGCCGCGATCATTGCATAAATGGTTGCCTTAGTTATGCTAAATTCATAACTTCCATTGTATTCTATAATAGTTAGTTCCTTCAAGATATTTACTCTTTTGCTTTAGTGGACTCGTGTATTCTTTTTTATTTATCTTTGGGAGAGTCTCCCGTAACCATAGGGCCACACATGTATCCAACAGTATTCCTCCACCACAAGTTTGGGTTAGCTATATTAATAAAACTCCGGACGGTACCGCCCGTCTTTCATATATATATATATATATATATATATATATATATATATATATATATTGAAATCGGCTGTTTGATCCTAAAAATTTACTAAAGCCAGGTTCTTGCTGTTGGAAAAAGTATGTTAAAATACTTTCCGATGTGCTCCAAACTTATATAAAAACTAGTGACATGTTGTTTGAGAGTTGGATTGTTGATTTGAATGCATTAACTTCAAGAATATCACTTGGATCGATATAAGTGTAAGTTGGATCAAACCAAGTGAAAGCAGGAATAAAGTTAAAGCATTCTGGATGACATCAATTGTTCAATGTACAAGACATCGATCGATCGATATCTTGTACATCGATCGATCGATGTAGGACAGTGTGATGCTGGAACTTTCTGTCCAAGATAGATCGATCACATAGATCGATCGATGTGACATCGATCGATACTTGGATCGATCTATGTGAGACAGAATGAATTAAAGAATGATTCTGTCTGACTTCAATCGATCACATCGATCGATCGAAGTGACATGGATCGATCGATGTGCCAGCGGATAGAACCTTTCATGCTGAGTTGCATCTTTTGGTCCAAGAATCATCTCCTTTCAATTATGAACGTTATTCAACGGACTTAAAAGACCTGAAAACTGCTGAGACATGGTTTAAACTCTGATTTCTTCCATTCTAAAGCCTATATATACAAGGCTTGTATACTTTACAAATATAGAAAATAATCTTGCAAACTCCTTAGTGCAGAATTTTTCTCTCAGCAGTTTTCTTCTTCCTTTCCTCTACTTTTATTCTCTTCAACTTGCAAGTTCATTCCCTTTCTCGTAGAGCAAACGAACAAGGGTAGCCGTTAAATCCTGGAAAGCATTCGCTTGAAGTTCACCTTGCTCACCGGTGGAGGCGAAATTACTTTTAAGGACAGTGATTCACATCACGTCTCGGCAATCGTTTTGTGCTGTTTTTTTGTCATCACTCTCAGATTTTTCTTACAATCTTAAAAGCAATTTACTGCGATGGCATCCAAACAATCTGTTGTTCCTGATATGTCAAAACTAGAGCCTTTTGATGGAAAGTTCTTTAAGAGATGGTCTGCAAAGGTTCTCTTCTTCCTTGAGATGCTGTCTGTCTCCTACGTTCTGACAAAGGAGAGACCTTCTGTTGATGGAGAAGCTCTCAAGTATGATGTAGATAATATTACATGCAGAGGACATATTCTTCACTTCCTCTCAAATTCGTTGTTTGATATCTAAGTCAAGTTTCAATAAGCGAAACAGATTTGGAAAGCTCTTCAGAACAAGTATGGTTCTGAGGATGCAGGGAAAAGAAAAATATGTGGTCAGTGAATTTCTCAAATTTTAGATGGTTGAGCACATATCTATCAACAATCGGATTCATCAGTTTCAACAACTGGTGGATAATATTGAACAGGAAGGTATCAAGATTGATGAAACCTTCCAAGCTGCTGCTTTAATCGAAAAGCTTCCTTCCTCTTGGAACAAATATAAGAAGAGGGGTAAGAACGACGACACCAAACTCTCTATGGATAGTGTAATCAAACATATCCGTATAGAGGAAAATAACAGGCTTGAAGATGCAAGCGGAGAAGAAGGAGAAGTCAAAGCCAACGTCGTCGAACATGTTGCAAAAAAGCCAAAGTTTCAATCCAACAAGCCTAAAGGTAAAGTGAAGTTGCAGGGACAATACAAAACAAAACCAAAGGACGCATGTTGGGTTTGTGGAAAGCAAGGTCACAAGGCGTTCTTCTGCAACAAGCGAAAAGGACAGTCGAGCAACTAAGCCAACCTTATAGAAGGACGTTCAGAGGTTCAGGATGAGACAATCGCTGCAGTTGTCGTCGATGAGGTAAACCTTGTCGGAGATGCGACCGAATGGGTGGTGGAAACTGGAGCCACCAGACATATTGCAACCAGCAGAGATCTATTTCTTGACTATCAAGAGATAGACAATGGAGACCAAGTCTCTCTAGGGGATGCACGAGCGACTGAGTTATCGGAAAGGAGAAAGTGCTCCTCAAGTTGACCTCTGGGAAAATGCTGGAGTTGAGCAATGTGCTGCATGTTCCTACCATTCGTAGGAATCTTATTTCTGGAGCACTTCTGAACAAGGCTAATATTAAGCTTGTTTTTGATTCTGATAAACTTGCGCTGTCTAGGAGTGGGGAGTTTGTTGGGAAAGGTTTTTGTTCAGGAGGGCTATTTGTTCTTGATGCAGTTTGTTTAAATAATAAGAATGCATCTAGTTCTGTGTATGTTGTTGATTCTTTTGATTTATGGCATGCTAGACTAGGTCACGTTAATGCCGATGCAATTAGAAGGTTAAAGAATACCAATCTAATTGAATTAAACAATGAGAATAGTCTAACTAAGTGCCATTATTGTATTGAAGGGAAACATCATAAAAAACCCTTCAAGACGGTAAATAGAGCAATCGAGAAATTAGAGTTGATTCACAGTGATCTAGGAGATTTTAAGAACATGATGAGTAAAGGTGGTAAACGATACAACATTACCTTCATAGATGATTTTTCCAGGTTTACTAAAGTTTACTTACTTAGTAACAAGGATGAAGCAGAAAGCATGTTCATCAAATACAAGAATGAAGTTGAGAATCAACTAGACAAAAGAATTAAGAAGGTAAGGTCGGATAGAGGAGGTGAGTATAATACCTTATCTTTACAAAAGTTTTGCGAAGATAATGGAATTATACATGAGTTTACATCTCCGTATACTCCTCAATCCAATGGCATTGCTGAGAGGAAGAATAGGACACTTAAGGAAATGATGAATACAATGCTCTTAAGTTCTGGATTGCCTAGTAATATGTGGGGTGAGGCTATACTTTCAGCGTGCCATATTCTTAATAGAATTCCTCATAATAAAACCAGTTTGACTCCATATGAACTCTAGAAAGGTTATGCACCCAACTTGAATTATTTGAAAGTGTGGGGGTGCTTGGCCAAAGTCGGAATTCCTGAGTTCAAAAGGAATAAAATTGGTTCCAAAACTAGAGATTGTGTGTTTGTGGAATATGCCTTGAATAGTGCTGCATATAGGTTTATGACCTTAGATAGTGGTGTGATTATGGAGTCTAAGGATGGAGAATTTTTTGAACTTGAATTTCCAATGAAGAGAGATAAGGCGACTAGCGTTAGTCATGAGCTTAGTGAATCTAGCAATAAAGCTAATGACGAAATTGCTTCTTTACCTAGAAGAAGCAAAAGGCAAAGGGTTGAAAAGTCATTTGGAGATGAATTTATTACTGCCTTCATTTTGGAAGAAGATCATAAGACTTACAAAGAGACTATGAGTTCCATAGACGTTAAGTTCTGGAAAGAAGCTATAAACAGTGAACTTGAATCGATACTCAATAACAATACTTGAGAACTAGTAGAGTTACCTAGAGGATGTAAGCATATTAGTTGTAAATGGGTTTTTAGAAAGAAACTAAAGGCTGATGGATCTATAGATAAATTTAAGGCAAGGCTAGTTGCCAAGGGGTTTACCCAACAAGAGGGTATAGATTATTTCTATTCTCCGGTAGCGAGAATAACGTCTATTAGGGTGTAAGTGGCTCTAGCATCCATTAATAAGTTGGTGATACACCAAATGGACGTTAAAACGATCTTTTTGAATGGTGATCTAGATGAAGAGATTTATATGCACCAACCGGAAGGTATGATTGTTCTAGGACAAGAACATAAGGTATGTAGACTTAAAAAGTCCTTGTATGGCCTTAAACAAGCGCCAAAACAGTGGCATGAAAAATTTGATAATGCTATGATTTCCAACAGTTATATTCTGAATGAAAGTGATCGTTGTATTTATAGCAAAGTTGAAAGTTCTGGCTGTGTCATTGTATGCTTATATGTGATGATATGTTGATTTTTGGGAATAACATGGATGTTGTGAATAGTACTAAATCATTCTTATCTTCCGTCTTTGATATGAAAGATATGGGTAAGGCTGATTTAATACTTGGTTTAAAGTTAGTCGAGAATTGTGGGGGTTATGCATTATCTCAATCTCATTATGTTGAGAAAATGTTGAAGCGGCTTAATTTCTTTGATGTTAAGCCCGTAAGTACTCCATATGATCCTGCAGTACACTTAAAGAAAAATAGAAACAATAGTGTTTCACAAGTTGAATATGCTAGAATTATTGGTAGTGTAATGTATCTAATGAATTGCATAAGAATATAGCTTATGCCGTAAATAGGCTAGCAAGATATACTCATAATCCAAGTAGTGAACATTGGATGGCCTTAGAAAGGTTAATGAGATATATCAAAGGAACAATAGATCTTTGTCTTGTGTTTAGTGTTTTTTCGGCTGTGTTAGAAGGTTTCTGTGATGCTAATTGGGTGTCGGATAATGATGAGATTAATTTGACAAATGGTTATGTATTCACTTTAGGTGGTGGAGCCATATCTTGGAAATCCTCTAAACAAACGTGTATAGCAAAATCGACTATGGAATCGGAATTTATAGCTTTAGAACTTGCTTGCAACTGAAGCTGAGTGGTTAAGAAATTTGTTGATTGATATTCCTTTGTGGTATAATCCTATGCTTTCTGTTTCCATATGTTGTGATTCTCAGGTGGCGATCGCTCGAGTGAAGAATAAGATCTACAATGGAAAGAGCCGGCATATCAAATTGAGACACAATATTCTGCGGGATTTAATTAGTTCAGGGGTGATTAACTTGGAGTATATAAGAACCGAGTTGAATCTTGCAGATCCCTTAACTAAAGGACTAAACAAGAAGTTAGTCCAACAAGCATCGAGGGGAATGGGACTGGTTCCATTGTTGTGAACTTTGTATGACGGCAACCCAACCCACTATTAGTAGAGATCCTACGAACGGGGTTCAATGTGGTAAAAACAAATCATATAAAAGTTCTACAAGTACTATCGTTTTGTCTCTTCTTGTGGTGCTGTTGAAGATAGTACTTACTGCAAATTGAAGAGGGTGAGATTTATTAGAATCTCTTAATGAAGTTCATAGCCATTTTGGTTGGTGGTGTGTGCAGTACACACTTAAAGAAATTCATCTATATAAGTGTGGAGGTGGTGCCGCTTCCTACGAGAGTTTGGAACAACTCAGTAGAGCACTTATGAAAACCTGGGACTGGGTGCATGGCCGATATCGCACCACACTGCGAACTTGCCTGAAGCTAGTCAATGACATGTCAGTTGTAAGTTTATATAAACAATAGCGAGGTAAGATTCAAGACGTTTGCCATCTTATTTCCGTTTATATACTTCTTCTTGTACTAAGTGGCAAATCAAGACGTAAGTCATTGTTCTTTATGTGTCATTGTCGTTGTTTAAAAGTAAAGAGGTTAGTTGATTAACGTTCGAGAGTGTTTGTATATAAGTTTGGATCATGTGGGGGATTGTTGGAAAAAGTATGTTAAAATACTTTCCGATGTGCTCCAAACTTATATAAAAACTAGTGAAATGTTGTTTGGGAGTTGGATTGTTGATTTGAATGCCTTTAACTTCAAGAATATCACTTGGATCGATATAAGTATAAGTTGGATCAAACCAAGTGAAAGCAAGAATAAAGTTAAAGCATTCTGGAAGACATCAATCATTCAATGTACAAGATATCGATCGATCGATGTCTTGTACATCGATCGATCAATGTAGGACAGTGTGATGATGGAACTTTCTGTCCAACATAGATCGATCACATAGATCGATCGAGGTGACATCGATTGATACTTGGATCGATCTATGTGAGACAGAATGAATTAAAGAATGATTCTGTCCGACTTCAATCGATCACATCAATCGATCGAAGTGACATCGATCGATCGATGTGATCGATCGATGTGCCAGCGGACAGAACCTTTCATGCTGAGCTGCATCTTTTGGTCCAAGAATCATCTCCCTTCCATTATGAACGTTATTCAACGGACTTAGAAGACCTGAAAACTACTGAGACATGGTTTAAACTCTAATTTCTTCCATTATAAAGCCTATATATACAAGGCTTGTATACTTTACAAATATAGAAAATAATCTTGCAAACTCCTTAGTGCAGAATTTTTCTCTCAGCAGTTTTCTTCTTCCTTTTCTCTACTTTTATTCTCTTCAACTTGCAAGTTCATTCTCTTTCTTGTAGAGCAAACGAACAAGGGTAGCCGTTAAATCCTGGGAAGCATTCGCTTGAAGTTCACCTTGCTCATCGGTGGAGACGAAATTGCTTTTAAGGACAGTGATTCACATCATGTCTCGGCAATCGTTTTGTGCTGTTTGTTTGTCATCATTCTCAGATTTTTCTTACCGTTGCTGCCATAAAAGCTTTCAAGAAAATTTGGCTTTATGTCCAGCTTATATTATTTATTATAGTAGTCAGAAGAACAATAAAATTGTTATTGATCAAATGAAACAGGTTATCCTTTTTATTCAACCGTGTCCAAAAATTTCAAGAACTGCCTTTTACCAAGATAAGATTGATGCTGAAATAAAATCTTTAACTTTAATTAGCTGCTAGTTTATTATGTGCTACTTTAACATATTAATGGTTACAAGATTGCAGCTGGTAAAGTAGAAAAAGTTGAATGTTGTAACTGAAAAAAAGATATTCTGATTTTTTATTCTTTACCAGAATCATAATACCACTGCCTTTCTGAGTTTTATCTTACAGCAAATTATTATTTCTTCCATTCATTGAATTACACTACCGTCTTATCAATACATTTAATTGGTCAATGTATGAATCAAAAAATAATAATTGGTCTATGTACTTTTTTTATATTAGTTTAAATTTTTTTAGGAGAAAGGACAGAAGTTTTGTTTGCAAATATATGAAGATATTGGGAGCCAGATATGTGGAGGTACATACGGTCAGTATATTGAATCGTTGTTTTCTCTTATCAGTTCTTTAACATATATTGATATATGACATAAAATTTTAATGGAAAACAAGCAGAAAAATGAGAAAAATAAGGGCTATTTAATGCTGGCATAAAAACTTTAATTTAAATGAAATGATAGTTTATCAGACGGCGTCACTTTAGCAAATACTAATAATAACAAAAGACGAGCTGTTAAAGTATAAAGGATTGAATTTTATTGTTTTGTAATCGTGTTAAGAGACAATTGTATTCTTACATTTGATTTTCTTTCAATCGTTTTAAGGGTTTTGTTCGTTGACTTTGGATCCACGACAAAACAGAACTTTGTCTATTGCTAGGCTGGCATGTTCCCACATGAGAAGCCATTTGGCTTTCTAGTAAGAAGTTTTCAGATAATCGATATGCTTTTTTTCTTTAATGATGAATATTGGGAGCTAATCTAAGAATCAAATTTTTAGTTATGAAGTTATAAATATAACATAAATCACTAACTTTTGTTTTGCACAATGTAAATAAATATCTTTCTCTATCAAAGTGTGTGCTAACTTAGTCAAAAGTACAGTACTTGGCAACGAGTATACGAAGAATAACATGTCGAAAGAAATTAATAATTATGTAATTTATGATTGTCTCAATGTTGGAAAATAAATGAATGATTTCTTGGATAATCACAATTTCCCTCTTAAGATAAATTAATGACTAAAATCGAAATTCCAAACAACTGAAAGTAAATTCTGAAAGATAATTACTCATTAAACTTTTAAAGAACCACAGGTCTTAGAATAGTGAAATATAACTAACGTGTGATTGTTATAATTTTTAATGAATAACTAGAATACTCATACAAAGTAAGTAGAGGGGTGACTCTATAGTCACTGTTAGGTGCCTAACAATCATTCTAGAGGAGAGATAAATAGAGTGCTGAGATGAATAGAGTGTTGGACAATTTTCAGAATTTTCTCGGTTTAGCTCACATGAATTCAAATGCTCTCCAAAATAGAAAGAGGAAGATGAAAAATTGTGAATATTGCTGCGACCCGCATCTCCGGGTCGGTAGAAAAAGAAATAAAATAATAGAAAGAAAAATAAAAATTCGATATCGATGAAAGTTACTGTTAAATAAAAACTTAGATAGGAATTAATTAGGACATCGATCGTATATAACGGGTTCATATCATTAGGTTATACTCCCAATTTTATTATCGTTCGATAATATAAAATAGACTAAGATAGTATATCGGGATTACTAATGCTTGGAAACATAATCAAACGATAAATCAACCAATATATCGATATACGACAAAACTAGTTAACGAACATTTTATGATTTCATGATAAAAAATTAAAACAAGACCAATAGATAGTAACCTAATTATTAGGATAAATTAAATCAAAACAAAAATACATGACACAAGAAATTATGATTATTTAAATAAAAAAAGAAAGTAAGACATGATTAAATATTTTGGACAAGAGAAAAAAATTATATAATGTGTGTGTATAATGTGTGTGTGTGTGTTGTTAGGTCTGTAACACACTCTAGAGGGGAGTGGATAGAGTGTTTAACAATTTTGCAGAATTTTCTTGTTTGGCTCAACTCAAATGAAATTCAAACTCCACTACCACTTTGTTGCCAAAGTGGATTTTCAACAACTACTCTTCTTATTAAAGCTAATAAGAACAACCTACACTAACCACTTAGTGTAAGCAACCGCAAGAACAACTTCTTGCACAAAATACCTTTGTGCAACTACAACAACTACAACTCTAAGAAAGAACAACTTCTTGCTACCTCACAACTTCAACAAAGTTCTCTCAAGAACTTTCTCATAGTGGGTTAAAAAGAAGTAGTGGAGATCACACTTTCTAACTAGTCTTAACACAAGCAAGAGATCAAATATTTATGGTTTCTCTTATGTTAGACTCACTATATCTCAATATACAACAATTAAGAACAAAGAAAGGCTTAAAAAGCTTTAAGCACTTTTACACATATGAGAGAAATATACAACAAAGAAGAATGAAGCTTGATGATGGTGAAAGTGTGTATTTGCCTCATCTGAGCTTCAATCCATCACCATGTTTTGGAGCCTCCACCATGTCTTCAACTCCATCAAATGTCAAGATAATGTGCATTTAGTTTTTAGCCATCCTATGGAGTGATTTGATCCTCAATAGCCACCCTAGAGAATTTTAGACATGAATATAATAGTCAAGGAAGCATGTATTATGATAGAGTAAAGTCCACAAGAAATTTGAACAAGATTGGAAAGAGAAAACACCATAAATCTCCCTTGGATTTTGTTCCAACGATCATAAAAATTTGAATTCTCGGGTAAATCAATCGATCAATGTGTCTAGCTTGAGAGATCCATGTCCTCCAGAAAGTTTACAGTTTTGAATCTGCAGTACATCAATCGATCGATGTCTCTTACTTGAGAGACTGATGTATACATCGATCGATCGATGTCCATAGTTTAGAGATCGATGCCTCACAGTAAGTTTCCAGGTTTGAACTTACACACATCGATCGATCGATATCTCTTCTTCAAGAGACTGATGTATACATCGATCGATCGATGTCCATGGTTTTAGAGATCGATGTCTCATAGTAACTTTAAACTTTGCACAAGCCTTACAAAAAGCGATCGATGTCTCTTGCTGAGAGACTGATGTATACATCGACCGATCCATGTGAGAGATCGATGTCCCATAGTGTGTTTTTCTCATTTTGCTTCAAATTCCAAGTGTTTATTTCCTTTTTATCTTTTTCAAAACATCTTTTAACTTCATCAAAACACTCCATATCCTAACAATCTCCCACCTTTTTGATGATTTCAAAACCAAGACTTTTAAAAGATGTTTTTATGTCAAAATTTATATTTGCGCTACTTAATAGTTTCAAAACTTGGAATTTTCAACCTCACCCTTTGTCCATGCATTTTATGCTCCCCCTAACATAACGAACTATGTGATCATGTCCAAAAATTCTCCCTCAACCAACCATACATTAAAAGTAAGTATGTATGCATATTTTTATTTCCTTAATTACTCAACAAATATTTTACTGCTCATGTGTACCAAGCATGCCAAAATTTCTATTTATATTGCAAGCAGACAACCATTTCATATCTATTAAGCAATCAAGCATGTTCCAATGTAAACATTACATTTGAATACCAATGTGCTTCATTGCATATCAAGCAAGCAAAGTACCAATGTACTTCATTTGCGTATCAAGCAATATCAAGAAAAATACACCAATGTACTCCAATGTACTTATCAAGCAATATCAAGCGACAAGCAAAGTATCAAGCAACAAGCAAGGTACTTCTCTCCCTTTTTGAAATTATCATAGCAATTTAATAAGAGAAGCATAAATGTATCATAGCCATAAAGCATAATAAAGTTAAGCAAATATAGAGATGATAGGTCATCCTAAGCTAGAAACACTGTGGGAAAAGGATGAAAGAAGCCTAGTCTTAATCCTCGTCCGATGAGAAAGCTAGGCCCTGGATGCACGTCTTCATTTTGGCTTTGAATCTTGCAAGTTTGTTTTTCAAGGTTCCCACTTCATGCTGAAGTTTTACAAGTTGTTGTTTAGTTCCGGAATGTTTTTATAGGCCCTCCCCTTGTTCCTTCTTTAGATTCAGGAATATAGAGTTGTGTATCACCTGGGGTTGTTTGCTCTTCAGCCGTAGGTGGTGGAGCCACATCTTCCTCTTCATCTCCTTCATCTTCTTGTTCCATGCCTCTTCGGGCTTCAAATCTTGATTGATTGATTTGTTGGATGTTGATTTTGTTGTAATAGTCATTAACTGAAATTTTCTCAACATCCGAGTCATCAAGCTCGATACCCGACTTTCTGAACATATAGTAGATGAGATTTGCATATAGAAGAGCTTTGGACTTTTTGGTGGCCGCTCTATAACATTAGCCATGAAAATCTCACCAAAGTTGTGTTGCTCCCTATTAGCAATTCTATAGGCAATATAGAAATCAAGGTTGCAGGGGAGTTTTGCCGACTTGTCATTAATACAAAAAGTGACTATAGCGGTTAACACCCTATATACTAATGGCATGCCATTGGTATTTTTGGTGGGATAGAAACCAAGAAAGCTCTTAACTTGCTCTTCACTAAATTTCCATTTGTACTCATCCTAATGCCAAACCTCAAACGGATCAAGACCCTCATTCGGTACTCCAATATGTTCACAAATGGTCTCAACCTCCTTCATTCTTCATTACATTCATATATTGATTTTGTATGATTCATTCTGTTTGAATTGTTGTGTTAATCGATTGTAAACGCTTGGTGAATGAATTTCAACATTGTATCAGAGCCATTTTGATGAATTTTGGTACATTTCCATCTCCTGATTCTTCACCTATGGCGAACAATCAACCGTCACCGTATACCACAATCAAAATCTGAATGCGAATCCGACAGATGATCCATTGTACCTGCATCCCAGTGACAGTCCAGCATTAGTTCTTGTTCAACCGCTGCTAAACGAAAATAACTACCACGGATGAAGCAGGACAATTCGAAGAGACTTGGAGTCCAAGAACAAGGCAGGTTTTCTTGATGGAACAGTTGTGAAACCGCCAGAGAATAGTAGGAGATTCAATGCATGGTCCAAGGCAAATATCATGGTTGCGTCATGGCTGGTAAACTCTGTTGTCCCTAGCATTAGTCAAAGTGTCATGTGGATTGATAATGGTTTTAATATTTGGACAGATAATAAATTTAAATATGGAAATACAGACGCATTTAGATTATCTGATTTACAGGAAGCGTTCTTCGTGGTTAAACAGGATAATATGTCAGTAACGGAGTATTATACTAGGCTCAAGGTAATTTGGGATGAGCTGTCAGTTTTGAGATCCATTCCTGTATGTTCTTGCGCTAGATGTACATGTAATCTCTCAACATAAGGAAATTCATAGAAAATGACTATGTCATCAAGTTCTTGAAAGGTTTAAACGATGAATATGAAGCGGTTAAATCACAAATTCTTCTTACTAGTGCCCTTCCTGACATCAACACAGTGTTTGCAATGGCTGTGAAATTAGAAAGAAAACTGGTGTATGGTAATGGTCAAGTGTAGTTTAGTAATAATCCAACTGCTCTGGTTAACCATAGGACTCAATTTTCTTCTGAGAATATATCTAAGTCTGGATCTGATCTGGCTGTGCAAAAGCCAGTAGGAGGAAATTACAAGAGAGAATCACAGAAAGGATATAATCAGTCTGGTTATAAGCACCCATTTTGTACGTTCTGTAATACACCAGGACACACAGTGGATAAATGCTATAGAAAGCATGGGTTTCCACCAGGATTTAAACATAAACCGCAAGTGAATTACGTTACTGGTGATCAGGAGTTATATCAACAGAATACTGCTACTCAGTGTGATGACAATTATTCTAGAGCACAAGGTTCAAACTATGTTAATTCACAGAACAATTTTCCCTTAACTCAAGAGCAGTATGTCCAATTGGTGAGTCTGCTCCAGGAGTACAATGACAGAGGAAAACGAGAGGATTATCAAAGACATGAGTGCACAGAGGGCCAACATGCAGTGATGAATGCACAGTGTCTAGCCACTTCTGGTAAGCAGGCAGGTAAGAATGTAGGTGAGGCTTTAAACACTTGGATTGTAGATTCTGGAGCCACAGATCATATTTTTTTTTGCAGCCTTTCTTTGTTTGATTCCTATAAGTCAGTAAATTCCTTGTCTGTCACTCTGCTTAATACCCATCGTGTCAAAGTCTCACAGATTGGCACTGTTGTTATTAACTCAATGCTAACACTCAAAGATGTTTTGTTTGTGCCCTCTTTTTCTTTTAACCTCATTTCACTCAGTAAACTTGTTTTGTCAGAAAACTATGAGGTGCACTTCAAATCTAAAACTTGTTTGATTCAGGACCAAATAACAAAGAAGATGATTGGTTCTGCTGATCTGTGCCAAGGTCTCTATCACCTACAAAGCTTACCCAATGTGCCATCAGTAAACTCAATCTCATCTCAATCAGCCAATAATCAGCTTATGCAGACCACTTCTCAACACTTTAAAAAGATTCTATGGCACTGTAGATTGGGCCACCTCAGTGAATCAAGAATAAAGGAGATTCATAAGAAGGATCACAGTGTTACTCCAGCAGATTGTGCTTCTAGTTGTCTTGTGTGCCCCTAGCTAAATAGAAACGTAATCCATTTCTCATTCCTCCTCCATCTCTAAACAACCCTTTTCCCTGATCCATGTGCTTATATGGTCTAAAGATGTTTACATATCCAAGGATGTTGATTTTTATGAACATATATTCTCATTTCAATCTGATATTCAAACTGAATTGCCAAGTTATGAGCAGCTTCCTTCTTGCTCTCAGTGCCCTTCTTCTTTGCTTGACACTACGTATTCCAGTCCATGCATATATGATACTACTAATGCATTAGATGGACAATCTCCATTATCCAACATTCCATCCACTTCCTCTCATGCTGCATCTGAAGTCAGTCCACTTACTTCCCCCAGGAACCCCCACAGTACCTCCCATAGATGTAACCTCCATCACAATTGACCTGCCTATCAATCAGGCTGTGGATCATCCTAGCCCTCGACCCATCAGAGAAAAGAGACCACCATCCTATCTCCAGCAATACTATTGTAATCAAGCCAATGCCTCCAATACATACTCCCATACCTCTTCTCCCCACTCCTTAGAAAAATCATTCATCTTTGCTTCTCTAGCTCCAGGCTACAAGTCATATGTTTTAAATCTAAGCTTGCATTTGAAGCCGTCCTCTTATGCAGATGCAACAAGGTCACCAACATGGCAGGATGCAATGACTACTGAATTACAGGCCTTGCAGGACAACCATACATGGGTACTGATGCCATTACCTCCAGGAAAGAGACCAATTGGTTGTAGGTGGGTTTAAAAAGTTAAACTTGTTGGAGAAATTGAAATGGGTGAATGAGAAATTAATTCTCAAAGTGGATGGAAAACGCGGTTGCACGGTTACGTTTAAACAAAACGCGGTTAAGTTTGATAAGGCGTTCGGTTATGGTTTAAATCGAACGGTTGTTTAAATCTGATTCAAACGGTATCCTTCGATATAAGATAAGATCAATCTGGTTTGATCTAACGGTGGCAGGGAAGGCAGCTTTAATCTAACGGCCGAGATTTAAACTGTCCTAACCACCCCAACCGAATGTGGTTTCCATCTAACGCTCCAGGTTTAAACCTGCTAATCTATCTTCAATCCAAAGGCTGAGATTAAACCTTCCTAATCTAGATAGGAGGTTTTCATCTAACGGCCTAAATCAAACTTCGGTTTTGATCCAACGGTCACGGTACCTTGTTCTCCAACCGACTCCCCTATATAAACAGGGCAAAGGGTGCATTCTAAACACACCTTGCTCTAGAATTTCATAGCATTCTGCATTCATAGCATTCGAGGCTTGCATCACGTCCGGGAGAAGTCAGGACATTCGAAGGTTCGAAGTAGTTCAAGTTGAGCAGTGCCGCTCAACTGAACAGGTACCCGTTGTATCCTGGGAGACGATTGCTCACACCGGTTGGGCACAGTATACCGGAGCAATACGTCTTAAGGACAGAGTCCTCGACTCGCCTTGGGTTTGATTATTTTTGTATTGTTCATATGCACACGTTGAACGACTGCGTCTTGGTACAGGATTGATTGTCTCCAACAATCTTAAGACGTATTTTTATTCAATTACTTCTGTACCGTTTTTTTATTTCCCGCAAAGGCAGTGTTCATACTGATTTGCAGTCTACTTCTACTCCTTTCTTAAATCTGATTCTGTTCTGATCTATACGTTTTGATCAACTGAACAGAAATCTGATGGAGAACGCTAGCTCTGGCTCCGTTCATGGCGCAGACATTCAGAGCTCTGCTCTAATGGCACCAACTGCTGGGGTGCCAAGACATGCTCCTCCTGCATAAGGTCCTGCAGTGGCCCAAGTGGAGAAACCGGAGAAGTTCAGTGGAAGCTTCTTCAAACGTTGGCAGCAGAAGATGCTGTTCTTCTTGACTGTTGTGGGGCTGGCGAACTTCCTGACTGAGGACCCGCCTATGGTGGATCCGCTGGAGGACCAAACCCAGAATATGCAAAACCAACATTTTGTTGAAACTTGGAATTTCAATAATTATGTTTGTTTGAGCCATATTCTGAGTTGTTTGGACAACTCCTTGTATGGTTTATACTGCATGTATAAAACTGCAAAGTCTTTGTGGCAGGCTTTGGAAAAGAAATACCGTACGGAAGATGCCGGCACTAAGAAATTTATTGTCGGCAAATTCCTGGATTTCAAAATGTCTGATTCTCGTACTGTTGTTTCTCAAGTTGAGGAACTTCAGACGTTGGTTGCCGAGATGGAAGAGGAGGGCATGTTGCTCAGTGAATCTTTCGTCGTGGCTGCAGTAATTGAGAAGCTACCTCTTTCGTGGAGGAAATTCAGAAGCTATCTCAAACACAAGAGAAAGGAGATGAAATTGGAAGATCTAATTGTTCGACTCCGCATTGAGGAGGACAATCGTAGATCTGAGAGAGCGCCACAATCTAGCTCTGGTCAGGCTAAGGCCCATGTTGCTGAGGCCAAGAAAAAGAAAGGCCAACTCCGGGTGAATAAGAAAGGCAAGTAGATCGCCAAGAAGTTCACCGGGAAATGCTACAACTGTGTCATTCAGGGGCATGTCAGCAATGAATGCAGAAAGCCCAAGAAGAAGCAAACCAAGGCAAAGGCCAACATAGTCGATGCATTGGATGATCTGAATCTCTGTGCGGTAGTCTCAGAGTGCAATGCTGTGGGGAACGTACGTGAGTGGTGGCTTGATACTGGCGCCACTAGACATGTTTCCTCCAGCAGAGAGATGTTCACGGAGTACCAATCCGGGAACAATGAACAACTTTACATTGGAAACTCGGCCTCTTCAAAGATTGAAGGCGAGGGCAAAGTTGTTCTGAAGCTCACCTCAGGGAAGCATCTGACTCTGCAAAATGTGCTGCACGTCCCTGATATTCGGAAGAATTTAGTATCTGGATCTCTTCTAGTCATGCATGGTTTTAGACTAGTGTTAGAGTCTAATAAAGTTATTCTTTCAAAAAATGGCATGTATTTGGGGAAGGGGTACTTGTCGAATAGGATGTTTAAATTGAATGTCATCACTATTGTACCCAAAAGAGATTTGCCCGCAGAGGCTAATAAAATTGCTTCCTCTTCTGCTTACATGCTTGAGTCTTCTTGTTTATGGCATTTTCGTTTGGGACATGTTAATTACAAGTCAATACAACGTATGAGTAATCTTGATTTATTGCCCAAACTGGACTTTAATAATAAAGGAAAATGTCAAATATGTGTTGAAGCGAATATGGCAAAGACGCCATTTCCTTCAATAGAAAGGAACACTGAACCTTTGAATTTAATTCATACCGATGTGTGTGATTTAAAATTTGTGCAAACGAGAGGTGGTAAAAAGTATTTTGTAACTTTTATCGACGATTGCACACGATACTGTTATGTATATTTGCTAAGCAGCAAAGACGAGGCCCTTGATGCTTTCAAGGATTATAAAAATGAAGTTGAGAACCAACTTAGCAAATGAATTAAAACAATTCGAAGTGATAGAGGTGGCGAATATGATACACCGTTTAATGAATTCTGTTCAGAACATGGCATTATTCATCAAACGACTGCACCATATTCACCTCAATCGAATGGTATTGCTGAACGCAAGAACCGTACTCTAAAAGAGATGATGAATGCTATGTTGATAAGTTCGGGTTTACCTCAGAACTTGTGGGGGGAAGCAATCCTCTCAGCCAACGTCATTTTAAATAGAATTCCATCTAAGAAGATGGATGTAACCCCTTTCGAGCTTTGGAAAGGCTACAAGCCTAGTTACAAATACTTGAAAGTGTGGGGGTGTCTGGCGAAGGTTGCTGTACCTAGACCAAGACAGGTGAAAATTGGGCCTAAAACGGTTGATTGCATATTCATCGGTTATGCAACTAACAGTAGTGTATATCGGTTCTTGGTGCACAAGTCGGATATTCCTGACATACATGAAAATGTTGTCATGGAGTCAAGGAATGCAGTGTTCTTTGAAGATGTCTTTCTGAGAAAAGACAAAATTCAAGAAGAAACAAGATTTGGTAAGCGAATGCGTGAGGCGACTCCTCAAGGAGATGAGGAGCTTCGTCAAAGCAAGCGTGCCAGAATGCTAACTTCGTTTGGACCAGATTTTCTAACCTATATGGTAGAAAATGAGCCAAGGAACTTTTCCGAGGCTATGTCTACTCCAGAAGCTCCATTCTGGAAAGAGACAGTCGACAGTGAAATAGACTCAATTCTTCAGAATCACACTTGGGAGTTGGTTGACCTTCCACCTGGAAGTAAACCACTTGGTTGCAAGTGGGTTTTCAAGAAGAAACTGGAAGAGGATGGGTCTATTGAAAAGTATAAAGCCAGGTTGGTAGCTAAAGGCTATCGACAAAAGGAAGGCTTTGACTTTTTTGACACTTACTCACCAGTGACTAGGATCACTTCTATAAAGGATGCTAGTTGCAATTGCTGCAGTCTATAACTTGGAAATCCATCAGATGGATGTGAAGACTGCTTTTCTGAATGGTGAGTTGGATGAAGAAATCTATATGGAACAACCAGAAGGGTTTGTGGTTCCAGGACAAGAGTCTAAGGTTTGTAGACTCGTTAAATCATTGTACGGACTTAAGCAAGCGCCTAAACAGTGGCACTTGAAGTTTGATCAAGCTGTGCTAGCTAATGGTTTCAAGATCAATGAGTGTGACAAGTGTGTCTATATTAAGAGCACACAGAATGCATATGTAATAGTGTGTCTCTATGTAGATGACATGCTAATCATGGGGAGTACTCGGGACATAATCTTAAACACAAAGAAGATGTTGACGAGGAACTTCGATATGAAGGATATGAGAGTTGCCAATGTTATTCTAGGAATTAAAATTTCTAGGATGACCGAGGGACTCGTACTGTCACAAACTCACTATATTGAGTCTGTTCTAAAACGGTTTAATATGGTTGATGTGAAACCAGTAAAAACCCCGCTTGAATTAAGTGTACACTTAAGGAAAAATCGAGGCGAACCTGTAGCTCAGTTGAAATACTCTCAGGTAATCGGGAGTCTGATGTACATAACGAATTGTACAAGACCTGACTTAGCTTGTTCAGTAAACAAGTTGAGCAGGTTTACCAGTAATCCAAGTGATGATCATTGGAAAGCTCTTAACAGAGTGATGAGGTATCTGAAATACACAATGAATCTTGAACTACATTACATGAGATATCTAGCAGTATTAGAAGGATATTGCGATGCAAATTGGATATCAGACAGTAAGGACTCGAAGTCCACCAGTGGATATGTGTTCACTGTTGGTGGTGCTGCTGTGTCGTGGAAATCCACGAAACAAACATGCATAGCTCGGTCCACTATGGAAGCTGAGTTCATAGCGTTGGACAAAGCTGGGGAAGAGGCTGAATGGCTTCGGAACTTCCTAGAAGATATCCCGTGCTGGCCTAAACCAATCGCTCCTATTAGCATACACTGTGATAGTCAGTCAGCTATAGGACGTGCTCAAAGCAGCATTTACAATGGTAAGTCACGACACATACGTCGAAGACATAACACCATTAAACAGTTGATCTCTAATGGCGTGATTTCTATTGATTATGTAAAATCAATGGAGAATCTTGCGGATCCGCTTACAAAAGGCTTGCCTAGAGATCAGATGTCAAGATTGACAAACGGAATGGGACTAAAGCCTATAATGCAAGAATCTTTGTAATGGTAACCCAACCTTGTTTACTGGAGATCCCAGAATCTTGGTTCAATGGGACAACTAAGTTATGAAGATTCAGTTAGCACTTACTCATTCCGTCGGATAAAAGTGCCGTCTGCAGAGAATTTTAGGGTAATCTAAGGCTTTTAATGATGTCCTATATCTTGATACATCAAGTGGAGTATGGCAGAATACTCTTGATAGGAATCACCTATGTAAGTGTGAAGTGGGGCCGCTTCTATGAGAAAGTCTAAGAGGCAAGATTTCTCTAAAACACTTTCTGAAACCAGGTTGTTCATGGCCAAAACGAACACAACCATGAGAACCAAAAGGGTGTTAAAGGAAATATTGTGTGAGTATCGTTGTCTTGGTTCACAACAAAGACTGGCTAGTTCAAGACATCAAGTCACTATTTAGCCGAGTGAATCCGATGGTACATCACTATGAAAGGTTCAAAGCCAGAAGCTACCTCTTCTGATGCAATATTTTCTTGTCTGACTTCTCCTTAGAGTCTGCATATGCATTTGCATTAATTTCCATTCATG
Organism: Eustoma russellianum; assembly: GCA_036186865.1. NCBI lineage: Eukaryota > Viridiplantae > Streptophyta > Magnoliopsida > Gentianales > Gentianaceae > Eustoma > Eustoma russellianum. The sequence goes on along the minus strand of AP025072.1, from coordinate 2,958,142 downwards.
TGGGGGATTGTTGGAGAAATTGAAATGGGTGAATGAGAAATTAATTCTCAAAGTGGATGGAAAACGCGGTTACACGGTTACGTTTAAACAAAACGCGGTTAAGTTTGATAAGGCGTTTGGTTATGGTTTAAATCGAACGGTTGTTTAAATCTGATTCAAATGGTATCCTTCGATATAAGATAAGATCAATCTGGTTTGATCTAACGGTGGCAGGGAAGGCAGCTTTAATCTAACGGCCGAGATTTAAACTGTCCTAACCACCCCAACCAAATGTGGTTTCCATCTAACGCTCCAGGTTTAAACCTGCTAATCTATCTTCAATCCAAAGGCTGAGATTAAACCTTCCTAATCTAGATAGGAGGTTTTCATCTAACGGCCTAAATCAAACTTCGGTTTTGATCCAACGGTCACGGTACCTTGTTCTCCAACCGACTCTCCTATATAAACAGGGCAAAGGGTGCATTCTAAACACACCTTACTCTAGCATTTCATAGCATTCTGCATTCATAGCATTCGAGGCTTGCATCACGTCCGGGAGAAGTCAGGACATTCGAAGGTTCGAAGTAGTTCAAGTTGAGCAGTGCCGCTCAACTGAACAGGTACCCGTTGTATCCTGGGAGACGATTGCTCACACCGGTTGGGCACAGTATACCAGAGCAATACGTCTTAAGGACAGAGTCCTCGGCTCGCCCCGGGTTTGATTATTTTTGTATTGTTCATATGCACACATTGAACGACTGTGTCTTGGTACAGGATTGATTGTCTCCAACAAAACTAAAACAGGATGGGAGTGTGGAGAGATACAACGCAAGGCTTGTTGCCAAAGGATACACCCAACAATATGGTGTGGACTATCAGGAAACTTTCTCACCCGTGGCAAAGATGACAACGGTGAGATTCATTTTAGCATTGGCAGCAAATCAGGGATCGAACATTCAACAAATGGATGTCAATAATGCATTTTTACATGGAGATCTCCATGAGGAGATTTATATGGAACCACCCCCTGGACTGGACTTGCAAGGACAGAATGTAGTGTGCAAGCTTCAGAAAAGTTTATATGGTCTAAAGCAAGCTAGTAGAGAGTGGAATGCAAAGCTTACACAATTCTTGTTGGATCAAGGTTTTAGCCAATCCAAAAATGATTATACTCTCTTCATTAGAGACATGGGATCTGGTCTTCTCGTCCTTCAGGTGTACGCAGACGATATTATAGTTGCCTGCTCAGATTCATATGTCATCACTCAGATCAAAAAGTCTTTACATTCAGAGTTCAAAATTAAAGATTTGGGGGACCTTCGATACTTCCTTGGCATAAAAGTAGCTAGGTCCCAAGGGGGGTTACTGCTTAACCAAAGGAAGTATATATTGGAATTGCTTGAGGAGACTGGCTTCCTTGCTTCTAAGCTAGTTAAAATTCCCATGGAGAGTACATTGAGACTGACTCATGGAGATGGACCTGCACTTTCAGACAAAGCGCAGTATCGAAGCCTTATAGGGAAACTGATTTATTTGACCATCACCAGGCCAGACATATCCATTACGGTGCAGTAGTTGAGTCAATTTCTGGACTTTCCTACAGAGACACACCTTAAATCAGCCCACAGACTGTTGAGGTACTTGAAAGGAACAGTGGGTCAAGGACTCATGTTTCCTAGTACAGGTGAATTGCAATTAAGAGCTTTTGTGGATTCAGACTGGGCAGGGTGCAATTAAACCAGGAAATCTATTACGTGATATTACGTTTTTATTGGGAATGCCTTGATTTCATGGAAGACAAAGAAGCAGACGACTGTCTCAAAGTCATCAGCCGAAGAAGAGTACAAGGCTATGGCGTCTTTGGCATACGAGGTGCAATGGTTGTTCTACTTAGCAGATGATCTGAAGCTGAGGAAACAAACTCCAGTAGAAGTCTTTTATGATAGCAAAAGTGCTATGCACATTGTAGAAAATCCAGTCTTTCATGAGAGGACCAAGCACATCTAATTAGATTGTCACATTACGCGAGAAAAGGTGCAGAATGGGATTCTGAAATTAATGCTCATAAGGACTGATTTGCAGCTAGCAGATTTATTTCGAACATGAGAAGCCATTTGGCTTTCTGGTAAAAAGTTTTCAAGAATCGATATACTTTTCTTTCTGTAAAATATTGTTGATGAATATTGGGAGCTACCATATGTCTTGTATCCACCAGAAACGAATTTGCAGGTTCAAGGAATCGGGTTGAAATTGTGTGGTGAAAATTATTACATAACGAGGATACGAATCATGTTACGTAGATTAAGACGTATATATTCATACTAACATGTACGGTTATATATGATTCACAAAAAATATGGACATAATAAAAAAGTTTTATCAGCATATGTCTACAGAAATTGCGAGCAAGACAACGGTATCCATGTTGGACAAGACATGGCTGGCTAGCAATACACACATATATATACATATATATATATGTATATATATATATGTGTGTGTGTGTGTATATATATATGTATGTATAATTTTTTTTGGAAATCGGATGTTTGATCCCAAAAACTTACTAAAGTCAGGTTGTTGCTGCCATAAAAGCTTTCAAGACAATTTGGCTTTATGTCCAGCTTATAGACATTATTTATTGTAGTAGTCATAAGAACAATAAAATTGTTATCGATCAAATGAAACACGGTATCCTTTTTATTCAACCGTGTCCAAAAATTTCAAAAACTGCCTTTGACCAAGGTTAAGATTGATGCTGACATAAAATCTTTAAATTTAAATGAGCTGCTAGTGTATTCTGTGCTACTTTAACATATTAATGATTACAAGAGTGCAGCTGTTAAAGTATAAAAAATTGAATATTGTAACTGAAAAACAAAAAATATTCTGATTTTTTATTCTTAACCACAATCTGCTCGGAAAGGATCATTTCCATTGATAAATAAAATCAAATGTACATCATGCGAAAAATATCGAAAACGGCATAGTAACGACTACAATCATACTACTGTAACTATGGGTGAAAATGTCACTACTTGTTGTTTGGCCTCCAAAGAATGCCATGTTTGATATACCCTGGTGAAGGATAGTGATCAATATTACAATGTTGCACCTGGTTACGGCAATACCAAATGGTGTGGACACCTTTCCGAAAGCTGTACCGCCACTCCATATCAAAATTCGAATGACAGCAGATGTCTTGCAAATTGAACATAATCCAATCACTACTTGACCCATACAGGAAGAAAGTCGCCCTATCATCGGAATGCAGCAAGCAGCACCACACTCTACAATCACGCAATGCATGTAATACATCATCCGTCATATACCCACATGTATCGCAGTTGCTGATCGATCGTATATAACGTTGATGCAAGAATAAACTAGTAGGTATTATACCTTGAGTCGCCTGCCATAGGAAAAAATTCATTCGACCTGGTCCCTTCATGGCCTAAACATGGTCCCATAACTCATTCGTCGGAGATGTTGCGATGGTAAGTTGAGCATCATAAGCACTGGAAATAGTGAATTTACCTGATGTCGTGTGCTTCAATCGTACCACCCAGTAATACCATCATTTTGTACATTAGAAGATTCAAGGCCAGCACGTAAAAGAGGAGCTGTTGGCCGAATATGCCTCCACGTAGTAGATACATTTTTCTTCGAACGCTCCTATAATACATCACCATATCTATGTCGTAGGAGTTGGACCCATAATAGATCAGTTCGTGTAAGGAATTGCCACCCTAACTTCGCGAGCACGGCCGTATTCATGAGCCAACTCCCAGCCCACCTTGCCCTTTCGGCATGCATATTGTGTCCCATGAACACCAATGTAACTTACGACGGTTGGCAGTGTCACCCCAGAAAAACCTCCGAGATAACTTCTCAATATTGTCAATAAGTGTGAATAGTAGACGAACAGTTTGCATCGCGTAGATGGGTATCAAAGCTAATACACTCTTAATTAAAATACATCTGCCTGCTTGAGATAAAAATTTAGTCTGCCAGGATCCAAGGCATGTGCGTACCTTGTCCAATATGTGATTATATGATTGTTGGTCGATCCGCCCCGTTAGGAGAGGCATTCCCAAGTAGCGGCCAAAATCTGCAGTAAATGTGATGCCCATCCGAGTAAAAACTTGAGGTTGAAAGTGGGATGCTACATTTTTTGAGACTAATATCTGGGATTTTTTGATACTAAAGCTTTGGCCAGATATGTGGCAGAACTTATGAATGACGCTCGCAATTGTCTCTGCCTGCGTATTAGTAGTCTCCCAAACAGTAACAGATCATCTGCAAAGAAAAGATGAGAGATTTGTGGCCCCAGCCGAGATGTCCGAATAGGGTTCCACTGACCCTCGTCAACAGCCTCATAATACTTTGGCTCAACACCTCCATACATAATAGAAACAAATACGATGCAAGTGGGTCTCCTTGCCGAATATCACGTTGTGGGCGAAATGGTTCCATGCACTCACCATTCCATATAACTGATAATGATTCCGAGGTGATAGCAAACATGATAAGCTCAACCATATCATTGCTGAAGCCTATACGTGAGAGAATACTTTGGAGGAAAGGCCAGTGGACCTTGTCATATGCCTCTTCCAAATCAATCTTAATGTTCATATATCCGGTATGACCATGCTTTGTTTTCATGGAATGCATAAGTTCTTGCGCAATTATAATATTATCTGCCGCTTGCCTTCCATACACAAACGCACATTGCGTAGGTGAAATGATCTTGCCAATGACATGTTTCAAGCGATTAGCAATGATTTTCGATATTACCTTCACAATGACATTTGTGAGAGCTATTGGTCGAAACTATGTTGCATCCTCAGGGTTGGCTACCTTAGGAATGAGTGTGAGTAGTGTCTTATTCATATCAGGCAAAAAACTTCTCCTTTGAAATGATGTGAGAATAAAGTCAGTCACAGCAGGTCCTACTATGTCTCAATTTTTCTGATAAAAGATAGGAGAAAAACCATCGGGTCATGGGGCTTTGTAAGCCCCTATATGAAAAATAGCTTCTTCAACTTCCGTTCTTGAGACTGGACGATTAAGTATCCGACGGTCAGCATGATTGAGTTATGGTATATGAAAAACAATATCGGTACTCGGTGGAATACTCGGACAAGGGAACAATTGAACATAGTGGGTACAGATAGTATTTTGTATAACATGGGGGGCAGTCTGTCCATTCACCCTCGGCAGTTTTTAATCTTCTGATAGTGGAGTTGTGTCGTTGCATAGCCATAGAGAGATGAAAGTAACGGGAGTTCAGACCACCATAATTCAACCACTGCAGCCTAGACTTTTGATGCCAGTAAAGTTCCTCCTGAGCTAAGATGTTATTATACTCAGCTTGTAGGTCCTTCTCTAGCCGTGATAAAACAAAAAGGAGGACGCTTCATCATAGAACGTTGGATCCCAGCAATACGTGCTAGACATCGCCTCCGTCGCCGTGTTAGGCTCCCAAACACCTCCTTCTTTCATTGCAACAGTTTCTTTGTGAATTCCTCAATAGTGCGTCCAAAGTCATCCTTAAATGGTTCCCAAGCGGTGAGAATGAAATCACGAAAATTAGCATGTGCCATCCAGCAAGCTTGGAAACGAAAACTCATATTACGTGTTGCTAATCGAGTCTCCTGCTCAAGTGTCAACAACAAAGGGTGGTGGTCCGAATGGGATCGGGGAAGATGATGAATGGTAGCATTATTAAACTGTATGTGCCATCTATCATTTGCCCATGCTTGGTCTAGCGTCTCTTCTATAAGAAATCTCCCCATTTGGCTGTTGCTCCAGGTAAAACGAAGCCCCGAGAAACCAACCTCAATCAAGCAACTAGTCTCCACCATTCGAAGCATACAATCAACTCCATATCCACGTACCGGCCTATCTCCACGCTTGTCTTCCTGTCGAATTACCTGGTTAAAGTCACCCATCAGTAACCAAGGGAGGTGAATACATGCCGCCATCTGCTCAATATACTCATAAAATGTTTCTTGTATAACTAATGTTGGTGATGCATACACAAGAGAGAGAATCCATGTCACTGTAGGACCTTGAAGAATACCACTGCCCTTCTGCGTTTTATCTTGCAGCAATTATTGTTTCTTCCATTCATTGAATTACACCACCGCCTTATTAATACATTTAATTGGTCTATATATGAATCAAATAATAATAATTGGTCTACGTATTTTTTTTTATTTTAGCATCATTCTTAACCTTATTTGATCAACAAGAAAACATAGTAATCAACAAGTCACATAGTAATGTTATTTGATCAACAACAAAACACATAAGACTTTTTTCCACTATGTGAGTTCGGTTATATATATATATCAATAATTTCTCATATGTTTTGTTTTTATCATTGAATGGTTGTTTCTCTTGTTTCTTTGCTATAGTTCTTCAATATATATTGATATATATGACATAAAATTTTATGGAAAACAACCTGAAAAATGAGAAAAATAAGGGCTAGTTCATGCTGGAATAAAGACTTTAATTTAAATGAACAGCTAGTTTATTGGACATCACTTTAGCAAATACTAATAATAACAAGAGAGGAGCTGTTAAAGTATAAATGATTGAATTTTATCGTTTTATAATGGTATTGAGAGACAATAGCATCCTTACATTTGATTTTCTTTCATAATCGTTTTAAGGGGTTTGTTTGTTGACTTTGGATCCACGACAAAACATAAGTTTGTCTATTGCTAGGCTGGCATGTTCGCACATGAGAAGCCATTTGGCTTTCTAGTAAGAAGTTTTCAGATAATCGATATGCTTTTTTTCTTTAAAATATTATTGATGAATATTGGGAGCTAATCTAAGAATCAAATTTTTAGTTATGTAGTTATAAATATAACATAAATCACTAACTTTTGTTTTGCACAATGTAAGTAAATATTTTTCTCTATCAAAGTGTGTGTTACCTTAGTCAAAAGTACTGTACTTTGCAATGAGTATACGAAGAATAACGTCGAAATAAATTAAGAATTATGTAATTTAAGATAGTTTCGATGTTGAAAAACAAATGAATGATTTTTTGCAGAATCACAATTTCCCTCTTAAGATAAATTAATGACTAAAATCGAAATTCCAAACAATTGAAATTAAATTATGAAAAATAATTACTCATTAAACTTTTAAAGAAGCATGGGTCTTAGAAATAGTGACCGTCAAAGATGATAAACTTGAGGCTGTTAAAAAGAAATTGCTGAAAAGAGACGCTATCGCAGGTGGCAGTAGCCTATGTGGCTATTCAAAGAGAGGAATCCTGCATGATGATTTTGAAACTTCAGACGAGATTGATACATCATACGTATTGGTCTCGGGTTGAAACTTCGAAATTAATCCTAACCCTCCATTTTTAAGTTCCTCGAGTTCACCATCTGCATTTCCAGCATTTACATATTTACCCCCAAAGGTCTTCGATTCTGTAAATGTACTCCCAGCTGTTACTGAATTTCCTGATTTAAACCCAAAAATTTTAGGTTCTGAAAAATTAATCCCAACATGTCTGATTCTCTGAATTTAACCTCAAAAATTTATAAAATGACATCTATGACCCCTAACCAAAAAAACTTACCACAGGTCTACAATACCACTCCACTTCAGGTATGTATCCTGGGAAATACCATGAGTAGATCATTAATTGTACAGCCACTAATACAACGTCCTATGACATTCAAGATTTTGTACAGCTCTCTACACCTAAAAAGTCTCTTATTTAGACAAATAGTGGAGAGTTGATACCAGTTCAATGGGGAGCATCTGTTGTGATTTCACCGCATCTGAAGTTACAAAATTGTCTATATATTCCCACATTGTCTTCAAAGTTATTGTCGCTAAGTCAAGTAACGAAGGATCTCAACTGCTCAGTACTTATGTATCCTGGCTTTTGCCTTGTGTAAGATATTCATACAAAAGAGATAATTAGGTGTGGTACTGAGTGCGGAGGCCTATATTACGTTGATGAAGTGTATCAACAGACTCAGTCTATGATTGCTCACAATATGGCCAGTCGACATCTGTTGTTGTGGCAGCACCGTTTAGGACATCCGTCTTTCGGTTACCTTAAGTTCTTATTTCCTAGTCTATTTTCCAATAAAATTACTCAATTATCTTGTGAAACATGCATACGTATAAAAAATCATCGTCTTTCATTTAAGTCAAATAATACTTGTGTCGAAAGTATATTTTCGTTAGTATGTTATGATGTGTTACCGACACCTGTTTAATATTCGTTTTCAATATTTTGTGTTGTTCATCAATTTTTCCCGAATGACTTAGATGTATTTTCCGGAAAAAAATCTGAAGCACTTGAGAAAATTTTCCACTTCTCTTAAATGGTCCATACCCAATATAAAACAAAAATACAGATTCTTCGGTCAGGCAACGATGGAGAATTTGTTAATCTGTTTATACAAACTTTTTTCATGAACGCGGCCTTATCCATCAAACTACAAGTCTAAATATTTCAAAACAAAATAGAGTTGTTGAACGAAAAAAATGCATTCTCCTTGAAATGACCCGAGCGATGATGTTCGAATACCATGTTCCTCAAAACTTATGGCCCGAAGCTGTTGCCACCCCGGCTTACTATTAAAATGACTCCCCACTAAAACTCTTGGTCACTAAACTCTGTTACAAGTCCTCGCAACTCAAATAACCATATCTTCGGTTTTGACGGTTTCACCCTATATTTTTGGTGCTCTATGTTTATACATATCTCAAAAACTGAACGTTCTAATCTCGATCCATGTGCCAAAAAGTGTGTGTTTGTTGGCTATGCCACTCAACAAAAAGGGTATCAATGTTATAATCCTACCACTCGATGAATCCATGTCACAATACATTGCGTCTTCTTTGAGTGTGAGTATTTCTTTGTCAACCATCATAGGGCTCAAAGGGAGAATACAGATATGGGTGAGCCACTAGTTTTGGTTACATGACCATAGATATTAAGAGGATGTCTCCACAGAGCAAGTAGATGGCGTTACCGAGAAAGACTCTACCAACAAAAGAAGGGCTAACTAGTCTACCAGCTCAAAAGAATTATCTATCGGATATCCAACAAGAGATAAGTAATCAACATTCCGATGATAGAGAATTTCCTGTTTTAAATTGGTCATATATTACTAACATTTTGGAAGAGCAATAGGTATGGATTCTTTATCCTAGATGAAACAGGAGTGTGCCATCAGAATGGTACTCACCCGAGAGGGTGTCTTGATCTTCTAGATATCCAGTAAACATGGCAAGGGAGAAGATTGCAGACGATGCGAGGGTGTTTTTTGCTTCTCTATGGTCGAATTCTATTTCACAAATGGTTCAAGAAGCAAGTGATATGAAGGAATGGTGGAAATAGATGAATGAAGAAATAGCGTGCTTTTTGCTTCTCTATGCTCGTAGTCTGTTTTGCAAACACATATGACTTATGTTTCAAGAAGTAAACCTATACCTTCCTGTTGAAATCATCCAAGAAGTTTGACGTAGAACTTTGATCCACCAAGTGGTGAAAACGGAGATTGTCCTCAAACATCTGTAACCATTTCCAAACTACAAATTCTTTGGTTCTCTAGCAACCTTTGTGAAGCTAACTCATTTCTGTTTTCACATAACATAGCTCTCACAAAGACTCGTATCAACATATTCAGACCCTTTAAAACTCCTTTTGCAATCAGCATCTTCATTCCTTTTGCATTCATGTGTCCAAGTGTGTTGTTCCACATGCTTGGACTGGAAGCGCCTTCAGCAACAGCAGCATGTTTATAACTTTGTGGTGGTGCATATGGTTCCAGATTTTGTACCACGTGCTATAATCATAGCACCTTGAACAATCTTCAGCAAAGTCTTTCCAAATTCTACTGTATAGCATGGCTGCACAACTAACCAACAGAGATCAAATTATTCTTGAGACCATGAATGTGTCTTACATCTTCCAATATCCACTAAGTTTATGCTAGAGTTTTATGCACACATCCCCTTTTCCTTCAATCTCTAGGATTGTACCATCAGCATGATACACATTTCCAAAATTTCTTAACTTGAAATTTCAGAACAATTCCTTGGTTGGAGATAAATGAAAAAATGCGTTAGAGTCCAAAATCAAAAATTCAACTGGTTGTCCACAATGATGATTAAAACATTCTAGATGTCTTCGGGTGAATGTATAGAATCATTAGCGTCCCTAGATTTGATATTCTTCTTCTTCTTAGATTTTGTACAATCTTTCCAAAAGTTTCCTTTATCTCCATAATTCTAACACGTTACATTTGCTTTGTTTGAAGATTTTCCTTGGTTCTTTGATTTTGATCGACTATGTTAAGTTTGACCATTTGATTTGCTTCTCTCCCTTCGATCAACATTGAGAGCACTACGAGATGACTCCCCAATTTCTCATTTGCGAATACTTTCGCTGAGAACAACATCTCAAATTTAATCAAATTTCAGTTTCCGAAACCACGGAAACAACTAATCAAGGAAACAACAAATTCGTAAGAATCAGGTAAAGATGACATCAAAATCAACACTTTAATTTCATCCTCGAGATTAATATCCACATAACTCAGCTAGCTAAAGATTATATTGAATTCATTTACATGATATGTAATAGATCCATTTTCATAAATCTATAAATTGAACAATCTACGCATCAATTATACCTTGTTAATTGCCGATAGTTTTTCATACATATTCGATAGCACCCTCAACAGATCTGCCTTTTTTTTCTCTTTGACGATGTTCAAAGCCATGTTTCTGGACACCGTCAATTGGATCAACCCATGCCAGGTGATCTTTAAAGTTCCACCGCTCCTTGGTCATGGAATCTGGCTTCATCCTGAACAAGGATTCGTGAAGCTCTGTTTGGTATAGATAATATTCAATCTACATCTTTCAGAAACCAAAATCAGATCCATCAAACTTATCGTTTCGAAGCTTTGTACTCTCCATCTATAATGATCGCGGTGAATCTAACCTCGCTATGATACCAGTTGTTCGAATCTAAGAATTCATACACCCTTCGATCAAGATGAATATTTGAAAGATAAATGGGATAGAGAGAAAAATCAAGAGTGGATAACGTAAATTACGTGATAAAGCCCAGTCGGTAACCTCATGGCGGTTTTGGCAATTTATATTAATGACTAGGTTATTTAGTATTATAGAGAATATATGCAATAAAATAACTATGCAAAGAATAATAAAGGTGGAGTCCAAATAAAATTTGGGTAGGGGTAGTGGGGCCCTAGCCCCTCACACCCTCCGACAACCTCACCGCGGAGATTGAAGTGCATGAGTAATATTATTTGACAGTACAATCAAACAATATTAGGCTCCCCAACCTAAAAATTGTTACTTGTTGTTGCTTGATTTTCATTTCTCATTAGCTTCAAAAAGTTGAAGAGCAATCACTTGCATAAAAGATTTAGATAACATAGTTTCTTTGACACAATCTAGATGCCTTTTCATTCTCATCAGAGCTTTATGCAAGGGATAAGTTTCACTTTCAGATAGTCATTTTCCTTGGAATGGTAATTCTCACAGAAAAAAGGCTCTTACTAGTATCTTCTTTCCATTTGATGAGTGGTATAACAAGTTCCTTTCGTACTAAAACCGCATATTGCATCCAATGGAAGACTTCTGACCATGATGGATCCTCAAGGTTTCATAAGGTTGTCAGTAGGTGTTGAAGGAAGTAAGGCTGCAGCTGATGAATAGCGCCTTGAAACAGTGAAAGGAGTGCAGCGATGAAGACAATCTATTCAACGTCTAAAGAAGCACAATCTGATTAAAGTAGCTTAGAGAAGTGGAGAACTGTTGGATCACAGCAGCAATTCAGTGTTGAGGGTGACTGTGGGCACGTTGGATTCATGAGAACCGTCTATGAATCCCGATGGTCCAACCACGGTGTTACATCATACGTATGTAGACTAATAGTGACTTTCCGAGTAGTCGTGTCCCGTCTATGAATACTGAGGTCCACCCTCGATATTACATCATACGTACGTAAACTAACGGAGACATATTTGGCTGAGATCCCAAATCCCGAAACACAATGTTACACTCAGCCAAAACGTAAACAGATTCCCGTCACATGACCCCAACCTCTCACCTAGATTACAACGTCATGGACCGGGACATACATAAAACACCCATCAGGAGGTGTATCAGAACAGACGTTGCCCCTGACATCCTCACTACTACGCCTGATGTCAGGCGGCCTCCAAACATAAACATGAGCTGTCAAAACAGTATAAAGGGTCTCATATGGAGTCAGTCGACTCAAGGTACAGTTTGTTAAAATCTTTTTAAAACTTTCACTCGATAAAAATCATCTCTGAAAACATGTCGTGTGAAACTTATTTTAAAATGTTTCGTATGATAACCATTTCCGTAAATATGTTTAACATGATAAAACGTGTCGCTTTTAAAATTTCCTTGTCGTATGCATAAAAGAATACTCAGTATCGAGCTATTTTTACGCTTCTAATAATTTCATAACTTCAACTAAGTTGGTCCGTTTACCAGACCGTATACTTAAGTGAAATTTCCATTTTATCCCTTATAGGGTTCTCTCGGTTTATCCTTCAAAATCAGCCCGCTTTTCGGCCTTAAAATACTAGGATCTTGTCCAAATTGGCCCTTTCATTATTTTATTTTATGTCCATTATGAAAATAGCCCATTTTCTTATCTTGATAAATTGTTGAAATTACCGTTTTGTCTTTGTTAATTATTTTGATTTAAATTGCTAAAACAATCCACTTTTAGTTTGTTACCATATTAATTTCATTAGCTTGCACGTTTCCTTTTTATCATACATATGTGATACATTATCCATGCCTTTTCATAGGCACAACATATGTAGACTAATAACTAGCCAAAATGTCATCCAACAATATGCAAATATCCATTTGACCGAGAACCATGCACGCACACGCACAATTACACATTGTAACTTGTTGATTACCTCATTACATGCCAAGTTCACATATATGTATATATAATAATCCATAAAACATCTTCATGGCACTTATTAGGGCCACTTGGCTGAAACTACATGTGCACACTTACACATGATTTTTGTCTTTTGTTGACTAGGCTTTTATGCTAGATGACCACACCACCTAAGCTCATTCACATACATCTTTCTAAACATCTTGAAAACTTCACCAACATACAATTAGGCACATAAAACCATGGGTCATATTATACACACCACCCTCATTACACCATCTAAACACATTTCACATACATATATGAATGAAGCTAATTTTTCACTGTGATGATCTACCCCATTTCCCCTTGGCCGAATTTTCACATACCCACACACACATGGTTTCTACCTTCTTCAAACACATGCATGATGGTATATACATAAACATACACATATTTTCATTCTATCCATTTCAATGACATGTATATTGACAATTAACATAAAGATGGAGATGAACACTTTGATTATGATGATGGTCATATTGGCTACACATACAACATATAAAACGTCTATATGCCTTTTTGAATTTGGCATGCAAGACACTTTCCTAATGTTTTTAATCAAGTCATCATTCAAAGTTTATGCATGCATGATCTATCTTGTGATTTACACATAAAAGACTATTTTTAACACGCATGAAGAAACTACAAAGATTATTTTCCTTCTCCTTTGATTTTTACACTTTAGGAGGAAAAGACTTCTTCGTTCCTCTTTCCTTGGTAACTTTCGGCCTAATGGCCAAGATGAATGGGAAAATGAGTCATTTTTGATATCTAATGTTCGATAAATGTCTAGAGAATCCTTGAAGTGGTCTCACTTTTCCAACTTAAGAAACTTTCTTCCTCCTCCTTTATGTACCCACGGTTGGATGGAAGAAAATGGAGAAAATTTGAGCCTTTTTTTTGAAAGGTGAATGATAAGAGGATGTTTAGAAGCTGAGCTTGGTTCTTACCTTGAAGATTCTACACATGCAAGTTGTCCTACACTTGAAGATTGAAGAATTTTTCCCTTCTCCTAAACTTGGAACTCGCGGTTTTAAAGGTTGGGAGGGAGAGATGAAATCTTGTTTTAAGTGAGATAAATAGGATAGAGAGAGGAAGAGAATTTGTTGATTGAGATGAAAGAAGGGGATTGAAGTTGGATTGAAATTACCTCCTCTTGCTAGTGAAGCTTCGGTTGAGAGAAAGTAGGGAAAAGATGAGAGGTTTTGTTGAGGCGAGAGAGAGACGTGTGGTGAAAGATTTGATGAGAGAAAGTGACGGGAATGGAAATGAAATGGAAATGGAGGAAGAGAATAAATTTTATGGCTTGTTTTTAAGCCTTGGCCGAAAATTGTTTGGTAGTGGGGAAATAATTGGTTTGTCTTGGTTTAAAAAGTAAGTGGAGAAGAAAAGTATTTGCATGAAATTATTTTAGTAGGCAAGTCATTTTGTGTAAGAAAAGTATAATGATGAAGGACATAAAAAAGAAAGAAAAGAAAGAAAATGAAGAAAATATTGAAGACGTCTTCATGAATGTGATGGAATTTTAAAAAGAAAAGAGATGTTGCTCCGCCCTTGGCTATGGACGAAAATGGGAGATAGTGGAAGGGGAAGGATTCTCATCATGATGTAGGTGGCTTGGGAAAGTAAGTGAAAAACTTGTGTAAGTCTTGCATGCATCCCAATTAGGTAGGAAATTAGAAGTTGAAAGATTTTAGTCTTCATTTTCCTTTGCATGTGAGGTGCTTAGGTAGAATAGTGTAAAAATTGCATGCAAATTTTGTCCTTTCTTCTTTTTCTTATGTGTTATTTCCTTTTTCTTTTACTTTAATTCCTAATAAAATTTGTACAATTCTTTATATGCCTATTTTACTTATTTTTATTTCTCTTAGGTAATTTAACAGTTCTTAAATTTTATTAGTTCTTAAATTTTATTTAAGGCACATCTATACGTATTATACCAAGTGCGGTGCAACGATCGTGCTCTACTTCCATCGTAATTCCTTTTGTTCTCTTTTCAACTAGTCCATGGATGCAGGTCGTAACATTGACCATTTATGAACTGCCATAATTAACTAACTAAAATTAGTTTCAGTAATTATGAATTGAACAGAACCAAGAACGTCCCCGCCCCTCCAAAATCATATATTTCATACGCGATTGTTGATGATTATGAACGTCTAGCTCTATAAATCCAATATTTTCAAAACCACCATATTGTTGTGTCAAATGTCGAAATGCCTTTGTCACACCAACACCAACATCAACCAATGAAATGATAATTTGTTTACTAGTTGGTGTAAGATTAAAGCTGATGAGATAAAATGCATGAGCCTTTCCTCTTCTATTGGATGGGTGTGAATATCACTGAAGTCCACCACATTCTAAATTCAATTTTAAACATGATTCCCACTTTGATCGATATTCTAATCTCTCTTTTTCTTTCCTCTTTTTCTTTCCTCATGAGTGGGATGTAAGCAATTCACAAGCGAATCAAGTCTGGTTAGATTTTTGCTCAACTAGATTGACTCGATATTTATGTAACTATGGTATTCCTCCGCCACAATTGAGGGTTTTTTATTAATAAAATTCTCGGACGGTGCCTCCCGTGGTTCACCTAATATATATATATATATATATATATATATATATATATATTATGAAAGACGGGCAGTACCGTCAGGAGTTTTATTAATTTAAACCCTCACTTATAGCGGAGGAATACAGTGGTTACATTAATCGCCCTAGCTACGGGAGAATCTCCCAATGATAAAAAATCTAATTGCTATACAAGAGTCTATAATCGAATTCAAAATGCGTGTGTATGACTAAAAAGAGGGTGAATGCTCGGAGATTGACGTCGTGATGATTTGCGCCTCGTGATCCCCATTCAGCACATATAAAACAATGAAATGATTAGTCCATGGAAAAATAATGAAGAGGCAAAATGATATAGTAGTCAATAACATACCCACGTTGCCTTGGCCAATGCTGAGCCAAGGCAACCAGTAGATGTAGGAAGCCAACCCATATGGGCGACAAACATATATATATACGGCCAGGTCCATTTCTTCGGCAAAAGCAAAGAAAGAGATTAGCATAAGTAATATAGAAGAAACAAGTGAGGGAACAAGAAAGTAACGCGTACCCATGTTGCCCGTAGCCTAAGAGACCACGGGCAACAAAGCTTGTGTATAGCCAACCCATATGGGAGACAGCGGACGAATGCTGCAGTCATGGTAGTCTAGGTCCTTTATGGAAGCCTGATGTAGAGTAGAAGGATGGCATCGTTCTGTCCGCAGCAATGATACCTCTAAGCGCAGCCGGCAAAGATGCGGTAGAAGCATATGATGTAAAAAGCTGTGTAGCAAGAGCTAGATGTGCCAGGAAATGAGTAGGCTCATTTGTTTCCCTCGGTGTGTACACAATCAATACGTCCTGCAGGTGTAGGAAAGAACGTAATTTACAGATGTCCGGTGCAAGCAAGGAGGAAGAACTAGTTGTGAGGGTGACCGATTCAGCATAATCAACCTCGAAGATAATGTCCCGATATTGCAGAAGATAATACATGAGGGCCATGAAAGCAGCATGCGCCTCAACTCTCAAAGGCATGTCAAGTCAAAGGGGAAAAGAGATACCGTGTACAAAAGCTCCTGTGGAGTCAGGAAGAATGGCGCCACCACTCGAGTGGCGGTACCCAACTGCAGCATCTGTATTTAGTTTCAATCGCCCAGTTGGAGGTGGCAACCAGCGTACGATTCTCGACCGACTAGAGCGTAGCGGGGGTGATAGTCGGGCTGTAACCAGTTGTGGAACTATTGCAGCTATTTTTGTTCCAGCCATAGATGATGCCCACATGTATAGATCAAGGCGGATGGAACGAATAGTCATCCGAGGTGACCAAACAAGATCGTCAAAGAGAATGGAAGCATACATTTTCCAGATATTCTAGAGCATCACTCTTGGATAGATGGACTGCATGGCTCCCAAAAAAGTGGCAGAGGCCGAGCACCATATGTGTAATAAATATGACCGCCAAGACCAAAAAATAGGTGCAATGTAGTGAATGGTGGAAGATCTAGCAAAGCATTAAAATACGTCCAAACCATACGTATCTCCGAGCATACAAAAAATAGGTGCAATGTAGTGGCACTAGGAAAGTGGCAGAACAGGCAGACTGATGGGTAAGCAGTCGGAAAGCGGCTGAGGTTGTCAGGAAGCGGGAGTGCATGCTGATAAAATCTCCATAGAAATAATCGTATAGCAGGGCGCTGCATACTTTTCCAAATATGAACATAAGATAGAAGACGTGATCTCGAAGGCCGTACTGCAGTGTAAGCATCCTTTAATATAAAGGCACCAGAGGGAGAGGGCCAAATCGGATGCGGATCCAGTGCCGTAATGTCCGAACATATAGGATGTATAGCACATATACGTTTCCATCCAGGGGAGTCATATAATCTTGGTTGGAAATCATTTCGAGTACCATATCTTGCATGCATATAATGGCCCCATAAGGAATTGCTGCAATGATAGAGATGCCAGATTTTACAAGAATATGCAGTCTGTATAGAAAATAAATCACGTAAACCTATACCTCCTTTATACGTTGGGTAACATAGTTTTGCCCAAGTGTGCCAATGGTAGTGGCCTGGACCCCAGAAAAATCATGCAAATCAAGTCTCTAATGCTTTAATTACATTTTTCGGAAGACGCGTAGCAGCCATCAGATGCAATGGCAGGGACGAAAGAACTGATTTAATGAGGACTATTCGTCCTGCTATTCCCAAAAGCCTTTGTTGCCAACTTGCCAATCGTTTGTCGACATGAGTTAGAAGATCTGTACAATGAGAAGTGCGTGTAATTCCCTTATGTAAATAAGAGCCCAAGTATTTAAGGGGCAGCGAAGAATGTCGCATGTTTAGCACATGAAGGAGATCGGACCGCCTCCTAGGCGAGATTGAAGAAGAAAATACTATTGTGCTCTTGTGATAGTTAATGGCCTGGCCAAAAGATAATTCATAATAGACAAGAAAACTTTTAATATGTCTTAAGTTACGTCTATCTGCTGCTATAAAAAGTAGGAGATCATCTGTGTATGCCAGATGGGAGATAGTAAGAGTTATTCGGCCCATGGGAAAAGGTCGTATGTAGCCACTTCGTATATGAGAGTGCAAAGCACTTGTGAAGGCCTCTGCCACAATAATGAACAACAATGGGGATAGAGGATCTCGTTGTTTCACTCTCCTGGTTGGCTGGAAGAAACCACTGGAGACGCCATTACTCAAAATAGAGAAGTGAGTGCTGCTAAGATAGTTATTGATCAATTTGATGAAGAAAGGCGAGAAGCCAAATCGGGATAAGACTAGATGTAGAAACTGCCAATTAACTCGATCAAATACTTTTGCAAGGTCCAACTTTATTAGACAGATAGATGAACATGTTGAGTGATCTAACCAATGAATCATCTCATTGGCTAAACGTAAATGCTCCAAAATACCTTTACCTTTTTGAAATCCCACTTGCTCAGAGAAAATGATTTGCGGTAACAGTGTACTTAGCCGAGTGGCTAAAATCCATGTTTGAATCTTGCTGAGAAAAGTTCAAAGGGCAATCGGCCGATAGTCTGCAAAAGATGTTTGTGAAGTACCTTTAGGAAGCAATATGATCATGGTGTGGGCGGCAGCTTTCGGTAAAGGGAAACCCAGGAAAAATTCTTGTACGGCTTTATAGACATCTAAGGACATCTCCAATGGGTGCATCAAAACACCCATTTGGTGCAAAAACTCACTCCAACCAAGCACCAAAACTTGCACCAAATAGGTGAAAATGAATAGTACTGCACCAAATAGGTGCAACACTATTCATTGCAGCAAATCACTATTCATCCGCCACATCATCATTTTAAGCATATTAATTTAATTTTATTTATAATTTTAAGCATATTAATTTAATTGTACTATTTTTTTATTTATAATTTAATTTTTATTTTTAATTTTCAAATTTATAGGAACACATTAAAAAATAATCCACCTCAGTTAAAACAATGAATAATGAATTAATGAATACTTACGTTAAATTCATATGAATGTTAAATTTGTGTTAAATTATTTATAATAATGAATTAAAAATAGAATGATAGAAGAATCTTTAAGGAATATTCTTATTTGGTGCTGGATTTGGTGTTTGTGTTTGGAGTACTTTTTACAATTTATTGCACCAAATATGTGATTTGGTGCAAAATTTGGTGTTTTGGGTTGGAGATGGCCTAAGTGGATGATCTCCCAGCAAGTGCAATAAAAACCTCCATTATATCCCCCACAAGTTTGTAAAACACAAGTTTCAAGAACGAAACTTATTGTAAGGGGGGAAGTCTGTTACATCTGTGTAAAAAATAATAATTAAAAAAATTAATTGCAAAGAAAAAAATCGTCAGTTTTGTGTGGGTGGCAATTAACCCCCACTAATTGACCCACAAAGATAGTTCCTAAGATCTCTCCCCCCATTCCATCAGTTCTTATCTCCTCTCCTAATTTTAAAAAACAATTGCAATCTACCTTTAAAAAAACCCACCCCAGCCGACACTTCAATAACACAAACAAAAGGAAAATTCTCCCTGTCCCAAATCCTCCCTTCTGCTGCCAGCAAGCTTGGAGAAGGAAAAAAATTATGCTTCCAAGACCTTCCCCACTCGAGAACCATGGAGAGAAAGAGAGAAGAAAAGGAAGAAAAGGAGGGAGAAAAGCCATCAACACCAAATCCAACCATCGTGTCTAGGAATTCATCGTTTGAAAGGTATGTTACTCTCCCCTCTGTCGGATTGATACCTTGTGTGTATCGGATTTCTCGCATGCCGTTTTGGTGTTATTTTTTTTATTTGTATGTGTCGTTTCTTTATATTGTTATCATTTCTTCTTTACTCATTGGCATGAAAACTGCTTAAATGGTTTTATTTTTGGAACATATATTTGTATAGTTCATTGTATATATATACACACATATATATATATATGGGTATGACTCTCTCGCTTTGACGGCGCCATGGCACCGCTGCTGATCCAGCCGCCGCCGCCTCACCGATCACCAACCTCCTTCTGCTTCTACTCAATTTCAATTTCATCTGCATTCCTTCCGTCGTTCATCAGCAATCACCGCAATGGATAATACAACAACTTCAGCACCGGTCGTTGCTGCTCCATCTTTCACTGCGGTAGTCGCCAATGCCACTACGGTGGCCATCTCACCCAAAACAGTTTCACGATATAGAGGTATTCATATGATCTCTTTCTCTGATGAAGAAATTGATGCATTAGTGGTTCCGTGTCGTTTCTCACTAGTGGGTACTTTTTGGTACAGACGTCCTCCGTTGAAAGTTATTCGGGATGTGTTTGAACGCATTGGCCTTCGTAATGATTTGTGTATAACTTTGATTGATCAATCTCATGTTCTTCTGAATTTCCTCCATGAGCCTGATTACCTCCGCTGTTTTTATCGTCGTTCCTGAAGTATTTCTGGGTGTCATATGAGGGTTACTAAATGGACCATAGATTTTGATCCCTCTGCTGATGTGCCCATTGTTCCTATTTGGGTGGCTTTCCTGGCCTCCCAATTCATCTTCATCATAAAGCATCTCTATTTGAGATTGTCTGACCGATTGGTACACTAATAAAGTTGGATATTGCTACGTCAGATGGTTTACGTCCTTCAATGGATCGAGTTTGCATTGAAGTTGATGTATCGCAAGAACTGCCTAAGAAAATTTATCTGCAGGCTAAGCAAAAAATGATTCTGCAACAAGCAGTCTATGAAGATTTGCCTTTATTCTGTACGACTTGTCGCCGTCTAGGCCATGCAACAGGAGATTGTGAAAAATTATCCCCTCCACCAGCCCCTATGCAGCATCCACAGACATGGTGGACACGAAAGAAAACAGACTCACGTCGTAGCATTGATGCAGCAGATGTGCCACCTTTTATTTTGAGGCAGTCCGCCGCCCCTGAGGTAGGCGCTTCCACTCCCCCTGCGGTGCCATTGCCAACACCAAGTTATGTGCAGGATATCTCTAGATTGGGTTCAGATGCTGAATATGACCCTGTTCAAGCAGATACAGACGTTGGGGATATGGGTCATTCATCGGATACAGAGTTGCATGTAGCTGATCTTCCTCCTAATCTGCACCCAGTTTCTGATGATATTACACGTAAAATAAATTTGATGCTACTGTCTCCATCAGAAGAGGTTTTGTAATCTCGTATTTTAGAGCCTTCGAATGCGGATAAATTTATTCCAGTGGTCTCTCGCCGCCACCGTAGAACTTGCAAGGAGCTACCTCCATTGCCGCCCTCAACTATTCTCACTCGTAGTGCTGTTCGTTCTTCACAAGGGAGTGATTCTAATCTTTTTCAATGAATATCATGTCATGGAATATAAGAGGTCTCCGAACCTCTTTTGCTCGATTAAGTCATTTGGTACATATGCATAAATTAAATCTTTTGGTGCTAATCAAACCAAAGCACCCTCCAGATAGCATTACTCGATATGGATTCGATCTGGGTTTCTCTAATTCACATGCATCTACGTCAGGAAAGTTATGGGTTTATTGGCACCCTCACAAATCTCGGCTATTGTCCTTTCAGGATGATGATCAAGTCCTTCATCTTCAGTTCTGTTATATCTTGTTAAACTTGGTATTTACTTGCTCCGTTATTTATGCTCGTCACACTGTTCTTCTTGGACGCCAGCTGTGGGAGTCTTTAAGGGCTTATTCGCAACAGATGTCAACCCCGTGGTTGATATGTGGTGACTTTAATACATTTTGTTCTCTTGATGATCATCGCGGTCGCTCTCAGCCCTCATTATCTTCTTTACAGGATTTCAATGATTGTATTGAGGACTGTGCGTTGATGAGCCTTTCCTTTCACGGCCCGCGGTATACTTAGGTCGACGGACGTGGCTTAGGCTTGGTTACACATCGGCTTGATTGGGTCTTTATAAACTCTTTGTTTCAGGATGTGTTTGATAATTTACGTCTTACGCATTTACCGCGTATTTCCTCTGATCATACTCCTTTATTACTCATGTGTGGTAAGACACGAGACACTGGGCGTCGTCCTTTTTGCTTTCTAGATGCTTGGCTAACTCATCCAGATTTTCATTCTTGCGTCGCGGAATCATGGCAATCCTATCCAACAACGGGTGGTATGCATGTTCTTACAACAAGTTATCTCGTCTGACGAAGGACATACAAATCTGGAATAAGAATATATTTTGGAACATCTTTAGTCAGGTGGAATATGTTGAAGCCAAAGTTCGATGGGCTGAAGCTGCATGGGATCAGGATCCAACGGATGCCACCCGCACGTGTTATCATCGTGCGAAGGCTGAGTATATTCAGGCTACGAAATACGAGTTTCAGTATTAGAAGCAGAAAGCGAGGGTTCACTGGCTTCGAGATGGGGATGCCAATACACAGTATTTTCTTTATGTTGTTAAGGGTCATCGTTCACATCTGCGCATTCAACAAATATATGCGTCGGAGGGGCTATTATGTGATACCCAGGAAACTATTCATAATGGGCAGTTTCTTTTTATACATCTTTATTTGTGAAGGAACCAACGGGACACTGAGAATATTTTGTAATATATGCAAAACCTAATAACCGCCGATGACAATCTCTTCATGACCCAAATACCGCAAGCGACAGATTAAGGATGCTGTTTGGCATCTTGATCCACAGAGTACTGCAGGACCAGATGGCTATCATGGTAATTTCTTTCGCTCTTGTTAGTCTATCATACATACGAATGTGATCATTGCAGTGCAGGAATTTTTCCTTGGTGTGCCACAACCTTCGATCATGGCAGGCGCATTAATAACACTTCTTCCGAAAGTGGCGTCACCACACACTTTCAGCGATTTTAGACTCATATGTTTGACCAACTTTATTAGCAAGGTATGTACTCGTATAATCGCCAAACAGTTGAGTACTTTACTCTCTAAATTAATCTCACCCGAACAAACTGGATTCTTAAAAGGCTATGATATTTCTTCCCAAGTCTTGTTATCCAAGGAACTCATACATATGCTAGACAAGGGAGGCAGTCAGCTATGTCTTAAATTGGATATGATGAAGGCATTTGATCGTGTCAGTTTGGAATATTTAGAATTGCTACTTTCAAAATTTGGCTTCTCTGCTTTTTTATCCGGATCATATTGAACCATTTGAGCATCACGTGCTTATCTATATTGATTAATGGTAATCCCTGTGCCTATTTTCGGTCTTATCGTGGTGCGAAGCAAGGTGATCCACTCTCCCTATTATTATTCATATTATCTTCGGAAGATTTTAGTCGAGGTATAAAAGCTTTGGTGGCATCAAATACATTGCAACCTTATCGTATAGGCCATATGCCTTTTCATGTGACACATCTTGCATATGCAGATGATTTACTTATCTTTCTTCAGGGCACAAAACGGACTTTACGAAGATTTCATGCCTTTTATCTTCATACGAGAAGGCCTCAGGATAAAAGGTTAATTATAATAAATGCCGATTTAGCCCATCCACAAATATCTCAGTGCAGCGTTAATCGGCTTTTTCAGATATCCTCAGTATGCTTCCGACTCATCTACCTTTCCATTATCTTGGATCTATGTTGCATAAATGAGTCAATTGGGTTGGTCATTGTACGACACTTCTAGAACATATCGACACACGCCTACATGGATGGCATAATAAGTTAATATCACAGGCAGACATGCTAGTCTTACTACGGTATGTTATTTCTTTCCTTCCATTACATATTATGGCAGCTGGTGGCCTGCCAAAATAAGTGATGAAAATTATAGAACAGAAAATGTCTCGTTTTTATTGGGGCCAGAGACGACATTGGGTTTCATGGCCAAAAATTCGGACGCCTTGTTTGGAGGGAGGTTTGGGTATTCGTGATCTTTGAGCCTTACAGGATGCATATTTTTTTGAATCTGGTGGCAGTATCAGTAGGATCACGCTCTCTGGAGTAAGTTTATGCATGCTAAATATGGATAAGGGGAGATTATCGCCCTCGATTACCAGACTCTCCTATTTGGAAACTTATTATTGTGAGTATGATGGAACCCATATGCTATGGAAACCTACTCACTTGGGGGAGTTTACTCTGTGATTAGCGTGTGATTTGTGCCGAAATTCACGTCCGACAACATTATCGGCTCAGTTTATTTGGCATAAGCGCCATCATCTAGTTGTTTCCAATTTTCTATGGCGCATATATCATCGTGCTCTTCCACTGGAGGATTATATCAGACAATATACAGTCTCTCGTCCCACTATATGTCCCTTTTGTAAGCTGGCATCGACAGAGGTAGATCACATTTTCCTGCATTGTCCTCTTATCCGGCCTCTCTGGACTTTTTATTCAGCACCGGTGGATGGTCCTAATCAGGTTGTTTGGCATTTATGGTCTTATTTGTTGTCTTGGTCTTTTCGCGGTTCTTCGTCCACACTTGTAGGTGTTTTGTGCATAGTCATTCCTGGTATTATCATATTCAATGTTTGACGTGTTTATGCTTCACTCATATATGGAGATACAGCCTCTTGCACAACTGCTTCTCTCATGGCAGTTGTTCGGTCAGATATTTATTTGTGGGCAAAGACAATAGATAATACTAAACTTGCTTCGGTTATCAGTCTGTTCAGACCTTGGGTATCCTCCCACCTCTTCGCGTCAAAAGGATGCAAGTAGTGAGATGGATTGTTCCTCTTACAGGTAGATTAAAGTTGAATACAGATGCTGCAGTGGGAAGATCATTTGCCACTGACGGATCTATATTACGCGATAGCGCGGGTGCATGTGTGGGAGCATTAGCTTTTCGCCTGCCGTCAAGCACTCCGTTTCTGGCTGAGATACAGGCTGCAGTCTTTGCGGTGCTATATTTCTTGCCTTTACATCGGACATTATTTTAGAAACTGACTACATACAGTTGACTCGTGCACTAATCTAGCATACACATACGACGGCCTAGTTCCATTTTCGTATGCTTCACTCCTTGTCCACGCAGACCGATATAATGGTACATCACACATTCCATGAAGCCAACATGGTGGCACATTATTTGGCACAACATGGTTTACACACACCGAGGACGTCTTATTTTACTTCTTCCACTCTTCCATCTTTGGTTCACAGTTGCATTACACTGGATGTCATCACTGGGCATCTCCGACATGTGTAATTATATGTTGACATCTCGGACAGTCTTCCATAGGGATTGGCCAGTTATCCTATGTCCTGCCTGCATTCTTGGGATGCAGGCAAACTGGGTATGATTTTCTTTCATCGATATTCCACAATTTTTGCAGTTTCTTGGTGCTTGATGCTTAGTACTTTTCTGTTTGGTTTTGCATGTATGTTTCTGGACACCCCCGTGGATGATCGCGGCACATTCACTCGAGTATACGTGCTTGGCAGGCGCATACACGACTCAGTTAATGTTTCAAAGGGTGTAAATATGTACTCTTTTTTCTTCGTGTAGGATTTTATCCAGAAGGGTGGTTTTGTCTGCCAAGGTTTTAATGAGTCATATCATACACCTTTTGAACATTATTTTTCCTATTGTTGCCATGGATGTATTTACATTTTCTGTCCATTATCTTCATTCATTTTGTTATGCCATGACTCTCTTTCTAATAATGATATTCCTCCGCCATAAGTGAGGACTTATTAATAAATTCAAGGAGACGATGCTCCTTTTATTAAAAAAGAATATGTATAGATATATGGGTGTCAAGTGTTTTATTTCTTTATTTTTTTGTCATGTTTTATTTCTTTACCATTTTTTTGGGTCACTGCCGTGACCATTATTTTGAGATTTTAGTTTATGTGTGTGCTGTGCGTTATGTATTTATACATATTTTGTGTATGTGTACTGAGTGCTATGTATATATATTTTGTGTATGAGCGTAGTACATGAGATATATATATGTAAATGGGTGACATGAAGTGCTTGTTTGCAGTTGGTAGAATTCTTTGTAGAAAAGAAAAAGTAAAGTAAACACTGTGATGTCTTGGCAAGAGAAATTGTTGCAATTTGTAGGCCATGACTGAATTTCTTTGAGGGTAGACAGTGCGGTAATTGTTTGATGTGTATGTAGGGAAGAGTATATTTATGTTGTAGTTGGCAAAAAGAAAAAAATGGTGGGAGTGTAGTCATATAAAAAAAAAGAAACTGGACGATTACTTTGTGAGAATTAGTTATATGTATATATATTTATTGCGGTATGGCGGTAAATAGAGCAGTTGACTACTTTACTTTATTATATATAAGTTGAAAAAAAAATAAAGAATGTTTAAAAAAAAGAAAGGCTGCTGACTAAACTTTAAACGGTTCATGTGGAATTGCAAATGCATATGTTATTGCACTATGTCTAAAACAGTTTGTTGTGGCTGAGATTTCGCCTAAATTAAGATATATATTGCATAGGGTGCAGTTTCAGTGTTATATGTATATATTTATGATCAATTATATTTCCTGATGTATTAGATTTAATTATAGGTGAACCGTTTAATGATTTATATATATAGATATATTATATATAACTGTTTGTGGGTTTTTCATTTGAATATATATAATACTACTAATAACAAAATTAATAAGTAAAAGGATGAAATGGTTGAAAGCCTAGGAAAAATAAAATAAAGTGTAGAAACCTAAAATAAAGTCTAGAAAAAAAATAACGGTAGAAGATAAAATACAGTAATGAACCCCACGCAACATCAGGTAGTTACGTAATATAGGTAATATGCAACATAGAACGGAGCATGCAACATAGGAGAAACAGAAGTGTGAAAGTGTGAAGCATTCATGGTACGAGCATTGCATTTGGCCTATGAGTCGTGTGGTCCTATGGGACGTGTGACCTGACGAGACGTCTGATGGGTATTGGTAATAAAGGTTACCTTCACCTAATAGGACCCTGGACATGCATTGCATAGCATGGAAAAGAAAGAGCATAGCGGGTGATATTAAATGTCTGCGTGTGACACGGAGATAGAAGAGCATACATCATGAAGTTGTGCATTGCATTTGTTGTTGTTGTGATTATTGATGACCTTATTATTAAGTTGTTTCAGTGCTATGTTTTGGGATACGGATCAGGTCGGGTATGTGTTATTTCTGTATTTGTGCTTTATTGCTTTATATATATGTTTTCTGCTTTACATGATTAATTGTTTACCCGACTCAGTATGTGACAGTCCCTTTTCGAAAGAGACGGGTAGCCTACGAGTGACTCTCATCACTCACCCCCCCACCTCCCCTCCACCAGGACTTCGAGTATATCTTTATAGAGAATAGGACTGATTGTGCGAGCTGGAGAGAGTGAGCCAGGCTCAGGTCTCGTGTTAGGATCGTGTGATCGGATGCTTCCAGTGGGATAGTTAGATGGATCTTGTTGCCTAGACTCTTTCTTGACTCTAGATTGTCTCATGGTCATACTAGACTTAGTAGGTCTCGTCAGCCCATGTACTTTACTTCTACACTGATGGATTTATTTTAATTGAGTTAGTTATTTTTATTATCGTTTCTACGAAAAATTTCTACGTCAATTCTGACGTGAGAGAAGTTTGAACGACACCTTGTAGATCTCGTAACAGACTACGGCGAGTGCACTGTTCCCGAAGCTAGGGTTTAGGAGCGGGGCGCTACACCAACTCTCTTGGATGGTCTTTCTTGTATTTATATGAATTCGGTAAATTTGAAGTGTCTCCTCTCACTTCTTCATCTTTAACCTTAGGTTCATTTTCAAGTGGATCAATCCTAAGATCACAGACATTATTTTCTTTTGGATTCTCAAATTTTTCTATATGTCTTACTTCAATTATTTCTTCTTCATCATCATTATTTATATAAGATTCATCCTCAAGGAGTTCACTAAACTTAACATGAATTGATTCTTCAACTTTCATACTCCTTTTGTTATATACCCTAAATGTATTGCTATTTTGAGTATATCCCATAAAGATTCCTTCATTCGCTTTGAAATCAAGTTTATCCAAGTTATCTTTAGTGTTAAGCATAAAACAATTACAACCAAATACCTCGAAATAACCAATATTAGGCACTCTACCTTTCCAAAACTCATAAGGAGTCTTATTGAGAGATGGTCTCAAGTAAACTCTATTTATTACATGACAAG
The DNA here is from genome assembly GCA_036186865.1 of Eustoma russellianum. Classification (NCBI taxonomy): domain Eukaryota; kingdom Viridiplantae; phylum Streptophyta; class Magnoliopsida; order Gentianales; family Gentianaceae; genus Eustoma; species Eustoma russellianum. The sequence continues at coordinate 2,929,966 of AP025072.1, read as the reverse complement.
CAGTATTTATCGCTTCAGCCCAAAAATGCTTGGATAGCTCAAATTCATTTAGAATGGCTATACTCATTTCTTGAAGTGTTCTATTTTTCCTTTCCGCGACATCATTTTGTTGGGGAGTTCTTAGAGCCGAAAAATTGTGTCCATATCCTTTGGATACAAAAAATTCTTGAAACTCACCATCAAAATCTCCACCTCTATCACTTCTAATTCCTTAATTATGTCCTCTTTTTGATTTTCTAATCTACTACAAAGTCTTATACACTCCTTACATGCATCATTCTTTTTATCTAAAAACATGACCCAAGTGTACCTAGAGAAGTCGTCTACCACAAGAAAGGTGTAATGTTTTCCACCTAGACTTGCCATACCAATATCCCGATACAAATCTATATGAAGAAATTGTAGAGGTTTGGTGGTGGAGATTTCACTTTTGGGCTTGAAGCTTGCTTTAACAAGCTTTGCCTTTTGACAAGTGTCATATAAGCCATGGTTTTTGAAATTCAATTTTGAAAGACCTTGGAACTTTTCATTTTTGTAAATCTCTTTGAAATTTTTGAAACTAATCTGTCCAAGTCGTCTATGTCATAGTTGAGTTAAATAATTTTTAGCAACTAGGCAAGAAACTTTTAGTAATATCAAATCATGTGTGCTAAATTTATAAACATCATTTTTCCTTATAGCCTCAAAAATGATTTTATCGTTCTTTTTCACAATACATTTTCTTTTCACAAATTCAACATGAAAAATAGCATCACATAGTTGGCTAACACTTATCAAATTATACTTAAGCCCTTCTACATATTATACATTATTAATAGTGAAAGAAGAGTTATCAATTTCTCCATGTCCAAGGATTTTGGCTCTTCCAATGCCAAAATGCACCGTTCCACTATCTTGGAGCTTGAGCTTGGTGAACAAGGTTTTGTCTCCAGTCATATGTGTTGAACATATGTTGTCCATGAGCCATTTAGTTCCTTCTTCTTTTTTTACTCTATTTATCTTGAGAACCTATAGAACCAAGAGATTTACGCATTGGTATCCTTTGATGGTTGGGTTCTTCAGGGTTAGCTTGTCGACCCTTAGGCTTCCAAACGTACATACTACCAAATCTAGCTCTGCATGTACTATTCACATGTCCTACTTTGTTATAATGAAAACAAGTGGGTACATGTCTTGGTTTACAAGATGATGAGCCATGTTGTGTTTTTCTCTTATTTGGCTTTTTCTTTAGTGACTTGAGCTTAATGGAAGAATGTGATGGATTAAATCCTAAACTGGAGTTATCATTTCCAATCCTTTGATTTCCAAGCAATTTGTCTAGATTATTTTTACCATCGATTAATTTTTGTAAGTCTATTCTTAATTTCTCATATTCTTTCCGTATTTTCACATTTTCTAGAGCTACGGTTTTATGCATGGTGAGTATGATGTCATGATCTTGATAAATCGAAATATTCTTATCATGGAAGCTCTTGTTTTCTAATATGCATTTTTTAAATTTTTTCTTCAAGTGTTTATATTTTAAATTCAGTTTTTCAAACTCATCTTGAAAATGTGCTATTTCATCTTGTAAATTAGAGGAGTTAGAGTTTACCTCAAGGTCATTCTCAATTGCCATGAGACAAGTATGTTGTGCCTTTGGATTCTCAACTATTGTAACAAGTCCAACATCCTTGTCTTCACTTTCTTCTCCTTCTGGTAAGAAGATCATCCCACGTGGTTAGCTCCGCATTTAAGACTTTCTTCTTTTGAGGGAAAACCTTCTTTTCTTGTTTTCTTATATTTAAGTCATTCTACATATAATACATTATTAGTAGTGAAAGAAGATTTACCAATTTCTCCATATCCAAGGATTTTGGCTCTCCTATTGCTGAAATGCATTATTCCACCATCTTGGAGCTTGAGCTTGGTGAACAAGGTTTTGTCTCCAGTCATGTGTGTTGAACATCCGCTGTCCATAAGCCATTTGGTTCCTTCTTCTTTGGCTACTCCATTTATCTTGAGAGCCTATAGCATTGGTACCCTTTGATGGTTGGGTCTTTTAGGGTTAGCTTGTCGACCTTTAGGCTTCCAAGCATACATACTACAAAATCTAGCTCTATATGCACTCATCACATATCCTACTTTGTTACAATGAAAACAAGTGGGTACATGCATTGGTTTATAAGATGATGAGTCATGTTGTGTTTTTCTCTTATTTGACTTTTTCTTTAATGCCTTGGGCTCAATGGAAGAATGTGATGAATTAAATCCTAAACCAGATTTGTCATTTCTAATCCTTTGATTTCCAAGTAGTTTGTCTAGATTATTTTTACCATCAGTTAGTTTTTGTAAGTCTATTCTCAATTTCTCACATTCTTTCCTAATTTTCACATTTTTAAGAGCTACGGTTTTATGCATGGTAAGTATGATGTCATGACCTTGATACATCAAAATATTCTTATCATGCAAGCTCTTGTTTTCTAATATGCACTTTTTAAATTCTTTCTTCAAGTGTTTATATTTTAAATTCAGTTTTTCAAAATCATCTTGCAAATCTCCTAATTCATCTTGTAAATTTGAAGAGTTCGAGTTTACCTCAAGGTTATTCTGGATTGTCATGAGACAAGTATGTTGTGCTTTTGAATTCTCAACTATTGCAACAAGTCCAACATCCTTGTCTTCACGTTCTTCTCTTTCTGATTCGAAAAGAAGATCATCCCACATGGTTACCTCCGCATTTAGAGCTTACTTCTTTTGAAGAAATACCTCTTTTCTTGCTTTTGCGGTTCCTTGAAGTGGCAATCGGCAATGAAGTGACCGGGCCGATCACACCTATATCAATTTTCACTTGCTTCTTTATCCTTGGGGGGTCTCTTGAAAAATTTCCTTGCTTGGGGTATTGTTTCTTGTGGCCATTCTTCTAAATTTTCTCAGTCGAAAAGCAACTTCCTCATTCAATTCATCGGATTCTACCATCAATCCCTTGTGTAATGCTTGTGCTAGCTTGATAGGGTTCATCTTATTTTGTTCATCAATAAGAATTTCATGAGTATGGAGATTACCAGATAGCTCATCAAGGGTAAGAGTCTTGGGATTCTTTGATTCGGTGATGGCGATAACTTTAGGTGTCCATTCTCTTGGCAAAGAGTTGAGGAGTTTTGAGACAAGGTCTTCATTTGAGATTTTCTTGTCTACCATGGAAAGTTGATTCACTATTCGAGTGAATCGATCGATTGTCTCCTCAATCTTTTCAACACTCTTCATCCCGAACATTTCATATTCCTTCATGAGCAATCTTACATGCTCAGTCCCTTCATGTATCATTTCCAACCTTTTCCATGCTTCATGGGTTGCTTCTAGACCTAAAAGTCTTATGAGCTCGGTGGTGGTTAGAGCACTTGAAAGGATATCGAATGCTTTACTGTTAATGGCAAAGTTTATCTTCTCTTCGTCAGTGTAGTCATCCTCATCTTTGAACATTGATTCTCCTTTTGATTTGATAATCATAAGAGCTTCGATTCCTTTGACAACAGCTCTCCATATATCAAATCCACAGCCTTTCAAATGATTTATCATTCGAAATTTCCACAAAGAATAATTTTGGGCATCAAATATAGGTGCTTTAGTGTTTGATCCTGAGAATAGTGCAGTTGGCCAAGCAATCAAGGTTAGGCTCTGATACCAATTGTTAGGTCTGTAACAAACACTCTAGAGGGGGATGAATAGAGTGATGAACAAATTTGCGGAATTTTTTTGATTTTTAGATTTCTTCTACTCAAATCGAATTCAAAATCAAAGCAAGAATAGGAGATGCAAGACAATGAATGAGTACACCGGATTTAGAGTGGTTCGAATCGTAAATGATTCTACTCCACTACTACTTTGTTGCAAAAGTAGATTTTCAACAACTACTCTTCTTATTAAAGCTAATAAGAACAACAACAGCAATACTTACACTAGCAACTTAGTGTAAGCGACCATAACAACAACTTCTTGCACAAAACACCTTTGTGTAACTTCAACAACTTCAGCTCTAAGCAAGAACAACTTCTTGTTACCTCACAACTTCAACTAACTTCTCTCAAGAACTTTCTCACAGTGGATTAAAGGAAGTAGTGGAACCACACTTTCTCACTAGTCTAAACACAAGCAAGAGATCACATGTTTATGGTTCCTCTTGTGTTAGACTCATTATCTCTCAATATACAATAATGAAGAAAAAAAGGAAGGCTTAACAAGCTTTAAGCACTTTTATGCATATGAGAGAAATATACAAAAATGAAGAATGAAGCTTGATGATGGTGAAAGTGTGTATTTGCCTCATTTGAGCTTCTTTCATTTATAGGAGATATTAACCACGTTTTTGAAGCCTCCACCATGTCTTCAACTCCATCAAATGTCAAGAGAAAGTCCAATTATTCTTTAGGCACCCTATAGAGTGATTTGATCCTCAATAGCAATCCTAGAATATCTTAGACATGCATGTAATAATTAAGGAAACATGTGTAATGTTAGAGAAAAGTCCACAAGAAATTTGAGCAAGATTGGAAAGAGAAAGCACCATGAATCTCCCTTGGATTTTGTTTCAACGGTCATAAAAATTTGAATTCTGTAGTACATCGATCGATCGATGTGTCTGGGATGAGAGATTGATGTCCTCCAGAGAGTTTCCAATTTTGAACCTGCAGCACATCAATCGATCGAAGTCTCTCGTGGAGAGACTGAGGTGTTATCGATCGATCGATGTCCCCTGGACTGAGAGATCGATGTCTTCCAGAAAGTTTCTGGTTTGAAGCTGCCTGACATCGATCGATCAAAGTCTCTTCCTGCGAGACTGATGTGACATCGATCGATTGATGTCTTTCAGACTGAGAGATCGATGTCTTCCACAGAGTTTCTGGTTTAGGACCTCTGGTACATCGATCGGTCGAAGTCCCTAGTCTGAGAGATCGATGTTGGACAGAAAGGTTTCAAACTTGAACAACTTCAACATAGATCGATCGAAGTCTCCCTTTGAGAGACTAATGTATACATAGATCGATCTATGTGAGAGATATATGTCTCATAATGTGTTTTTCTCATTTTTGCTTCAAATTCCAAGTGTGGTATTCCTTTTTAACTTATTTAAAACGCCTTTTTACATCATCAAAACATTTCATATCCCAATAGGATGTCCGCCCTCTAGACGCCACCATTGGATGCCATGTACATATGATGTAACACCGTTTTGGTACACTGGGATTCATATTTGTACATGATGACCATATGGAAAATCATTCGGTATGTCGTCCGGTATCGTTCTTACGTTATGATAAGCGCTATAGCCATCATATGAAATGTCATGTTTTAAATTTTATATAAATGATATGTTACGACATGTTTATGGAAAATGGATATGGATATCATGTTTTATCGTTCATCGTTATGAAATTTTAATGACATTGTTTTTAAAGGCATCGCATCATAATAGTATGGCGTTTACATGGTTCCTAGAGGGTCTTGATGTATATGGAGAATAAGAATAAGCATGATGGTTATCTTAGACCTTGATTTGAGATATTAAGGATGGACATGTATAGATGGCGTTTTATAGACTTGATCGTAGAAGAATGTTTACTTTAATGATGATGTTAATTATATATGTGTTCTTATTCACACATTATTAATTTATTACCCCGTCTCCCTATGTATGATCCACATGACGTATCTAGGCGGACTATTTGCCGGGCGATTAGTGTTATCGCTCATACTTGCCTCATCACATCGCATAAAACACGGACCACGGTACAGGTTTATTGAGGATGTGTCCAGATAGGTTACTCATGATCGGCGAAGTATGCTGAGAGTTTATCTTTTGAAGATGTTAAACATTTGATCATGATGTATTTAGAAGATTTCAGGACTTAGTTCATTATAACTTGTACAGATTGATAATATAATGTAATGCATGTCGATTGTAAGTGTAACATTTTCTAAATTAGAAAATTCGAAGTTACCCGAAGTAAAGTATGCTGTTTCAATTGTTGATATGTGTTTGTTTACAAGTACTTGATAATTTCAGCACATAATGACCGTCGATTTATGGGGCATAAGTTTACACCTTAAAGGACTCAAGAATAAGCCATTGCTTCAATAGAAATTCTGGTTTGTAATTCTTTAATTTTATTCATTTCTCTTAACACAGCAGATCCATAACAAGGGCCAAACATCGCTAAACATGCAGTTACTCGTAAATTAGTAAAAGGGTCCATACCAACAGTAGTAACAAAAAACACATTTATATAGTATATATTTTCTGTAAGAATTATATAGTAACACAATAGTAGATGACAACATAAAAACCTCATGGTTAAAACATACATACTGGAAAACCATCCGCATAAGCAGCCTTCGTTTTGGCCGACGTCCAAAGTAGGCGCCAGAAACTATTCATGTTCGATCCTTATTCAAAACGGTAATGCATAATTCATTGATTCAGGAACTCAGAAAATGCTGAGTAGACAGCTTCTGGTGCCCTATGAGAAGCTTCCACGAGCATTTAGGAAGATGTTACACATTCTACATTAGTCCCGTTTTCTTCCGGACAAGAGCAATTATCAAGGCCATTGACTTTGTTTTCACAATCGCTCTGATCGAAGCAGTACAGCAGCCTACAAGGATCTATAGGATACATGTCTTTGGTGCTCCTGCCATGTGGGTTCACCTGGTCTGAAGTATTATATATCAGTTAGCCATAAAATCATTATTACTCGCCAACTCACAAGAAAGTAACTTGATGGAAAATTAAGTTATGTTTCAAATGTAAATGACTTTTGCTTCTGTTACTTTTCCCTAGGGCTATATGCATAGGTTGAGAATGTTATGAGATCTCTTGACATTAGTATATTTATCAAGGTAATTTAGTTGATTGAATGATTCTGTGAGCTTCTAAATTGTTCGATCTGGTAAATTCAGATGGTTTCTACGGTCAAACAACGGACAGAATCCATGATATACCCTATTGATACCTACTCTAGAGTATTTCCGTTAGCCCATGATTTTCTTCTCTATCTCATACTCGACTTAGGACTAATATAAATGGAATTAACATAGCAACTAAAAACAGTGTCTTATGACTTTATATTCAAGAATACAGAATCATGAAGATGGAACAAAATTTCCAAAAACTACAGTGATGGAAGAGTTACCCTTTTGTGTCCAGGCGGAATTCAATTTTTGCAGGCGCTCTGCTTCTGCAAGCAAAACAAGTCCCAAAACTATCAACAAGCACAAGAGCATGGACATAGGTTTTCTTGCCATCTTCTTCCCTTGCAGTTTGAAAAACTTCACTATGTAATAAAGAAATGTAAAGTTGAGATGAGAGGCAATTGGATTCTTACATTCCTTTTCCTTTTATAATTGCATCAATGAACGTTTATTGACTTAGTAGACGCAAAACTTAGAAATAAGATAAGAAGAAGAGGTCATTCTGATAGAAAGAAAAAGTCTTTAGAAGAAAAGGGGTAAAAAATAAGTGACATATATCATGACTCGGTCTAATAGTTTGTGAACTGTTTCATAAATAGATATCTACTGTAAATGCATTGCTTGAATCGTGGATTCCTTTAAATGCCTCTCATTTTTAGCAGTTGTTTTTAGAAGAAAGTGTGTGAAAAAACGCAGAGCAATTGAATTCTGCAATTGGTATTGCAGACAGTAGACAGGAACAAGAATACAAAATACAAACGAATGTGCAAAAATGAGAAATACGAGCTAGGATCCTTCACGATCAAAGACGGGAAAACTCTAGAGAGGAAATTTGGAAGAACTGAATTTGATTTATTCCAACTGAGAAGAAAAGATTGGCTACATCGAATTATATCCGCAGAAAACGAAGAAGATGAAATAACCGTTCTATGCGAAATTACAAATATGCCCCTACGGTTAAATCTGGTAGTGTACAAATCACAGGGTCAAAACCGTCATTTCACCCTATTTAAAAGATTTGGCGCCTGGCCTCTTCTTCCTCCCGCACCTCCTGCACCACTGCGCACCAGCTCTCTTCCACACCTCCAGATTCTTCCATTCTGCACTCCCATAACCGTCCTCTATGTCACCAGCCATTGATTGAGCTTCTCATCTCACGGTTGTCATTCATCTCTACTTGGATCATCAACTGCCTCATCATGATCCACGCCATTCTTAATTGAGCCAATCACCTCTTTTCCTTCAACACCCCCCCTCAAGCACAGCTTGGTATAAACGTTGAATGCTCCAGACAGCTCCAACAATTTTCCCAATCTCCATCTATCCAAAGGCTTAGTAAACATATCAGCTAATTGTAACTCAGTATGCACAGGCATCAACTTGATCACCCCATCAGTCACCTTATCTCTCACCACATGACAGTCAATTTCAATGTGCTTTGTCCTCTCATGGAATACAGGGTTCTCCGCTATGTACATAGCACTTTTGCTATCACAAAACAACTCTACTGGTCTCCTCTCTTCTATCCTCAGATCTCTAGTCAAGTAGATCAACCACTGCAATTCACATACTGCCAAGGCCATTGCTCTGTATTCAGCTTCCGCAGAAGATCTGGATACAGTAGATTGTTTCTTTGCCCTCCAAGAGATCAAAGCTCCTCCCAAGAAAATGCAATACCCAGTAACTGATCGTCTGGTCTCTTGGCACCCTGCCCAGTCAGAATCAACAAATCCTTTCAGCACTAAGTCTCCTGAGCTAGGAAATAAGAGTCCTTGTCCAACTGTGCCTTTAAGATACCTAAGTAGCCTATGTCCCGCCTTCAAATGATTTACTGTCGGGCAATCCAAAAACTGACTTAATTGTTGTACTGTGAATGAGATATCTGGTCTGGTGATCGTGAGATATATCAATTTGCCAATCAACTGCCTATAATGCGTCACATCCTCCAGCAAATCAGAGTCATTATGCACCAATTTCACATGAGTCTCCATGGGGGAGATAGCTGGTTTGGACTCAAGAAACTTCATCTCCTTCAGCAACTCCACAGTGTACTTCCTCTGGTTAATATATATTCCCTTCTGAGATCTAGCTACCTCAATTCCCAAGAAAAACTTAAGTTCTCCCAAGTCTTTGATTCGAAATTTCTGATGCAAAGCGTGCTTAATCCTTTGAACAGCACCTATATCCTCACTGGCAACAATCACATCGTCCACATAAACTAATACTACCAGTAATGACCCCCCATTTCTTTTGGTGAACAGCGTGTAGTCATTTTTGGACTGCTCAAACCCCTGACTTAGCAAGAAAGCCGTTAACTTTGCGTTCCACTCCCTACTCGCCTGCTTCAGCCCATAAAGAGACTTTTGTAACCTGCACACAAGGTTTGGTTGGTGCAGTTTTATTCCTTGTGGTGGTGACATATAGATTTCTTCGTGAAGGTCCCCGTGTAAAAATGCGTTATTTACATCCAGTTGGTGGAGATGCCAACCAAGCCTTGCTACCATAGCTAGAACCATTCTCACAGTGGCCATCTTCGCTACTGGTGAAAAGGTGTCTTGATAATCTACACCATACTGCTGCGTGTACCCCTTTGCCACCAATCTAGCCTTATACCTTTCAATGGATCCATCAGCTTTGTGTTTTATTTTGTAAACCCATTTACAACCAATGGGTTTCTTTCCCTCAGGTAATGGCACCAGACACCACGTTTCATTCGCTTCAAGTGCTTCTAGTTCGTTTTTCATGGCCTCTTGCCACTCAGGGACTCTAGATGCTTCTGCAAATGAGTTAGGTTCTGTATATGCATCAACACTTAAAACATATGTTCTGTGTTTTGGTGTCAACTGATCCATGGTGAAGTATTTGTCTAATGAATGAGGAGAGGAAATTTGGTGGTGAGGAGTAGAGACATGATTGCAGTGATACTGTTGTAGATATGGTGGTGGCCTTCTGTTGCGCTTAGGAAGATGAGCCTCAACTGACTTTGGAATGTGTATGGGAATTTCAATGCCAGTTATAGAAACAGGCATGGGAGCTAGCATGGGAACTTGGCTTGGTGAAGACTCAGAATTAGACTCAGATGACTCAGATGAGGGAGTTTGGCTTGGTGAAGACTCAGAGTTAGACTCAGATGACTCAGATGAGGAAGTTTGGCTTGGGACATGTGGCTGAATTGAGTGTGGTTCAGGCTGAATTGAGTGTGGTTCAGATGAGGGAGTCTGAATTGGGACATGTGGCTGAATTGAGTGTGGTTCAGGCTGAATTGAGTGTGGTTCAGATGAGGGAGTCTGAATTGGGACATGTGGCTGAATTGAGTGTGGTTGGTCTGTCTGAGGTGAATGTGGTTGTAGATTATGTGTACTGCCCCCCCCCCAGACGAACAACCAGATGATATGGCAGTGTCTTGGCTGAAAGGAAAGGTGTGTTCAAGAAATTGAACATCCCTTGAGATGAAGATTTCTGATGTTTTTAGATCCTGGATGATGTAACCTTTGGTTGAGTGAGAGATGCCTAAGAAAACACATCTCCTTGATCTGGAACTAAACTTGTCTTTGGACGGGGATGTATCAATAGCATATACTAGGCATCCGAGTACTTTAAGATTTGAATAGTTTGGAAGCCTTTTATAAAGAAGTTCATAAGGACTGTGATGGTGCAGTAATGGAGATGGTAGGAGATTTATGAGATATGAGGCATGTTCTACACAGAAACCCCAGTATTTAATGGGCAGGTTGGCTTGGAATCTGAGAGCTCTGGCTATGGTTAAGAGATGTTGATGTTTCCTTTCAACAATGCCATTTTGCTGTGGTGTATACACACAGCTGGTTTGGTGTTGTATGCCTCTATCAGCATAATACGTGGTCATTTTGAACTCAAGCCCGTTGTCAGTTCTGATGGTTTTAACAGAGCTATTGAAATGTACATACACATAATTACAGAAACTTTGAATGATAGCTCTAACTTCAGATTTCGTTTTTAGCAGATACACCCAACAATATCTCGAATGATCATCCACTATAGTAAGAAAGTATTTTTGCTGATACAAGGTGGGGTGCCTATATGGCCCCCAGATGTCCATATGAACTAGATCAAAGGGAGAATGAGATATAGAAGTAGAAGTAGGAAAGGGTAATCTTTTCTGTTTAGCCAATGGACAAATGTTACATGTATCAATATCATCATGCGCTGCAACTTGAGGATCTATTTTGTGTATGTCTTGTAATCTGGAATTGGACGGATGGCCAAGTCTTGAATGCCACAATTTCGAGCTTGTGACAGACGCAGTGGATGTTTGGAAAACAAAGGCATGAAGATTTGTGGCTTGGGACCCGAAGAGATAGTAAAGACCATGTGTGACTCTAGCTGAACCAATCATCTTCCCGGTTATATGTTCCTGAATAACACATGTATTGGAGTGGAATGACACATCAATTGCACCAGATTCAGTCAATTTACTCAATGACATCAAGTTAAAGGCAAAGGAGGGAACATGTAGTACATTTTCCAGAACAAGGAGGGGACTGACTCTAACCGTGCCAACATGTGTGACCAACGCAGAAATTTTATTTGGCAATTTTACAGTCATGGAACTAACAGAATGATATGAATCAAAGATAGATAGAGAACAGCTGATATGATCAGTGGCACCAGAATCCAGAATCCACATGTTTAAGTGTTTATGCAATACATTACCTTTCCCTTTTTCAGAAGCCTCAGAGCACTGAGCAGACATCACAGCGTGCTGCCCCCCACCAACCTCTCTTTCTCCTTGATTGCTCCTCATCTTTTCCTTATGGTCCTGCAACAAATTCATCAATTGCATATATTGTTCATGTGTAAACATAGGAATAGCCTGTGAGACTGAGTTAACTCCCTGCTCATTGCCATTATCAATGGCTTGACCTCCTTCATACTCAGCATTATCATATCCACCAAACTCCTGTTCAGCAATCACATCAACATCAACACAATTGGCCTGACTTCTAGGTCTAAACCCCGGGGGGTAACCATACTTTTTATAGCATCTATCAACAGTGTGTCCAATCATGTTGCAATGTGTACACACTGGTGCCTTGGAATTCCCTTGAACAGACCTTGAGAAATCCTTCCTAACACCTCTACCAGCAGGCCTCTGCCATCCTTGGCCTGAACCTGCAAATCCCCCAGACCTAGGCAAAAAACTTCCAGCTCTATTGACTCCATTAACATTCATAACCATCGTTGGATTATTACTAACTTGGTTCTGCATTCCCGAATAGTTCAATTTCCTCTCTAGTTTAACAGCCATTGCAAATGTAGTTTTAAGATCAGGCAATGGAATAGACAACAGAACCTGTGACTTCACAGGCTCAAACTCTTCATTAAGTCCTTTAATGAATTTAATCACATAATCCTCTTGAACAAATTTGTTAATCTGATTAGATACATTGCAAGTACATCTATTACATACGCAACTTGGAATGGATCTAAGCACCATTAATTCTTCCCACAACACCTTCAACTTCGTGTAGTAATCAGTTACGGAGCACTCACCTTGCTTAGTTGCGTAAAACTGCTCCTGTAAATCTGACAATCTAAACGCATCAGCGTTCCCATACCTGTGCTTTAGATCATTCCATATGTCAATTGCATTGTCAAACCACATGACACTTTGGCCTATGGATGGTATCACCGAATTCACAATCCATGAGGCCACCATGTTATTAGCTTTACTCCAAGCTGCATACCTTCGATTTGCTTCGTCTGGTTTAATCACAGCACCAGTTACAAATCCAGTTTTGTTCTTCGACTCCAACGCTCTTCTAAACGTTCTACTCCAGCCATGGTAATTATTGCCATCAAGCAAAGGCTGCACCAAGACGAGTGACGGACTGTCACTCGGATGTATATACAAGGGATCCTCTGCAGGATCCACACCAGTAGCATGAAAATTTGATGAGGAGCTAGGGGAATTCACATTCGAAGCCATGAATGAACCAAAATTCATCAATTACAATCACGAATTCGCTCTGATACCATGTGAAAAAACGCAGAGCAATTGAATTCTGCAATTGGTATTGCAGACAGTAGACAGGAACAAGAATACAAAATACAAACGAATGTGCAAAAATGAGAAATACGAGCTAGGATCCTTCACGATCAAAGACGGGAAAACTCTAGAGAGGAAATTTGGAAGAACTGAATTTGATTTATTCCAACTGAGAAGAAAAGATTGGCTACATCGAATTATATCCGCAGAAAACGAAGAAGATGAAATAACCGTTCTATGCGAAATTACAAATATGCCCCTACGGTTAAATCTGGTAGTGTACAAATCACAGGGTCAAAACCGTCATTTCACCCTATTTAAAAGATTTGGCGCCTGGCCTCTTCTTCCTCCCGCACCTCCTGCACCACTGCGCACCAGCTCTCTTCCACACCTCCAGATTCTTCCATTCTGCACTCCCATAACCGTCCTCTATGTCACCAGCCATTGATTGAGCTTCTCATCTCACGGTTGTCATTCATCTCTACTTGGATCATCAACTGCCTCATCATGATCCACGCCATTCTTAATTGAGCCAATCACCTCTTTTCCTTCAACAAAGTGTGAAGGAAAAAAAGTGTTTATATTTTGCAATAAATAGTTGTTTCACCAAATTTTGTGTTTAAACTGATTTAATATACGGACTCATGTAATTAAGACACTAGCCTATAACCCGTGCTACGCATGAAAAAGTACAAGTGTTAGTATAGTCCACAGTACTAAAGGGATTTTTGGGTCAAATTCTTATGGGAGAATTCTTTCAATTGATGGAGAGGTTTTATATTATTTTTGGAACAAGTATAAACAATTATTTCTTGAATACAAAATATCTATTTATAATTTTTTTTAAAATGGTAGATCTATTTAAGGTGAAAGCGTCGAGCAAGGACATGATTATTGATTTTTATAGGAAGAGACGGTCAGCGAAAGTGAAGATGATTACAAGCAGAAGAGTAGAACTAATATGCCAGAAAGATAATTCACAGTATTTATCGATAAAACATAACTGTCTTTTGCTAGGAATGTTCGCACATGAGAAGCCATTTGGCATTCTAGTAATAAGTTTTCAATAATCGATATGCTTTTCTTTCTTTAAAATATTATTGATGAATATTAGGAGCTACTATATGTCTTGTAAGTATCTACCAAAAACCAGTTTGCAGGTTCAAGTAATCGGATGGTGAAAATGATCGCATAACGAGGATACGAATCATGTTACGTCTATTAAGACGTATATATTAATGTTGACAGTTAAATATGATTCACAAAAAATATGGACCACCGGTTGGTCGCCTCAAACTGAACACAGATGCAGCAGTTGGCCGCTATACATCCAGCGGCAGCGCCAATGTTCGTGACTGTTAAAGATGAAGGAGCGTCGCAGCAAATGTGACGAAGGACATTTGGTCGAACACATTGGGCATTTTGACAAACATTTGTGAACTGAGGGAATTATGACTTGGAGAAGATGGCAATTGGCAAGGACTGGATGTAGAATCCGCAAGGAGTCAAATCAGAAGGAGGTGATTGGTTCAGACCACGTGATTGAGCGTAGGTGGCAAGGGGGTGCTGCAGCAGTCTGTAACTGCTTGCAGCAGGGTGCTGAACGGGCGAAAGAACGAAGGCGGGAGACGGTTTAAATGTTTGAAATGACAATAGTGCCCTTATGTTAATAATAGTAGGAAGTTAGTTATCAAGGACATTCTTGTAAATTCGCACATTTTCTTCTTCCTTATATTGTGTAATTCTGCAGATTGAACGAGATAGGAAAACCAATTCAGATTGTTCCTCTTGTTGTGGTGTGATTCCTTTGTTCTTCAACTCTCTCTTTGATTTCTTCGTTGGTTTTGCCCAACTTCATTTGTTTGCGATCAGTTTGTTGAAAATTAACATGGTATCAGAGACATTGAAATCACATATTACGTTCATTGAATTTCTGTAATTCGAATGGCTTCGTCGTCAGTTACCTTCGGATCCATGGATCCACATGAAGATCCACTTTACATACATCCTTCTGACACTCCGTCACTAGTTCTCACCCAAAACTTACTCACATCACAAAATCACCACGGTTGGAGTAGAGTTGTGCGTCGTGCTCTGGAAGCTAAGAACAAAACTGGATTCATTGATGGTACGGTTGCTAAACCTGCAGAAGGAGATCGTAGATGCGCTACTTGGATCAAAGCGAACAATATGGTGGCATCTTGGATTATGAACTCGGTAAGTCCTTCAATTGCCTAAACTATTATGTGGATTGATAGTGCGAGTGAGATATGGAAGGATTTACGACTTATATATGGAAATGCTGATGCATTAAGGATGTCAGACCTACAAGAACAGTTTTATATGATTAAACAAGGGAATTTGGCTGTAACTGAGTATTACACAAAATTGAAGGTAGTATGGGAGGAGTTGACAGTTTTAAAGGCCATTCCCTCATGTACATGTAGGAGATGTACTTGTAATATCACTAGTCAGGTGTCGAAATTTGTGGAAGATGATTTTGTTATAAAATTTTTGAAGGGACTGTCGGATGAATTTGAACCTGTCAAGGCTCTTATTGATCAATCCTTTGCCTGATGTTAATACTGCCTTCGCAATGGCAGTTAAGTTTGAGAGGAAAGTGCTATATTTTAATAACCAAACCGTGTTTCTTAATAATCCATCTATGGTGTCAAATATGGGAAATGATAATGGTGTCCTTGCTGGACCAATATCGGGATTTTCTGGATCATCTGGATCCAGACAAAATTTCAAATCACAGAATAGCTATAGAAAGGAAGGAGGTTATATGGCAAGGTTTGGACAGGGCAATGTCAAGAAACCTATATGCAATTATTGTGGCATGCTGGGACATGTAGAACAAAAATGTTACAAGAAACACGGATATCCACCTGGATATAAACCAAAATCACAGGCTAACTGTGTGGGTTGTGATGGAAATCTGCAGTATAACGGCAATGCCCCGCAAGAAGATGCTGGTTGTGATGAGTCATTTTCTCAGCAACCAATTGAACAAAGTCAGATGCTGAATATGTTTTTCACAAGAACAATGCACACAGTTGATGAACATGTTAAAGGATTATCAGGCAAAGGACCGAAGGGAGAGATTAGGCTCAGATGATAAGAATGAGAGCCAGCATTCTGTTATGTCAGCTCAGCAACTACATGCTACTGGTAAGAAGTCAGGTAAAGTGTCACCCAGGAACTTAGACCTGTGGATTTTGGATTCAGGTGCCACTGATCACATTTGTTGTTCTTTGAGTCTCTTTGATTCCTATAATACTACTCAGCCCTTAAAAGTTAAATTACCTAATGGCCAGTCTGTTGAAGTCACACACATTGGGACAGTGACTATAAACCCAAACTTAACTATTAACAATGTCTTTTTCATTCCTTCATTCTGTTTTAACTTGCTATCACTCAGCAAGCTTACCAAATATAATCACATCCAAGCCCTGTTTCATTCTAATTGCTGTGTTCTATATGAACAGATCAGTATGAAGACGATTGGTATAGCTGAAGTGAGTCAAGGTCTGTATAAACTTCATAGCTCACTGAAGCAATGTGAAACTGAACGTGGGATGAACACTCGTCTTTCACTCCAAGCCACTATACAGTCACAAGCTGCACTTTGGCATCAAGACTTGGACATTTGTTCTCACACAGACTGAAAGAAATCCACAAGATTGAACATCTAGTAGCAATTCATGATGATACTGAACCTTGTTTTGTTTGTCCTCTTGCAAAACAAAAGAAGAAACCATTTCCTGTTTCCGTGTCTTTCACTGTATCCCCTTTTTCTTTGATTCATGTTGATATATGGGGACCATATAGACATCCCACATTATACCAGCAACATTACTTTCTTACCATTGTTGATGACTATACCAGATTTACATGGTTGTATTTGTTGAAAAATAAATCTGAAGTCAGAAATATATTGCCCAGTTTTTACAACTTTGTGGCTATTCAGTTTGATTACAAGATTAAAACCATTCGTTCTGATAATGGTTTGGAATTCCAAATGAACTCATTTTATGCTGAAAAGGGAATTGTACACCAGACTAACTACACCTATATGCCCCAAAAAAATGGGGTTATTGAGAGGAAACATCAACATATTCTAAATGTAGCCAGACCAGTCAAGTTTCAAAGCCACATCCCTATTCAGTTATGGGGTTTTTGCGTCCAACACGCTGTATACTTAATCAACCTGATCCCATCTCATGTCCTTCACAACAAGACTCCATACCAACTGCTATACAATAAAACTCCATCATACCAACATCTCAGAACCTTTGGATGCTTAGCCTTTGTAAGCAATACACATCCCAACTCTGGAAAGTTCAGTCCCAAGTCCAGCAAATCTATTTTTGTATCTAGGGATGTTGAGTTTCATGAAAACATATTTCCCTATTCACCTTCATGTAGCTCCACTCATCAATCAAATGAACATTCCACTAAAACCCCACATTCTTCTACTGTCCCAAAATCAAATAACTTCCCTTCCACTGTAGATGACTGTCCCATTCCAATTTCGTCCTATATTCCACCAAGCCCAGTCTAAACTCCTTCTATGTCTGATTCCCCAATCCAACATAACAGTCCAGCTCCAATCTGCTCCCCATCACCTCAAGAACCTTAGCAGTCTTCTGCCTCTACCCCTTCTCCAATCACTCCTATTCCCATCACTTCCATAGATATCTGCCTCCCAGAACTTCCCAATGCTAGGCCCAACCGAAAGAAACAGCCACCCTCAAACCTACAACAATACTACTGTAATCAGTCTCATTCATCTTCTCATAATCCTCAGCATAATTCATCCACACCACATACTCTTGATAGAACATTCAGTCTAAGTTCATTGGCACCTAAATACAAAGCATATGTCTTAGCCACTGGTTTGCACATGGAACCTGCTAATTACTTAGAAGCATCTAGTTCTGCAGATTGGCAGGCAGCTATGCAAAGTGAATTGGCAACACTTGAGGCAAACCATACATGGAGATTGGTACCCCTGCCGCCAGGAAAACAGCCTATAGGCTGTAAATGGGTCTACAAAGTAAAGTATCAGGCTGATGGAACGGTGGAACGTTATAAGGCAAGATTAGTGGCGAAGGGGTATACACAGCAATACGGAATTGACTACTAAGAGACGTTTTCACCCGTAGCAAAGATGACCATCGTAAGATTTGTTCTGGCCATGGCAGCCAGCAAAGGATGGCATATGCAGCAATTGGATGTTAACAACGCATTCCTGCATGGGGATTTACATGAAGAAATTTATATGACTCCACCCCCTGGATTGGCTCTAGCTCAGAATGGTTTGGTGTGCAAGCTTGAGAAATCACTATATGGGCTCAAGCAAGCTAGTAGGGAATGGAATGCTAAATTGACCACATACTTGTTGTCTCTTGGATACATTCAGTCTAAGAATGACTATACGTTGTTTCTTAAACAGACATCGATCACTTTATCATTGCACTAGTCTATGTGGATGATATCATCTTGGTTTCCTCATCTATGCTGCCTATTGAGATTCTAAAATCCCAGTTGCACAATACCTTCAAGATTAAAGACCTTGGTGACCTAAGATACTTCTTGGGCATCGAAGTAGCTAGGTCACAGGGGGGGCTCGTGTTAAACCAGAGAAAATATGCATTGAAACTTCTGGAACAGACCGGATTTCTAGGGGCTAAACCAGCCAAGACCCCCATGGAGGCAAACTTGAGACTAGTCCATGGAGATTCACCCACGTTAAAAGACATTTCATCCTGCAGAAGTTTGATAGGGAAGCTCTTATACCTCACAATCACACGGCCAGACATATCTTTCTCAGTACAGCAGCTTAGTCAATTCCTTGACAGTCCAACAGAGCAGCATCTTAAGGCTGCTCATAGGCTGCTTAGATATATTAAAGGAACAGTGGGTCAAGGATTGTTTTATCCAGCTAACACTCAACTGCAGCTAAGGGCATTTGCTGATTCCGATTGGGCAGGGTGTAGTGAAACAAGAAGAAGTGTGACAGGCTTTTGTGTATTCTTAGGGGAAGCCTTGATATCATGGAAAGCCAAAAAGCAATCGACTGTATCAAAATCTTCGGCAGAAGCTGAGTATAGAGCATTAGCAACCTTAGTGTGTGAGGTACAATGGTTGTTATATTTGTCTAAGGATTTGCAACTTCAGAGACATGAGCCAGTGAAAGTATTTTGTGATAGCAAAAGTGCGATGCACATAGCTGAGAACCCAGTGTTTCCTGAAAGAACCAAGCGCATTAAAATTGGTTGTCACATAGTTAGAGAGAAGGTGCAAGGTGACATTATTAAACTCATGCCAATCAAGACGGATCTTCAGGCTGCAGATATATTCACGAAAGCATTGGATTCAAAAAGGATGAATGATCTTCTCAGCACATTTGGGGTGTGCAACATTTATACCAAGCATGGCTTGAGGGGGGGTGTTAAAGATGAAGGAGTGTTGCAGCAAATGTGACGAAGGACATTTGGTCGAACACATTGGGTATTTTGACAAATAGTTGTGAACTGAGGAAATTATGACTTGGAGAAGATGGCAATTGGCAAGGACTGGATGTAGAATCTGCAAGGAGTCAAATTGGAAGGAGGTGATTGGTTCAGACCACGTGATTGAGCGTAGGTGGCAAGGGGGTGCTGCAGCAGTCTGTAACTGCTTGCAGCAGGGTGCTGAGCGCGCGAAAGAACGAAGGCGGGAGACGGTTTAAATGTTTCAAATGACAATAGTGCCCTTATGTTAATAATAGTAGGAAGTTAGTTATCAAGGACATTCTTGTAAATTCACATGTTTTCTTCTTCCTTATATTGTGTAATTCTGCAGATTGAACGAGATAGGAAAACCAATTCAGATTGTTCCTCTTGTTGTGGTGTGATTCCTTTGTTCTTCAACTCTCTCTTTGATTTCTTCGTTGGTTTTGCCCAACTTCATTTGTTTGCGATCAGTTTGTTGAAAATTAACAGTGACTCAGCTGGCTCACTTATACATGCAATTTCTATTCCACTACGGCTCGATTTACCTTTGCGGGTGGAGGCAAAGGCTGCCCTTCTTGCTGTCATGTATTATCTTCCACGATTTGGCTGCTTTACCCTGGAGGTAGATTGCGCCGAGCTCTGGACGTTATTGCTTCCGCCGCATCATCCCTGCCTCCCGATTTGCTTCGCTTGAGCGGTTTGCTGCACTCGCTTGCCATGCCGCTTATACACACACCGCGCGAGACAAACATTCCTGCCCATTTGGTAGCTCAGTTGGCGCTCCCCACACAGATATTCACTGTCTACACCTTGCTTCCCTCCTTGCCCATAGATGTTCGCGGACATGTCCTTGTCGATATTTCACTAGTTTCTTTTCGGCATCCCAATTTCTATGCGTATCATGGCACGCAACCACCTTGAATGCATGACTGCGACTGCAGCTCAAATGTTTCCCACTAGGTTTGCGAATTTCGGCAGTTGTTGCTCATGGGTGCCAAGGCTACGGGCAACCTGGTTACGCCTTTCGCTATCAGTTTTTCATTTCTTATTTTGTTTGGAATTTCATGTTTACAAATTGACGTTGCTTTCTGGGACTGTATTGTTTCCTGAAGTACATGTTCCTTCACTGGACCCGCTGCAGTTTAAAGTCTCTTAGTCGGGTTGGCGCGCATTTTGGTCTATTGCCTTGGTCCTCTTTAGGGACAGGCAACGCGGGTACGTGAATAGTTACTCTTTCGCTGTTTTATTTACGACGTACGATATTCTTCATCTGTTACTTTCTGACCTACTTTTTCTTGTCTGCTTGTGCCGAGAGAGGATGATTAGACTGGCTCATCGCTATGCCTCCCCGCGATCATTGCATAAACGGTTGCCTTAGTTATGCTAAATTCATTACTTCCATTGTATTC
This sequence comes from Eustoma russellianum, assembly GCA_036186865.1. Lineage (NCBI taxonomy): Eukaryota > Viridiplantae > Streptophyta > Magnoliopsida > Gentianales > Gentianaceae > Eustoma > Eustoma russellianum. The sequence goes on along the minus strand of AP025072.1, from coordinate 2,909,078 downwards.
TATAATAGTTAGTTCCTTCAAGATATTTACTCTTTTGCTTTAGTGGACTCGTGTATTCTTTTTTATTTATCTATGTGAGAGTCTCCCGTAGCTATAGGGCCACACATGTGACCAACAGTGTTGAAGAATGAACTTGCAGAGCTAAGGAAATGAGAGAAAGCCAAGTGCAGTAATTTCGTCGAACACGTTGGTGAGTTGATCAAACACTTCCTTGAAGGGATTTGGACTGAAAGGGATGATGGAAACATGGAAGGAGGAAGATAAATCAGTTTGACCATCTGATGAAGGATGGAATTGGAACGTGGATTGGACAGTTGCATGCAAATGTGGTGTAGTGGTGTTGGAGCAACACATGTGAGATGCAGGTGAAGAAGACGGGGCAGTGCATCACGCGGGAACAAATTAAAAGTGTGAAATGACAAAATTACCCCTGAATTAAAATGGTAGAGTAAATCGGTTAGAGTGCAATCTTGTAATTTCGGGTCCATTTAAACTGATTCCGCCTTGTACATAAACGACAGCAACAGTTTCTTTCTTCTGTAATTTTTGGCAGTTGCAATTCTCAATGATCAACTGATTTTCTCTCTTCTTTTTTCGCATCTTGCTCTTCTCTACAATGCATTGCTTGTTATGTTGAATTCATTAGAATTTTGACATGGTATCAGAGCGTTGATTGCAGCGTGTAAGGTGTTGTGTAATTGATATTGTTCTTGGTGGATTTTCTTTATCGAAGTTCTTGTAGTCATGGCTTCAACCTCTACTAATGCTGGTCCGATGGATCCATTCGAAGATCCGCTATATGTTCACCCAAGCGATAGTCCTTCGCTAGTAATTGCGCAGCCACTTCTTGATTCGCATAATTACCATGGATGGAGCAGAACCATCCGAAGATCGTTGGATTCGAAGAACAAGCTAGGTTTCGTGGATGGAACCGTAAAGAAGCTGGATGAGAGGGATCGCAGATTCCCTGCCTGGACGAAGGCTAATAACATGGTGGTTTCTTGGATCATCAACTCAGTAACACCTTCAATCGCGAAGAGTGTTATGTGGATTAATGATGCTGTGGACATCTGGAAAGATCTCAAACTAAGGTATGGGAACATTGATGCTTTCAGGTTATCAGATCTGCAGGAAGAATTTTATGGTGTCAAACAGAATAGCATGTCTGTTACTGATTACTACACAAAGTTGAAAATAGTTTGGGAAGAGTTGACGGTGTTGAAGTCCGTCCCTGTATGCAACTGTGGGAGGTGTGTGTGCAATGTTACTGCACAAATTGCAAAATTCGTTGAGGATGACTTTGTCATCAAGTTCTTGAAAGGATTATCTGAAGAGTATGAGGCCGTGAAATCTCAGATATTACTTATGACTCCATTGCCAGATGTGAATACGGCCTTTGCAATGGCAGTAAAATTCGAGAGGCAGGTTGCGTATACGGGTGGCCAGCAAGGGATTATCAACAATCCATCAGCAGTTCTTAGTGTAGGAGGAATGCCATATGGTGCAGGAAGGCAGGGATCCTCAGGCTTTAGGCCTCAGAAGGAGAATGACAATGGAAGATCCCGTGGAGGATTTAATAATTACAAGAAAGGGGCAATCAATGCTCAAAGATATGGAACAGATAATAATAATAGACGTCCTATTTGCACGCATTGTGGATTTGCTGGCCACACCATCGATAGATGTTACAAACTGCATGTGTATCCGCCTGGGTTCAAACCCAGAGGTCAAGTGAATTGTGTTGGGTATGGAGATGACATAGATGAACAGCCTGTGGTAGAGTATCAAGGAAATGATGTTGAGTATTCTGCTCAGTCGAAAGAATTGCAGTTGCCGTATAATGATCAAACAGCACCCATGCTTACGCAGGACCAATATGTACAGCTGATGCATATGCTTCAGGAGCATCAATTGAAGGAGACAAGGGAGAAGTCTCTTCCCGCAGACAATGGTGAGAAGTTACATGCCGTAATGTCTGCTCAGCAGCAGGTTGCCAAAGGTAAGAAGGCAGGTAATGTACCAAACAAGTTTGTTAATATATGGGTTTTGGATTCAGGTGCAACAGACCATATAGCATGTTCCCTAAACTGTTTTGATTCCTATAAGCCTGCATCTAACCTTAAAGTAAAACTTCCTGATGGTAGTCTTGTGGCTGTCACACACGTTGGCTCAGTTACAGTCACACCACACCTTGTCCTTCTGAATGTATTTTACATACCATCCTTTTCTTTCAACTTGATATCCCTGAGTAAGTTAACCACTGTTAACAAGATCAGTGTAGTATTTCATGATGATGCTTGTGTTCTGTATGGACAGAAAAATATGATGATGATTGGTTCAGCTAAGGCCAATCAAGGACTGTACCAGTTTAATGTTACAAGTCAACCACACCTGAAGTCTGATCTCAACCCCATTCCATTCGTATCCAATACAGCCCTATCAGATAATGCCAATGAGCCAGACTTGAAGTACTTCTTGTGGCACTCAAGATTGGGCCATATGTCCCAAACAAGAATCAGAAATGTACAAAAAATTGATCCCGTTGTTTATTGTTCAAAGAACCCCATTCCATGTAAAATCTGCCCCTTAGCCAAACAGAGGAGAAATCCTTTTCCAATCTCCACTTCTGTAATAGTTTCACCGTTTTCTATAGTTCATGTAGACATTTGGGGACCATATAAGGACCCAACCTTGTTCAATGAACGTTACTTCCTTACCGTGGTTGATGACTATAGTCGTTTTTGCTGGCTATATTTGATGAAATGTAAATCTGAAACCAGAAACATTCTGCAAAACTTCTGTACTTTTGTGAATACTCAGTTTGACACCAATGTTAAAACGATAACGTCTGACAATGGGCTAGAATTCAACATGCCTTCATTCTATTTGTCCAAAGGCATAGTGCACCAGACATCATGTGTGCACACACTGCAACAAAATGGGCTTGTGGAAAGAAAATACCAACACATACTTAACGTGGCTAGAGCACTCAAAATACACGCTTCTTTGCCTGCCAAATACTGGGGATTCTGTGTCCAGCATGGCATATATCTGATAAACCGTAGCCCTTCACCAACCATAGCCAACAAAACTCCATTCCAGATGCTATATAACAAAACTCCATCATATTCCCACCTAAGAGTGTTCGGGTGCTTAGCCTTTGCCGTTGACACAAGCCCACACAAGCAGAAGTTTGCTCAGAGGTCTAAGAGGTGTGTTTTTCTGGGCATCTCTCAGACATCCAAAGGATATATCCTACAAGACTTGGAAAGTGATGATGTGATCATTTCCAGAGACGTAGAGTTCCATGAACGTGATTTTCTATTTGAAACTCTGTCTGTTTCCGTTCCTCCACCATCTCAACCAACATCATACACCTACAACTCTGCCATGCCTAACCTTGATCCATCTACTTCTCCTCAGCCATCTGATAATCAACTCACTCCTCTCTATCACCCTTAATCCCCACAACTTCAACATGAGCCTTCTCACTCAGAGTCTGCTGAAACACCCTTGCCATCATCCTCACCACCACCAAACTCATCATCCCCTTTGGTTCAGCCAATTTCTGCCATTGACATATGCTTGCCTATATCCACTCCTGCCCGACCTGTCCGTGCCAAACACATCCCAGCTTATCTCAAAGACTACTACTGCAATTCCTCTCAAATCTGCAAGCCTTCCCACACCAGCCCACATCCTCTAACCAAATACTACACCCTTGACTCCCTAGCACCTGAATACAAATCTTATTTATTAAATACTAGTTTGATTGCAGAACCTACTTCTTATTCCGAAGCAGCGTGCTCTGCAGCATGGCAGGAGGCTATGCACACTGAGATTGCAGCATTAGAGGCAAACAATACTTGGCAGCTTGTGCGTTTGCCAATTGGGAAGATACCTATAGGGTGTAAATGGGTGTATAAGGTGAAGTATAACCCAAATGGTAGTGTAGAGAGGTACAAAGCCTGCTTGGTTGCCAAGGGGTATACTCAGCAATATGGGGTGGACTATCAAGACACCTTTTCCCCCGTAGCGAAAATGTCCACTGTGAGAGTTATTTTGGCACTAGCTGCAAGTAAAGGTTGGTTCCTACACCAACTAGATGTGAACAACGCCTTTCTTCATGGAGATCTCCATGAAGAGATCTATATGACACCCCCACCTGGCCTGCCACTGCCTGATCCAAGCTTGGTGTGCAAGTTACAAAAATCTTTATACGGACTCAAGCAGGCTAGTCGAGAGTGGAATGCAAAGTTGACTCAATTTCTCTTGCAAGCTGGTTTTACTCAATCCAGGAATGATTACACGCTATTCATCAAGACCACCACTACGTACATGCTTCTGCTTTTAGTATATGTCGATGACATCATACTTGCATGTTCAGAACTCCAGCCTATCCAGCAGATCAAGTCCCAGTTACATGCTAAGTTCAAGATAAAAGACTTAGGTGACCTCATAAACTTCTTAGGGATAGAAGTAGCTAGGTCACAGGGGGGCCTCATCATCAATCAACGAAAGTATACCCTTGAACTGCTTGAACACACAGGGTACACGAATTCAAAAGCAGCTAAGAGTCCGATGGAAACCAATTTGAAGCTGACTCATGGAGATTCAGAGTTGTTCCCCGAAGTATCCAGCTATAGGAGCCTAATTGGAAAGCTTATATATTTGACTATAACCAGACCAGACATCTCATTCACAGTCCAACAACTAAGCCAGTTTCTTGATTGCCCAACCATTAACCACTGGAAGGCTGCACACAGATTATTGAGATATTTGAAGGGGACTATAGGGCAAGGATTAATGTTTCCATCAGGAACGAATTTGAGGCTCAAAGCATTTGTAGACTCGGATTGGAGAGGTTGCTCAGAGACAAGGAGGTCAGTGACTGGGTTTTGCGTGTTTCTTGGTGATGCTCTGATTTCTTGGAAAGCAAAGAAGCAAACTACAGTATCTAAGTCCTCTGCAGAGGCGGAATACAGAGCCATAGCTAGTTTGACATGTGAGGTCCAATGGCTCCTGTACTTAGCAGCTGATCTGGGATTGAGTGATCAGATGCCAGTGGAGGTTTTCTGTGATAGCAAGAGTGCCATACACATAGCTCAAAATCCTGTCTTTCATGAACGGACAAAGCACATAGAGATAGACTGTCACATTGTTAGGGATAAGGTGCAGGAGGGAAGAATTAAACTGATGCCTATTAGGACTGATTTGCAACTGGCCGATGACTTCACGAAAGCTTTGGATTCTAAGAGATTGATACAGTTGATCAAAGCATTTGGAGTTTGCAACATCTACTCCAAGCAAGGCTTGAGGGGGGGTGTTGAAGAATGAACTTGCAGAGCTAAGGAAATGAGAGAAAGCCAAGTGCAGTAATTTCGTCGAACACGTTGGTGAGTTGATCAAACACTTCCTTGAAGGGATTTGGACTGAAAGGGATGATGGAAACATGGAAGGAGGAAGGTAAATCAGTTTGACCATCTGATGAAGGATGGAATTGGAACGTGAATTGGACAGTTGCATGCAAATGTGGTGCAGTGGTGTTGGAGCAACACATGTGAGATGCGGGTGAAGAAGACGGGGCAGTGCATCACGCGGAAACAAATTAAAAAGTGTGAAATGACAAAATTACCCCTGAATTAAAATGGTAGAGTAAAACGGTTAGAGGGCAATCTTGTAATTTCGGGTCCATTTAAACTGATTCCGCCTTGTACATAAACGGCAGCAACAGTTTCTTTCTTCTGTAATTTTTGCCAGTTGCAATTCTCAATGATCAACTGCTTTTCTCTCTTCTTTTTTCGCATCTTGCTCTTCTCTACAATGCATTGCTTGTTATGTTGAATTCATTACAATTTTGACAAACAGTATTCCTCCACCACAAGTTTGGGTTAGCTATATTAATAAAACTCCGGACAGTACCGCCCGTCTTTCAAATATACACACACACACACACACACACACACACACACACATATATATATATATATATATATATATATATATATATATATATATATATATATTGAAATCGGCTGTTTGATCCAAAAAATTTACTAAAGCCAGGTTGTTGCTGCCATAAAAGCTTTCAAGAAAATTTGGCTTTATGTCCAGCTTATATTATTTATTATAGTAGTCAGAAGAACAATAAAATTGTTATTGATCAAATGAAACAGGGTATCCTTTTTATTCAACCGTGTCCAAAAATTTCAAGAACTGCCTTTGACCAAGCTAAGATTGATGCTGAAATAAAATCTTTAACTTTAATTAGCTGCTAGTTTATTATGTGCTACTTTAACATATTAATGGTTACAAGATTGCAGCTGTAAAAGTAGAAAAAGTTGAATGTTGTAACTGAAAAAAAATATATATTATGATTTTTTATTCTTTACCAGAATTATAATACCACTGCCTTTCTGAGTTTTATCTTACAGCAAATTAATTATTATTTCTTCCATTCATTGAATTACACTACCGTCTTATCAATACATTTAATTGGTCAATGTATGAATCAAAAAATAATAATTGGTCTATGTACTTTTTTTATATTAGTTTAAATTTTTTTAGGAGAAATGCCAGAAGTTTTATTTGCAAATATATGAAGATATTGGGAGCCAGATATGTGGAGGTACATACGGTCAGTATATTGAATCGTTGTTTCTCTTTTCAGTTCTTTAACATATATTGATATATGACATAAAATTTAAATGGAAAACTAGCTGAAAATGAGAAAAATAAAGGCTATTTAATGCTGGCATAAAAACTTTAATTTAAATGAAATGGTAGTTTATTAGACGTCACTTTAGCAAATACTAATAATAACAAAAGACGAGCTGTTAAAGTATAAAGGATTGAATTTTATTGTTTTGTAATCGTGTTAAGAGACAATTGCATTCTTACATTTGATTTTCTTTCAGAATCGTTTTAAGGGTTTTGTTTGTTGACTCTAGATCCACGCCAAAACAGAACTTTGTCTGTTGCTTGGCTGACATGTCCGCACATGAGAAGCCATTTGGCTTTCTAATAAAAAGTTTTCGATAATGGATATGCTTTTTTTCTTTAAAATATTATTGATGAATATTGGGAGCTAATCTAAGAATCAAATTTTTAGTTAGGTAATTATAAATATAACATAAATCACTAACTTTTGTTTTGCACAATGTAAGTAAATATTTTTCTCTATCAAAGCGTGTACTACCTTAGTCAAAAGTACAGTACTTGGCAATGAGTATACGAAGAATAACATGTCGAAAGAAATTAATAATTATGTAATTTATGATTGTCTCAATGTTGGAAAATAAATGAATGATTTCTTGCATAATCACAATTTCTCTCTTACGATAAATTAATGACTAAAACCTAAATTCCTAACAACTGAAAGTAAATTCTGAAAGATAATTACTTATTAAAATTTTAAAGAGTCATGTGTCTTAGAAACAGTAAAATATAACCAACGCGTTATTGTTATAATTTTTAATGAATAACTAGAATACTCATACAAAGTAAGTAGAGGGGTGACTCTATAGTCACTGTTAGGTGCCTAACAATCACTCTAGCTACAGGAGAGATAAATAGAGTGCTGAACAATTTTCAGAGAGATGAATAGAGTGTTGGACAATTTTCAGAATCTTCTCGGTTTATCTCACATGAATTCAAATGGTCTCCAAAATAGAAAGAGGAAGATGAAAAATTGTGAATATTGTTGCGACCCGCATCTCCGGGTCAGTAGAAAAGAAATAAAATAATAGAAAGAAAAATAAAAGTTTGATATCGATGAAAGTTACCACTAAATAAAAACATAGACAGGAATTAATTAGGATATCGATCATATATAACGGGTTCATATCATTAGGTTATGCTCCCAATTTTATTATCGTCCGATAATATAAAATAGACTAAGATAGTATATCGGGGTTAGTAGTGCTTGGAAACATAATCGAACGATAAATCAACCAATATATCGATATACGACAAAACTAGGTAACGAACATTTTATGATTTCATGATAAAAAATTAAAACAAGACCAATAGGTAGTAACCTAAGTATTAGGATAAATTAAATCAAAACAAAAATACATGACACAAGAAATTATGATTATTTAAATAAAAATATTTTGGACAAGAGAAAAAAATTATATAATGTGTGTGTGTGTATGTTATGAGGTCCGTAACACGCTCTAGAGGGGAGTGAATAGAGTGTTGGGCAATTTTGCGGAAATTTTTTGTTTGGCTCAACTCAAATAGAATTCAAAATCAAAGCAAGAATGGGAGATGAGAAACAATAAATGAGTACAACGGATATAGAGTGGTTCGAATCGTAAATGATTCTACTCCACTACCACTTTGTTGTCAAAGTGGATTTTCAACAACTACTCTTCTTATTAAAGCTAATAAGAACAACCACAGCGATACTTACACTAACAACTTAGTGTAAGCAACCACAACAACAACTTCTTGCACAAAATACCTTTGTGCAACTACAACAACTACAACCCTAAGAAAGAACAACTTCTTGCTACCTCACAACTTCAACAAAGTTCTCTAAAGAACTTTCTCACAGTGGGTTAAAAAGAAGTAGTAGAGATCACACTTTCTAACTAGTATAAACACAAGCAAGAGATTAAATATTTATGGTTTCTCGTGTGTTAGACTCACTATGTCTCAATATATAACAATTAAGAACAAAGAAAGGCTTAACAAGCTTTAAGCACTTTTACACACATGAGAGAAATATACAACAAACAAGAATGAAGCTTGATGATGGTGAAAGTGTGTATTTGCCTCATCTGAGCTTCAATCCATTTATAGGAGGTGTTCACCACGTTTTGGAGCCTCCACCATGTCTTCAACTCCATCAAATGTCAAGATAATGTCCATTTAGTCTTTAGTCACCCTATGGAGTGATTTGATCCTCAATAGCCACCCTAGAGAATCTTAGACATGGATATAATAGTCAAGGAAGCATGTATTATGATAGAATAAAGTCCACAAGAAATTTGAACAAGATTGGAAAGAGAAAACACCATAATCTCCCTTGGATTTTGTTCCAATGGTCATAAAAATTTGTATTCTTGGGGACATAGATCGATCGATGTGTCTAGCTTGAGAGATCCATGTCCTCCAGAATGTTTACAGTTTTGAATCTGCAGTACATCGATCGATCGATGTCTCTTACTTGAGAAACTGATGTATACATCGATCGATCGATGTCCATGCCTTAGAGATCGATGCCTCACAATAAGTTTCCAGGTTTGAACTTACACACATCGATCGATCGATGTCTCTTCTTCAAGAGACTGATGTATACGTCGATCGATTGATGTCCATGGTTTTAGAGATCGATGTCTCATAGTAACTTTCAACTTTGCACAAGCCTTACAAAGATCGATCGATGTCTCTTGTTGAGAGACTGATGCATACATCGACCGATCTATGTGAGGTCGATGTTCCACAGTGTGTTTTTCTCATTTTGCTTCAAATTCCAAGTGTTTATTTCATTTTTATCTTTTTCAAAACATCTTTTAACTTCATCAAAACACTCCATATCCTAACAATCTCCCCCTTCTTTGATGATTTCAAAACCAAGACTTTTAAAAAAAAATTTTACATCAAAATTTATATTTGCGCTACTTAATAGTTTCAAAACTTGGAATTTTCAATCTCGCCCTTTGTCCATGCATTTTATGCTCCCCCTAACATAACGAACTATGTGATCATGTCCAAAAACTCTCCCTCAACCAACCATACATTAAAAGTAAGTATGTATGCCATATTTTTATTTCCTTAATTACTCAACAAATATTTTACTACTCATGTGTGCCAAGCATGCCAAAATTTCTATTTATATTGCAAGCAGGCAATCATTTCATATCCATTAAGAAATCAAGTATGTTCCAATGTAAACATTACATTCGAATACCAATGTGCTTCATTGCATATCAAGCAAGCAAAGTACCAATGTTCTTTATTTGCATATCAAGCTATATCAAGCAAAATACACCAATGTACTTATCAAGCAATATCAAGCAATAAGCAAAGTATCAAGCAACAAGCAATGTACTTCTCTCCCTTTTTGAAATTATCATAGCAATTTAATAAGAGAAGTATAATGTATCATAGTCATAAAGCATAATAAAGTTAAGCAAATATAGAGATGATATGTCATCCTAAGCTAGAAACACTACGGGAAAAGGGATGAAGGAAGCCTAGTCCTAATCCTCGTCCGATGAGAAAGCTAGGCCTTGGATGCATGCCTTCATTTTGGCTTTGAATCTTGCAAGTTTGTTTTTCAAGGTTCCCACTTCATGCTGAAGTTTTACAACTTGTTGTTTAGTTCCGGAATGTTTTTGCTAGGCCCTCCCCTTGTTCCTTCTTCAGATTCAGGAATAGAGAGTTGTGTATCACCTGGGGTTGTATCCTCTTCGACCACAGGTGGTGTGGAGCCACATCTTCCTCTTCATCTCCTTCATCTTCTTGTTCCATGCCTCTTCGGGCTTCTCTTCTTGATTTATTGATTTGTTGGATGTTGATTTTGTTGTAATAGTCCTTAACCGAAATTTTCTCAACATCCGAGTCATCAAGCTCGATACCCGACTTTCTGAACATATAGTAGATGAGATTTGCATATAGAAGAGCTTTGGACTTTTTGGTGGCCGCTCTATAACATTAGCCATGAAAATATCATCAAAGTTATGTTGCTCCCTATTAGCAATTCTATAGGCAATATAGAAATCAAGGTTGCAGGGGAGTTTTGCCGACTTGTCATTAATGCAAAAAAGTGACTATATCGGTTAACACCCTATATACTAATGGCATGCCATTAGTATTTTTGTTGGGATAGAAACCAAGAAAGCTCTTAACTTGCTCCTCACTAACTTTCCATTTGTACTCATCCCAATGCCAAACCTCAAATGGATCAAGACCCTCATTCGGTACTCCAATATGTTCACAAATGGTCTCAACCTCCTTCATTTTTCATTACATTCATATATTGATTTCATATGATTCATTCTATTTGAACTGCTATGTTAATCAATTGTAAACGCTTGGTGAATGAATTTTAACATGGTATCAGAGCCATTTTGATGAATTTTGGTACATTTCCATCTCCTGATTCTTCACCTATGGCGAACAATCAACCGTCAACGTCTACGCACAATCAAACTCTGAATGCGGATCCGACAGATGATCCATTGTACCTGTATCCCAATGACATTCCTGCATTAGTTCTTGCTCAACCGTTGCTAGACGGAAAGAACTATCACGGATGGAGCAGGACAATTCGAAGAGCCTTGGAGTCCAAGAACAAGGCAGGTTTTCTTTATGGAACAGTTGTGAAACCGCTAGAGAATAGTAGGAGATTCAATGCCTGGTCCAAGGCAAATAACATAGTTGCGTCATGGCTGGTAAACTCTGCTGTCCCTAGAATTAGTCAAAGTGTCATGTGGATTGATAATGCCTTTGATATTTGGACAGATCATAAATTTAGATATGGAAATGCAAACGCATTTAGATTATCTGATTTACAGGAAGCGTTATTCGCGGTTAAATAGGATAATATGTCAGTAACGGAGTATTATACTAGGCTCAAGGTAATTTGGGAAGAGCTGTCAGTTTTGAGATCCATTCTTGTATGTTCTTGCGCTAGATGTACAGTAATCTCTCAACACAAGTAAGGAAATTCACAGAAAATGACTATGCCATCAAGTTCTTGAAAGGTTTAAACGGTGAATATGAAGCGGTTAAATCACAAATTCTTTTTACTAGTCCCCTTCCTGACATCAACACAGCGTTTGCGATGGCTGTGAAATTAGAATGAAAACTGGTGTATGGTAATGGTCAAGTGCAGTTTAGTAATAATCGAACTGCTCTAGTTAACCATAGGACTCAATTTTCTTCTGAGAATATATCTGAGTCTGTTTCTGTTCTAGCTGTGCAAAAGCCAGTAGGAGGAAATTACAAGAGAGAATCACAGAAAGGATATAATCAGTCTGGTTATAAGCGCCCATTTTGTACGTTCTATAATATACCAGGACACACAGTGGATAAATGCTATAGAAAGCATGGGTTTCCACCAAGATTTAACATAAACTGCAAGTGAATTACGTTACTGGTGATCAGGAGTTATATCAACATAATACTGCTACTCAGTGTGATTACAATTATTCTGTAGCACAAGGTTCAAACTATGTTAATTCACAGAACAATGTGCCCTTAACTCAAGAGCAGTATGTCCAATTGGTGAGTCTTCTCCAGGAGAACAATGACAGAGGAAAACAAGGGGATTATCAAAGCCATGAGTGCACAGAGGGCCAACATGAAGTGATGAGTGCACAATGTCTTACCACTTCTGGTAAGCAGGCAGGTAAGAATGTAGGTGAGGCTTTAAACACTTGGATTGTAGATTCTAGAGCCACAGATCATATCTGTTGCAACCTTTCTTGTTTGATTCCTATAAGTCAGTAAATTCCTTGTGTGTCACTCTGCCTAATACCCAGCGTGTCAAAATCCCACAGATTGGCACTGTTGTTATTAACTCAATGCTAACACTCAAAGATGTTCTGTTTGTGCCCTCTTTTGCTTTTAACCTCATTTCACTCAGTAAACTTGTTTTGTCAGAAAATTATGAGGTGCACCTCAAATCTAAAACTTGTTTGATTCAGGACTAAATCAGCAAGAAGATGATTGGTTCAGCTAATCTGTGCCAAGGTCTCCATCACCTACAAAGCCTACCCAATGTGCCATCAGAAAACTCAATCTCATCTCAATCAGCCAATACTGAGCTTATGCAGACCACTTCTCAACACTCTAAAAAGATTCTATGGCACTGTAGATTGGGCCATCTTAGTGAATCAAGAATAAAGGAGATTCATAAGAAGGATCCCATTATTACTTCAGCAGATTGTGCATCTAGTTGTCTTGTGTGCCCCCTAACTAAACAGAAACATAATCCATTTCCCATTTCCTCCTCCATCTCTAAACAACCCTTTTCCCTGATCCATGTAGATATTTGGGGGCTGTATAGACGTTGTACGATGTATAAACAAAGATATTTCTTGACAATAGTTGATGATTTTTCTAGATATTATTGGATTTACTTGATGAAAGCAAAATCTGAAACTCAGCATATTCTGAAAAGCTTTTGCAAATATGTACAAGTGCAGTTTGACACCCATGTTAAAATAATTCGTTCAGATAAAGGACATGAATTTAACATGGGCCAGTTCTATGCTTCTGAAGGGATAATACATCAATGCAGCTGTATACATACTCCACAGCAGAATGGCACTGTGGAGAGAAAACAGCAACACCTTCTTTCCGTAGCCAGAGCTTTAAAACTTCAGTCCAATCTACCTCCTAGTTATTGGGGTTACTGTGTGCAACATGCAGCATACCTTATCAACATCACACCTACACCTCTGCTCAGCAACTCCACACCTCATGACTTGCTGTTTAAAAAGCCTCCTGATTACCAAGTCTTGAGAATCTTTGGATGCCTATCATTTTGCCTCAATACTCAAACTCATAAGGAAAAATTTGCTCCTAGGTCCAGAAAGAGTGTTTTCATAGGAATAGCTCTTAATACTAAGGGCTATATCCTGCAGGACTTGCGTATTAAAGATGTTTACATATCCAAGGATGTTGAGTTTTATGAACATATATTACCGTTTCAATCTGAGATTCAAACTGAATTGCCAAGTTATGAGCAGCTTCCTTCTTGCTCTCAGTGCCTTTCTGCTTTACCTGACACTACGTATTCCAGTCCATGCATATATGATATTACCAATGCATTAGATGGACAGTCTCCATTATCCAACATTCCATCTCCATTATCCAACATTCCATCCACTTCCTCTCATGCTGCATCTAAAGTTAGTCCACTTACTTCCCCAGGAACCCCCACAGTACCTCCCATAGATGTAACCTCCATCACAATTGACCTGCCTATCAATCAGCCTGTGGATCATCCTAGCCATCGACCCATCAGAGAAAAGACACCACCATCCTATCTCCAGCAATACTATTGTAATCAAGCCAGTGCCTCCAATACATACTCCCATACCCCTTCTCCCCATTCCTTACAAAAATTATTCAGCTTTGCATCTCTGGCTCCAGGCTACAAGTCATATATTTTAAATCTAAGCTTGCACTTGGAGCCTTCCTCTTATGCAGATGCAGCAAGGTCACCAGCATGGCAGGATGCAATGACTACTGAATTAAAGGCCTTGCAGGACAACCATACATGGGTACTGATGCCATTACCTCTAGGAAAGAGACCAATTGGTTGTAGGTGGGTTTACAAAGTTAAACTAAAACAGGATGGGAGTGTGGAGAGATACAAGGCAAGGCTTGTTGCCAAAGGATACACCCATTAATATGGTGTGCACTATCAGGAAACTTTCTCACCCGTGACAAAGATGACAACGGTGAGATTCATTTTAGCATTGGCAGCAAATCAGGGATAGCACATTCAACAAATGGATGTCAATAATGCATTTTTACATGGAGATCTCCATGAGGACATTTATATGGAACCACCCCCTGGACTAGACTTGCAAGGACAGAATGTAGTGTGCAAGCTTCAGAAAAGTTTATATGGTCTAAAGCAAGCTAGTAGAGAGTGGAATGCAAAGCTTACACAATTCTTGTTGGATCAAGGTTTCAGCCAATCCAAAAATGATTATACTCTCTTCATTAGAGACACGGGATCTAGTCTTCTCGTCCTTCTGGTGTAAGCAGACGATATTATAGTTGCCTGCTCAGATTCATGTGCCATCACTCAGATCAAAAAGGCTTTACATTTAGAGTTCAAAATTAAAGATTTGGGGGACCTTCGATACTTCCTTGGCATAGAAGTAGCTAGGTCCCAAGGGGGGTACTGCTTAACCAAAGGAAGTATACATTGGAATTGCTTGAGGAGACTGGCTTCCTTGCTTCTAAGCCAGTTAAGAGTCCCATGGAGAGTACATTGAGACTGACTCATGGAGATGGAGCTGTACTTTCAGACAAAGCGCAGTATCAAAGCCTTATAGGGAAACTGATTTATTTGACCATCACCAGGCCAAACGTATCCTTTACGGTGCAGTAGTTGAGTCAATTTATGGACTGTCCTACGGAGACACACCTTAAATCAGCCCACAGACTGTTGAGATACTTGAATGGAACAGTGGCTCAAGAACTTATGTTTCCTAGTACAGGTGAAATTGCAATTAAGAGCTTTTGTGGATTCAGACTGGGCAGGGTGCAATGAAACCAGGAAATCTATTATGTGATATTGCGTTTTTATTGGGAATTCCTTGATTCATGGAAGGCAAAGAAGCATACGACTGTCTCAAAGTCATCAGCCGAAGCAGAGTACAGGGCTATGACGTCTTTGGATGCGAGGTGCAATGGTTGCTCTACTTAGCAGATTATCTGAAGCTGAGGAAACAAAATCCAGTAGAAGTCTTTTGTGATAGCAAGAGTGCTATGCACATTGCAGAAAATCCAGTCTTTCATGAGAGGACCAAGCACATCGAAATAGATTGTCACGTTACGCGAGAAAAGGTGCAGAATGGGATTCTGAAATTAATGCCCATAAAGACTGATTTGCAGCTAGCAGATTTATTTACAAAAGTGTTAGATGCCAGAAGACTTGGGGAGTTGATGAAAGCACTTGGAGCTCTTAACATATACAACAAGCAAAGGTTAAAGGAGGGTGTTGAAGTACAAAGCTCAGCAGCTGCAACATAATCTCAGTTGGGAGATTACTGTAAATGAGAAGAGCAATGATGGAGATGACTATGTGGACCAAGAAGCACAATGCATGTGAAGCATTGTTTGGGACATTGGATTGATTACCAATCTACGCTTAAGATGGAGTAGCAGAGGAGATGACTGCTTGATCACGGCAAGGGAAGGAGACGAAGTGCAGCGGAGGAAACAGTTACAACAGAATCATTTTGGCAGTTGAGAGTCAGGAGCACAAATGACATTTATACCCTTTGTTACTTGATATAGATAGACAGTTAGTAAAGGTAGTGTGGTAATTTCACTACTAGTTTGTATTTGGCGGGATACTTCTTCTTTTTCGTGTGCCTATTTCTGTATGCAGAGCAATAGGTCGAACACATTCCTTTTCCTGGAGGAAATTTCAAATATCAATTCAGTTGTTGATTCTCCCTAGCTTTCTCTTCTCAAATTAGTGTTCTATCTTCCTTCATTCTTCATTACATTCATATATTGATTTCGTATGATTCATTCTGTTTGAATTGATGTGGTAATTGATTGTAAACGCTTGGTGAATGAATTTCAACATATTTATCGATAAACTTATTTAGTGACTTTGGATCCACGACAAAACATAACTGTCTTTTGCTAGGATTGCATTTTCGAACATGAGAAGCCATTTGGCTTTCTGGTAAAAAGTTTTCAAGAATCGATATACTTTTCTTTCTGTAAAATATTGTTGATGAATATTGGGAGCTACCATATGTCTTGTAAGTATCCACCAGAAACGAATTTGCAGGTTCAAGGAATCGGGTTGAAATTGTGTGGTGAAAATTATCACATAACGAGGATACGAATCATGTTACGTCTATTAAGACGTATATATTCATATTAACATGTACGGTTAAATATGATTCACAAAAAATATGGACATAATAAAAAAGTTTTATCAGCATATGTCTACAGAAATTGCGAGCAAGACAACGGTATCTATGTTGGACAAGACATGGCTGGCTAGCAATACACACACATATATGTGTGTGTGTGTCGATATATATATATATATATATATATATATATATATATATATATATATATATATATATATATATATATATATATACACACATATATGTGTGTGTGTGTGTCGATATATATATATATATATATATATATATATATATATATATATATATATATATATATATATGTTGGACAAGACATGGCTGGCTAGCAATACACACACATATATGTGTGTGTGTGTCGATATATATATATATATATATATATATATATACACACACATATATGTGTGTGTGTGTGTCGATATATATATATATATATATATATATATATATATATATATATCTATGTTGGACAAGACATGGCTGGCTAGCAATACACACACATATATGTGTGTGTGTGTCGATATATATATATATATATATATATATATATATATATATATATATATATATATATATATCTGTGTGTGTGTGTCTGTGCGCGCGCGCATATATATATATGTATACATAATTTTTTTTTGGAAATCGGCTGTTTGATCCCAAAAACTTACTAAAGTCAGGTTGTTGCTGCCATAAAAGCTTTCAAGAAAATTTGGCTCTATGTCCAGCTTATAGTCATTATTTATTGTAGTAGTCATAAGAACAATAAAATTGTTATCGATCAAATGAAACACTGTCTTTGACCAAGATTAAGATTGATGCTGACACAAGATCTTTAAATTTAAATGAGCTGCTAGTGTATCCTGTGCTACTTTAACATATTAATGATTACAAGAGTGCAGCTGTTAAAGTATAAAAATTTGAATTTTGTAACTGAAAAAAAAAATATTCTGTTTTTTATTCTTAAGCACAATTTTCTCAGAAAGGATCATTTTCATTGATAAATAAAATCAAATGTACATCATGCGAAAAATATCGAAAACAGCATAGTAACGACTACAATCATACTACTGTAACTATGGGTGAAACTGTCACTACTTGTTGTTTGGCCCTCCAAAGAATGTCATTACTGATATACCCTGGTGAAGGATAGTGATCAATATTATAATGTTGCACCTGGTTATAGCAATACCAAATGGTGTGGACACCTTCCCGAAAGTTATACCGCCACTCCATATCAGAATTCGAATAACCGCAGATGTCTTGCAAATTGGACATAATCCAATCACTACTTGACCCATACAGGAAGAAAGTCGCCCTATCATCGGAATGCAGCAAGCAGCACCACACTCTACGCGCCCATGTACAATCACGCAATGCATGTAATACATCATCCGTCATATACCCACATGTATCGCAGTTGCTGATCGATCGTATATGACATTGATGCAAGAATAAACTAGTAGGTAGCATACCTTAAGTAGCCTGCCATAGGAAAAAATTCATCCGACCTGGTCCCTTCATGGCCCAAACATGGTCCCATAACTCATTCGCCTAAGATGTTGCGATGGTAAGTTGAGCATCATAAGCACTGGAAACGGTGAATTTACTTGATGCCGTGTGCTTCCATCGTACCACCCCAGTAATACCATCACTTTGTACATTAGAAGATTCAAGGCCAACACGTAAAAGAGGAGTTGTTGCCGAATATGCCTCCACGTAGTAGATACATTTTGCTTCGAACGCTCCTGTAATACATCACCATATTTATGTCGTAGGAGTTGGACCCATAATAGATCAAGTCGTGTAAGGAATTGCCACCCTAACTTCCCGAGCATGGCCATATTCATGAGCTGCAACCTTTTAACTCCCAGCCCACCTTGCCCTTTCGGCATGCATATTGTGTCTCATGAACACCAATGTAACTTACGACGGTCAGCAGTGTCACCCCAGAAAACCCTCTGAGATAGCTTCTCAATATTGTCAATAAGAGTGAATGGTAGACGAACCGTTTGCATCGTGTAGATGGGTATCAAAGCTAATACACTCTTAATTAAAATACATCTGCCTGTTTGAGATAAATATTTAGTCTGCCAGGATCCAAGGCCTGTGCGTACCTTGTCCAATATGTGATTATATGGTTGTTGGTCGATCCGCCCCTGTAGGAGAGGCATTCCCAAGTAGCGGCCAAAATCTGCAGTACATGTGATGCCTATCCGAGTAAAAACTTGAGGCTGAAAGTGGGATGCTACATTTTTTGAGACCAATATCTGGGATTTTTTTACTAACGCTTTGGCCAGATATGTGGCAGAACTCATAAAGGATGTTCGCAATTGTCTCCGCCTGCGTATTAGTAGCCGTCCCAAACAGTAACAGATCATCTGCAAAGAAAAGATGAGAGATTTGTGGCTCCAGCCGAGATGTCCAAATAGGGTTCCACCGACCCTCGTCAACAGCTCTCGTAATACTTTGGCTCAACACCTTCATACATAAGAGAAACAAATACGGTGCAAGTGGGTCTCCTTGCCAAATATCACATTGTGGGCGAAATGGTTTCATGCACTCACCATTCCATATAACTGATAATGATGCCGAGGTGATAGTAAACATGATAAGCTCAACCATATCATTGCTGAAGCCTATACGTGAGAGAATACTTTGGAGGAAAGGCCAGTGGACCATGTCATAAGCCTTTTCCAAATCAATCTTAATGGCCATATATCCGGTATGACTATGCTTTGTTTTCATGGAATGCATAAGTTCCTGCGCAATTATAATATTATCTGCCGCTTGCCTTCCAGACACAAACGCACATTGCGTAGGTGAAATGATCTTGCCAATGACATGTTTCAAGCGGTTAGCAATGATTTTCTATATTACCTTCACAACGACATTTGTGAGAGCTATTGGTCGAAACTATGTTGCATCCTCAGGGTTGGCCACCTTAGGAATGAGTGTGAGTAGTGTCTTATTCATATCATGCGGAAAACTTCTCCTTTGAAATGATGTGAGAATAAAGTCAGTCACAGTAGGTCTTACTATGTCCCAATTTTTCTGATAAAAGATAGGAGAAAAACCATCGGGTCCTGGGGCTTTGTAAGCCCCTATATGAAAAATAGCTTCTTCAACTTCCGTTCTTGAGACTGGACGATTAAGTATCCAGCGGTCAGCATGATTGAGTGATGGTATATGAAAAACAATATCGGTACTCGGACAAGAGAACAATTGAACATAGTGGGTACAGATAGTATTTTGTATAACATGGGGGCAGTCGGTCCATTGACCCTCGGCAGTTTTTAATCTTCTGATAGTGGAGTTGCGTCGTCGCATAGCCATAGAGAGATGAAAGTAACGGGAGTTCAGATCACAATAACTCAACCACTGCAGCCTAGACTTTTGATGCCAGTAAAGTTCCTCGTGAGCTAAGATGCTATTATACTCAGCTTGTAGGTCCTTCTCTAGCCGTGATAAAAAAAACAAGAAGGACACTCCGTCATAGAACGTTGGATCCCCGCAATACGTGCTAGACATCGCCTCCGCCACTGTGTTAGGCTCCCAAACACCTCCTTCTTCCATTGCAAAAGTTTCTTTGTGAATTCCTCAATAGTGCGCCCAAAGTCATCCTTAAATGGTTCCCAAGCGGTGAGAATGAAATCACGGAAATTAGCATGTGCCATCCAGCAAGCTTGGAAACGAAAACTCATATTACGTGTTGCTAATCGAGTCTCCTGCTCAAGTGTCAACAACAAAGGGTAGTGGTCCGAATGCGATCGGGGAAGATGATGAATGGTAGCATTATTAAACTGTAGGTGCCATCTATCATTTGCCCATACTTGGTCTAGCGTATGTTCTATAAGAAATCTCCCCATTTGGCTGTTGCTCCAAGTAAAACGAGGCCCCGAGACACCAACCTCAATCAAGCAACTAGTCTCCACCATTCGAAGCATACAATCAACTACATATCCACGTACCGGCCTACCTCCACGCTTGTCTTCCTGTCGAATTACCTGGTTAAAGTCACCCATCAGTAACCAAGGAAGGTGAATACACGCCGCCATCTGCTCAATATACTCATTTAATGTTTCTCGTATAGCTAATGTTGGTGATGCATACACAAGAGAGAGAATCCTTATCACTGTAGGACCTTGAAGAATACCACTGCCCTTCTGCGTTTTATCTTGCAGCAATTATTATTTCTTCCATTCATTGAATTACACCACCGTCTTATCAATACATTTAATTGGTCTATATATGGATCAAATAATAATAATAGGTCTACGTAATTTTTTAATTTTAGCATCATTCTTAACCTTATTTGATCAACAAGAAAACATAGTAATCAAGAAGTCACATAGTAATGTTATTTGATCAACAACAAAACAAAAACACATAAGATTTTTTCCACTATGTGAGTTCGATTATATATATATCAATAATTTCTCATATGTTTTGTTTTTATCATTGAATGATTGTTTCTCTTGTTTCTTTGCTAGTTCTTCAATATATATTGATATATATGACATAAAATTTTATGGAAAACAACCTGAAAAATGAGAAAAATAAAGGCTATTTCATGCTGGAATAAAGACTTTATTTTAAATGAACAGCTAGTTTATTGGACATCACTTTAGCAAATACTAATAATAACAAGAGAGGAGTAGTTAAAGTATAAATGA
Organism: Eustoma russellianum; assembly: GCA_036186865.1. Lineage (NCBI taxonomy): Eukaryota > Viridiplantae > Streptophyta > Magnoliopsida > Gentianales > Gentianaceae > Eustoma > Eustoma russellianum. The sequence continues at coordinate 2,887,789 of AP025072.1, read as the reverse complement.
TTGACTTTTATCGTTTTATAATGGTATTGAGAGACAATAGCATTCTTACATTTGATTTTTTTTTCAGAATCGTTTTAAGGGTTTTGTTTGTTGACTTTGGATCCACGACAAAACATAAGTTATGTAATTTAAGATTGTTTCGATGTTGCACAATGTAAGTAAATATTTCTAAGAATCAAATTTTTAGTTATGTAGTTATAAATATAACATAAATCACTAACTTTTGTTTTGCACAATGTAAGTAAATATTTTTCTCTATCAAAGTGTGTGTTACCTTAGTCAAAAGTACTGTACTTTGCAATGAGTATACGAAGAATAACATGTCGAAAGAAATTAATAATTATGTAATTTAAGATTGTTTCGATGTTGAAAGAGAGGAATCCTGCATGATGATTTTTGAAACTTTCAGACGAGATTGATACATCATAGGTATTAGTCTCGGGTTGAAACTCCGAAATTAATCCTAACCCTCCATTTTTAAGTTCCTCGAGTTCACCATCTGCATTTCCAGCATTTACATATTTACCCCCAAGGGTCTTCGATTCTGTAAATGTACCCCCAGCGGTTACTGAATTTCCTGATTTAAACCCAAAAATTTTAGGTTCTGAAAAATTAATCCCAACATGTCTGATTCTCTGAATTTAACCTCGAAAATTTATAAAATGACATCTACGACCCCAGAACCAAAAAAACTTACCACAGGTCTACAATACCACTCCCCTTCAGGTATGTATCCTGGGAAATACCATGAGTAGATCATTAATTGTACAGCCACTAATACAACGTCCTATGACATTAAAGATTTTGTACAGCTCTCTACACTTAAAAAGTCTCATATTTAGACAAATAGTGGAGAGTTGATACCAGTTCAATGGGGAGCGTCTGTTGTGATTTCACCGCATCTGAAGTTACAAAATTGTCTATATATTCCCACGTTGTCTTCAAAGTTATTGTCGCTAAGTCAAGTAACAAAGGATCTCAACTGCTCAGTACTTATGTATCCTGGCTTTTGCCTTGTGTAGGATATTCATACAAGAGAGATAATTAGGTGTGGTACTAAGTGTGGAGGCCTATATTACGTTGATAAAGTGTATCAACAGAGTCTGTCTATGATTGCTCACAATATGGCCAGTCGACATCTGTTGTTGTGGCAGCACCGTTTAGGACATCCGTCTTTCGGTTACCTTAAGTTCTTATTTCCTAGTCTATTTTCCAATAAAATTACTCAATTGTTTTGTGAAACATGCATACGTATAAAAAATCATCGTCTTTCATTTAAGTCAAATAATACTTGTGTCGAAAGTATATTTTCGTTAGTATGTTATGATGTGTTACCAACACTTGTTTAATATTCGTTTTCAATATTTTGTGTTGTTCATCAATTTTTCCCGAATGACTTAGATGTATTTTCCGGGAAAAAATCTGAAGCACTTGAGAAATTTTTCCACTTCTCTTAAATGGTCCATACCCAATATAAAACAAAAATACAGATTCTTTGGTCCGGCAACGATGGAGAATTTGTTAATTTGTTTATACAAACTTTTTTCATGAACGCGGCCTTATCCATCAAACTACAAGTCTAAATATTTCAAAACAAAATAGAGTTGTTGAACGAAAAAATGCATTCTCCTTGAAATGACCCAAGCGATGATGTTCGAATCCCATGTTCCTCAAAACTTATGCCCTGAAGTTGTTGCCACCCCAGCTTACTATTAAAATGACTCCCCACTAAAACTCTTGGTCACTAAACTCTGTTACAAGTCCTCGCAACTCAAATAACCATATCTTCGATTTTGACGCTTTCACCCTATGTTTTTGGTGCTCTATGTTTATACATATCTCAAAAACTGAATGTTATAATCTCGATCCATGTGCCAAAAAGTGTGTGTTTGTTGGCTATGCCACTCAACAGAAAGAGTATCAATGTTATAATCCTACCACTCGATGAATCCATGTCACAATACATTGCGTCTTCTTTGATTGTGAGTATTTCTTTATCAACCATCATAGGGCTCAAAGGAAGAATACAGATATGGGTGAGCCACTAGTTTTGGTTACATGACCATTGATATTAAGAGGATGTCTCCACAGTGCGAGTAGATGGCGTTATCGAGAAAGAATCTACCAACAAAAGAAGGGCTAACTAGTCATTACCAACTCAAGAGAATTATCTATTGGATATCCAACAAGAGATAAGTAATCAACATTCGGATGATAGAGAATTTCCTGTTTCAAATTGTTCATATATTACTAACATTTTGGAAGAGCAATAGGTATGGATTATTCATCCTAGATGAAACAGGAGTGTGCCATCAGAATGGTACTCACCCGAGAGGGTGTCTCGATCTTCTAGATATCCAGTAAACATGGCCAGGGAGAAGATTGCAGACGATGCGAGGGCGTTTTATGCTTCTCTATGGTCGAATTCTATTTCACATATGGTTCAAGAAGCAAGTGATATGAAGGAATGGTGAAAAGCGATGAATGTATAAATAGCATGCTTTTTGCTTCTCTATGCTTGCAGTTTATTTTGCAAACACATATGACTTATGTTTCAAGAAGTAAACATATACCTTCTTGTTGAAATCATCAAAGAAGTTGACGTAGAACTTTGATCCACCAAGTGGTGAAAACGGAGATTGTCCTCAAACATCTGTAACCATTTCCAAACTACACATTCTTTGGTTCTCTGGCAACCTTTGTGAAGCTAACTCATTTCTGTTTTCACATAACATAGGTCTCACAAAGACTCGTATCAACATATTGAGACCGTTTAAAACTTTTTTTTGCAACAAGACCTTCATTCCTTTTGCATTCATGTGTCCAAGTGTGTTGTTCCATATACTTGAACTGGAAGGACCTTCAGCAACAGCAGCATGTTTATAACTTTGCGGTGGTGCATATGGTTCCAGATTTTGTAGCACGTGCTATAATCATAGCACCTTGAACAATCTTCAGCGAAGTCTTTCCAAATTCTACTGTATAGCATGGCTGCACAACTAACCAACAGAGATCAAATTCTTCTTAAGACCATAAATGTGTCTTACATCTTCCAATATCCACTAAGTTTATGCTAGAGTTTTATGCACACATCCCCTTTTCCTTCAATCTCTAGGATTGTACCATCAGCATGATACACATTTCCGAAATTTCTTCACTTGAAATTTCAGAACAATTCCTTGCTTGGAGATAAATGAAAAAATGCGCTAGAGTCCAAAATCAAAAATTCAACTGGGCTGTCCACAATGATGATTAAAGCATTCCCGATGTCTTCGGGTGAATATATAGAATCATTAGCATCCCTAGATTTGTTATTCTTCTTCTTAGGTTCTGTACAATCTTTCCAAAAGTGTCTTTTATCTCCATAATTCTTACACGTTACATTTGTTTTGTTTGGAGATTTTCCTTGGTTCTTCACTTTTGATCGGCCATGTTAAGTCTGACCATTTGATTTGCTTCTCTCCCTCCGATCAACATTGAGAGCACTACGAGATGACTCCCCAATTTCTCGTTTGCGAATACTTTCGCTGAGAACAGCATCTCGAATTTCATCAAATTTCAGTTTCGAAAACCACGAAAATGACTAATCGTGGAAATAACAATATCGTAAGAATCAGGTAAAGATGACATCAAAATCAACACTTTAATTTCATCCTCGAGATTAATATCCACATAACTCAGCTAGCTAAAGATTATATTGAATTCATTTACATGATATGCAATAGATCCATTTTCAGAAATCTATAAATTGAACAACCTACGCATCAAGTATACCTTGTTAATTGCCGACAGTTTTTCATACATATTCGATAGCACCCTCAACAGACCTGCCTTTGTTTTCCCTTTGACGATGTTCAAAGCCATGTTTCTGGACACCGTCAATTGGATCAACCCATGTTAGCTGATCTTTAAAGTTCCACTGCTCTTCGGTCATGGAATCTGGCTTCATCCTGAACAAGGATTCGTGAAGCTCTGTTTGGTATAGATAATATTCAATCTACATCTTTCAGAAACCAAAATCAGATCCATCAAACTTCTCATTTCCAAGCTTTGTACTCTCCATCTACACTGATCGCGGTGAATCTAACCTCGCTATGATACCAGTTGTTCGAATCTAAGAATTCATACACTCTTGATCAAGATGAAGATTTGAAAGAGAAATGAGATAGAGAGGAAAACTGAGAGTGGAGAACGTAAATTACGTGGCAACGCTCAGTCGGTAACCTCACGACGGTTTTGGCTATTTATATTAATGACTAGGTTATTTAGTATTACAGAGAATATGCGCAATAAAATAACTACGCGAAGAATAATAAAGGTGGAGTCCAAATAAAATTTGGGTAGGGGCAGTGGGGCCCTAGCCCCTCCACACCCTCCGACAACCTCACCGCGGAGATTGAAGTGCATGAGCAATATTATTTGTTATTTGACAGTACAATCAAACAATATTAGGCTCCCTAACCTAAAAATTGTTACTTGTCGTTGCTTGATTTCCATTTCTCATTAGCTTCAAAAAGTTGAAGAGCAATCACTTGCATAAAAGATTTAGATAACATAGTTTCTTTGACACAAGAAAGATTCATTCTCATCAAAGCTTTACGCAAGGGATATGTTTCACTTTCAGATAGTCATTTTTTTTAGGAAATCAACCGAGATCACTGTCAAACGCGCAGCGGTAAACAAAAACTTGATCTCCGATTTCCTACCAAGGATCCATGTTGTTCGTTTAATTCGATGAAAGAAACTCGAAAATTACCTTTGTAGATCCGAATTACGCAGATGAAGCAGGTGCGAGAATACGATCACCCTCTGTCGGTATCTACACGAACGCTTCCGCCCAGAGTGCTAGCTTTTCAAACGGCGCGGCTGAAGAACTCGTTTTTCTCAAAGACGATTCTAGGGTTTCGTTTTCTGTTCTTTCGTTTTTCTAATTGCTTGGTGTATGAGATACGCCAAGCTCCATACATATATATAGATATCAAAATCCGATTGTAGATCGGATTTGTTAACGCTATCAAAATCCGTACCAGATACGGATTCTGTTAGGATTAGATAAAACCAATCAAAATCCATATCAAATATGGATTCTCTGTTATTATCCGATGATATAAATATATACATAAAAAACGAAATTAATAATAATAATAATTAATATCCAATATTAACATTATTAGTATTAAAAAACGATGATAACAATAATAATAATTAATATCCAATATTAATATTATTAATATTATTAATCTCAGCCATACGCATTCTTGTGTGTGACCCGATAGGCCCATATTAATTGGCAGTTGATTAAATCTCTATTAAACCAACAAGTCGTAATTGGCCTCTAGCAAGGCATTACAACTACCCAATTAATACGAGTAAAGTCCAACTAGCCTAATAATAGTACATGCATTAATCCCTTTGTCACACGATATCTAGTTTGAACATAAGTCATGGTCAGCGTCATACTTATATAGTTCAAACATATGATTACTCGATCTCTAAGTAGACTGATAAAACAAATGATATTGATCACACTATCAATTCATTTGAGCACGGCCATGCATTTCACAGTCTCACTAATCGAGTGGCCCAAAGATATCTCTCTCAAAAGAGAGGGACAAATTCTATCTTGATTGTTCAATATCCTCTACATAATTTCTATCACATTCAATCATGACCTTTATTATTATTCAGTTACGGATAACGTTTGATCATGTCAAAATATAATAGTCCTTATGTTGGAAACTATGACAAACTCAAGTCAAAGGATTAAAACATGACTATCATGAGATTTACTTATGACGCTAATCCATATAGCAATCTCATGATGGGTCTATCCAATACACTGTTCTCTAACAAGTATCTATGAGATTGATTCGTATCACCATACACATAATCATCTCATGATTATCAAATTAATACTCATACTGATTATAAATTATTTTATCTCCATAACAATAATGAATCAGGGACATATATCAAAATTGTGTAACATACTAACCAACAATAATGATAATAAAACCTCTTTTATTAATAATAAATGCATAACATAAATATCCAAATCATGGCCTAGGGCACATACACTAACAATCTCCCACTTGCACTAGGCCTACAAATATCTGAGACCCATAGATCTAGTGTGCTGATCATGCTTGACTCGTGAGAGAGGCTTAGTCAATGGATCCGCTATGTTATCGTTTGTGTCAACTTTGCATATCTTGACATCTCCTCTATCGATGATGTCTCGAATGAGATGGTAGCGTCTGAGTATATGTTTAGATCTCTGATGAGACCTAGGCTCTTTTGCTTGTGCTATGGCACCATTGTTGTCACAATAAATGTCCACAGGATTTGCAATGCTAGGTACCACTCCTAGCTCAGTAATGAACTTCTTCAACCAAACTGCTTCTTTAGCTGCATCTGATGCTGCTATATACTCAGCCTCTGTTGTAGAATCAGCCACAGTGTTTTGTTTTGAACTCTTCCAACTAACAGCTCCACCATTCAATGTGAATACAAAACCGGACTGCGATCTGAAATCATCTATGTCAGTTTGGAAGCTAGCATCTGTGTAACCATTTACAACTAACTCGTCATCCAAACCTCCGTAAACCAAGAATACATCTTTAGTCCTTCTGAGGTACTTAAGAATATTCTTGACAGCTGTCCAGTGACCTTCACCAGGGTCAGCTTGATATCTACTTGTTGTGCTCAATGGATATGAGACATCTGGTCTAGTACATAACATGGCATACATGATCGATCATATAGCAGAAGCATAAGGAATTTTATTCATTCGATCTCGCTCATCAGATGTCTGAGGACATTGATTCTTGCTAAGATGAATGCCATGAGACATAGGCAGGAATCCTTTCTTGGACTCTTGCATGTTGAACCTCTTCAACATTTTATCTATGTATGTACTCTGACTCAAGCCTATTATCCTTTTAGATCTATCTCTATAGATCTTGATACCAAGGATATAGGTAGCCTCGCCCAAGTCCTTCATTGAAAATGAATTCCCTAACCAAGCCTTAACCTTTTGCAAGGTGGGGATATCATTCCCAATAAGCAATATGTCATCCACATATAAGACCAGAAACACTACTGCACTCCCACTAACCATCTTGTAAACACAAGGTTCATCTTCATTCTTGATGAAACCAAAGTTCTTAACTGTTTCATCAAAACGAAGATTTCAGCTTCGAGATTCTTGCTTCAATCCATAGATGGACCTTTGAAGCTTGCAAACCTTCTTTGAATTCTCAGGATTTACAAAACCCTCAGGTTGTGTCATGTACACATCCTCGAGTAAATTTCCATTAAGGAAAGCAGTTTTGACATCCATTTGCCATATCTCATAATCATAGTATGCTGCAATGGCAAGGAGAATTCGAATAGACTTAAGCATAGCTACTGGTGAAAAGGTTTCATCATAGTCTATACCATGAGTTTGCTTGAAACCTTTAGCCACAAGCCTTGCTTTGTAGGTTTGCACATTTCCATCCATGTCAGTTTTCTTCTTGAAAACCCATTTGCAACCAATAGTCTTAATACCCTCTGGAGGATCAATTAAAGACCAAACTTGGTTATCAAACATGGATTGCATCTCAGAATTCATGGCTCCAAGCCATTTATCTGAATCTGGACCTGACACAGCTTCCTGATAGGTATTAGGCTCATCTTGATCTATGAGCATAACTTCACTATCATCAGTCACAAGAAATCCGTATCTCTCTGGCTGACGATGTATCCTATCAGATCTGCGTTGGACTTGTGTTACATTTTCAGGCTCCACAACTGTTTGTGGTTCTGAAATCGTCTCTAAAGACGGTTCAACGATATCTTGTGGAACTTGAGTTTCCTCAAGTTGTACTATACTCCCACTTGTTCTCTTGGAGAGAAACTCCTTTTCCAAAAAGACTCCATTTCGAGCAACAAACACTTTGTTCTCTGAGGGAATATAGAAATAGTACCCTTTAGTTTCTTTTGGATACCCCACAACAATACATTTGATAGATTTTGGAGCTAGCTTATCTGACATTAATCTTTTCACATAAGCTTCACAATCCCAAATCTTAAGAAAAGACAAACTGGGTCTCTTACCAGTCCATATCTCATATGGTGTCTTTTCAACCGCTTTAGATGGTACACGGTTCAAAATGAATGCAGCTGTCTCCAAGGCATAACCCCAAAAGGATAAAGGAAGATCTACTTGACCCATCATAGATCGAACCATATCCAATAAAGTCCGATTTCTCCATTCAGAAACACCATTCCATTGTGGAGTTTCTGGAGGAGTCAATTGTGAAACGATTCCATAATTTCTTAGATGTTGGCCAAATTCTTGGCTCAAATATTCACCTACTCGATCTGATCGAAGGGTTTTAATTGTCTTACCAAGTTGATTTTGTACTTCATTTTGAAAAGTTCTAAACATTTCAAAAGACTCATGCTTATGTTTCATTAGGTAGACATAGCCATACCTACTGAAATTATCAGTAAAAGTAATGAAATACTGAAATCCTCCCCTGGCACTAATGCTGATTGGGCCGCATACATCTGTATGTACCAAGCCCAATAAGTCATTAGCCCTTTCACTATGTCCAGTAAAAGGAGTCTTTGTCATCTTTCCAAGCAAACAAGACTCGCAATTTTCAAATGATTCAAAATCAAATGAATCTAACAATCCATCTTGATGGAGTTTAGATACGCGCTTCTCATTTATATAGCTAAGGCGACAATGCCATAAATATGCAGGGTTTAATTCATTTGTCTTAGTTCTCTTTGAAGATATGTTATAAATATTACCGTCATTGGAATCATCATGGTTAAGGACATAAATGCCATTATAACTACTTGCAATACAATAAAGCAAGTCATTTTTATCAAAAATAGAACACTTCTTATTTTTAATTAAAAATGAATAACCTTCATCATCCAAAACAGACACTGAAATAAGATTCCTACTCATAGTAGGAACATAAAAGCAATTGTTTAAAACTAACAAAAGCCCATTGGGCAAGACAAGCTCATAGGACCCTACAGCTATAGCAGCAACTCTTGCTCTATTGCCAACACGTAGGTCCACCTCGCCCTTCTTCAGTATCCTACTCCTTTTGAGCCCCTGCATATTTGTACAAATATGGGATCCACATCCAGTATCTAATACCCAGGAAGAAGAAGTAGATAAATTAATTTATATAACAAAAATACCTGAAGATGTAGTCGTACTACCCTTCTGCTTCTTCAACTCTTCCAAATAAACATCACAATTTCTTTTCCAATGCCCAGGCTTGTTGCAATGGAAACAAGTTCCTTCCTTAGGAACCTTTGCCTTGGGACCAGGTTTCGGTTTAGCTTGACCCTTTGCCCCTTTTGCACCCTTTGCACTTTTAGCCTTACCCTTGCCTTTAGCTTTCTTTTTCATTAGCTTGGTATTGACACTCAATACATGGGTAGGCTTCTTGATATTCCTCTCAGCAGTTTTGAGCATACCATGTAGCTCAGGAATGGACTTTTCCATATTATTCATATTGTAGTTCATGACGAACTGAGAAAAACTGCTAGGCAAAGAGTGTAGGATCAAATCCGTGGCGAGTTCCAAACTCAGGGGATATCCAAGTCTTGCAAGGTGATCTATATAGCCTTTCATCTTCAGAACATGAGCGCTAACAGATTCACCTTCAGACATCTTACAGTCAAAAAGTGCAACAGCGGTGTCGAACCTATCCTGCCTAGCCTGTTGTTGGAAAGCTTGTTTGAGATGCACACTCATCTCATAAGCTTCTAAGTGTTCCAGGTCTTTCTGAAGTCCTGGACACATAGTTGCCAACATTAGACATCCTATGTCATTGGAATCTTCAACATGCTTCTTATACTTATTCTTAACAGCAACAGAAGCATCAGCAGGAGGGGGTTCAGGGACAGGGTCATCGAGCACGTAGGGCTTCTTTTCTTGCTTGAGAACCATTCTCAAGTTTCGAAACCAGTCAACAAAATTAGTCCCACATTCTTTTAGTTTTTTCTTCTCAAGGATAGATCGCAGCGATAAGGTGGAATTGTTATTAGCAGCCATTTATGATCTACAAAACATGCAAAGTAACACTTTATTAATAATGAGGTTAAAATTTATAAAACTCCCACTAAAACATAACCCTCAAAAGAAATATTTTAGTGAGCTAAGATCCATATTTGACTTAATTCTAAACTCAGCTTTGGCATGACGCTTAAAATTAAGTTATTTAGGTAGGTAACTTCTTTACCAATTACATCTCATGTAACTCTTAGAATTTATAGAATAATGATATCATATATCATTGTATGTTAGATTCCATCTAATGCCTTGGGCCCAAAACCGTTTTGATAGCCCAATTAAGTCTAACCAATTTTAAACATATGAGTAGCACTATTACTCATCCTACGTAGCTAGGAATGTTTAAAGCACATTGCTTTGGCAATACCTACTTTAATACAATCCCAGTTTTAATAGGTGTTTAAGACATGGATGGCATTAAGACTTAAATTATTAATGAGGGTTCAACTTAGTTTATGTCTTGCATTGCATATCATTATATCATAGCATCCTATATGCATATATAATATATCATCCACGCATCTCATACAAAATGATAAATATGTAAACGTGACATAGCATGGCCAAACTAAATATGATCTTCATGAGACCAGATGAAGATCATAAAGGAAACCCTATGTGAAAGACTTCCTATTACAACATTTGCAATGATACATATCTTCTTGTCTTGAGCCCGTGCCTCCATCTCCATGGAATCCACTCGTCCTTGGTGTGTGTCGCCATCACCATTTTGTAGCTTGATTCTTCATTTATTACAATAACAAAGAAAAACCTAACTACTTGTATAATAAAATACAACAAAACTACAGCGGCACGCAGGCCATAATAACCCAAAACAAAAATATGACTAAGTCAATCACATAGGTCCTGAGGCCATGCTATGCACCATGCAAAGACATCAACAATTATAATATATCTTACATAAACATATTATAATAAATATATATTGATAATTTTCTTTTCGAAACCCTAACACAGACGCGTCAATCATATTAACGATCTTACTGTTTTGATTACGTGTAATGCCTTATAGAAGCATCGATCGAATCGATGGCTGTTATTCGCATACCTTAAAACAGAATATCAATCAAATCGATAATCTTCATCTGAAACCAGAAATCAGAATCATCATCGAATTGATAATCTGTCTTTCGAAACACGAAAACAGAACCATCAATCGGTTGTTCATATCGATATAAACATAATCGTTTTTTATCATCTCATGAAAAACGAAAACTTTATATCACATATAACAATCCTGAATTTTAACATCTGATGAAACCGGATAGAAAAAATCGATCCGCTCTCACCAGATGAGATTCGAATAAGGTCTTACACATATCGTGTGATTATATCTAATATAAACAAAATCGGTTTTGATCATCACATGACAAACGATTACCGCCGTATACTGATCATCTCATGAAAACGAATTGAAAAACACCATTTTTTTCTCATCATATGAAATTTGAATTACTGTTTTATACATATCATGCCATACAAAAAACAGTAAACACATAAGCATCGATTTAAACGAGACAACAAGTGTCTCTGATACCACTGTTAGGAAATCAACCGAGATCACTGCCAAACGCGCAGCGGAAAAAAAAACTTGATCTCCGATTTCCTACCAAGGATCCATGTTGTTCGTTTAATTCGATGAAAGAAACTCGAAAATTACCTTTGTAGAACCGAATTACGCAGATGAAGCAGGTGCGAGAATACGATCACCCTCTGTCAGTATCCACACGAACGCTTCCGCCCAGAGTGCTAGCTCTTCAAACGGCGCGGCTGAAGAACTCGTTTTTCTTAAAAACGATTGTAGGGTATCGTTTTCTGTTCTTTCGTTCTTCTAATTGCTTGGTGTATGAGATACGCCAAGCTCCATACATATATATAGATATCAAAATCCGATTGTAGATCGGATTTGTTAACGCTATCAAAATCCGTACCAGATACGGATTCTGTTAGGATTAGATAAAACCAATCAAAATCCATATCAAATATGGATTCTCTGTTATTATCCGATGATATAAATATATACATAAAAAAACGAAATTAATAATAGTAATAATTAATATCCAATATTAACATTATTAATATTAAAAAACGATAATAACAATAATAATAATTAATATCCAATATTAATATTATTAATATTATTAATCTCAGCCATACGCATTCTTGTGTATGACCCGATAGGCCCATATTAATTGGCAGTTGATTAAATCTCTATTAAACCAACAAGTCATAATTGGCCTCTAGCAAGGCATTACAACTACCCAATTAATACGAGTAAAGTCCAACTAGCCTAATACTAGTACATGCATTAATCCCTTTGTCACACGATATCTAGTTTGAACATAAGTCATGGTCCGCGTCATACTTATATAGTTCAAACATATGATTACTCGATCTCTAAGTAGACTGATAAAACAAATGATATTGATTACACTATCAATTCATTTGAGCACGGCCATGCATTTCACAGTCTCACTAATCGAGGGGCCCAAAGATATCTCTCTCAAAAGAGAGGGACAAATTCTATCTTGATTGTTCAATATCCTCTACATAATTTCTATCACATTCAATCATGACCTTTATTATTATCCAGTTACGGATAACGTTTGATCATGTCAAAATATAATAGTCCTTATGTTGGAAACTATGACAATCTCAAGTCAAAGGATTAAAACATGACTATCACGAGATTTACTTATGACGCTAATCCATGTAGCAATCTCATGATGGGTCTATCCAATACATTGTTCTCTAACAAGTATCTATGAGATTGATTCGTATCACCATACACATAATCATCTCATGATTATCAAATTAATACTCATACTGATTATAAATTATTTTATCTCCATAACAATAATGAATCAGGGACATATATCAAAATTGTGTAACATACTAACCAACAATAATGATAATAAAACCTCTTTTATTAATAATAAATGCATAACATAAATATCCAAATCATGTCCTAGGGTACATACACTAACAATTTTCCTTGGAATGTTAATTCTCACAGAAAAAAGGTTCTTACTAGTATCTTCTTTCGATTTGATAAGTGGTATAACAAGTTCTTTTCGTACTAAAACCGCATATTGCAGCCAATGGAAGACTTCTGACCAGGATGGATCCTCAAGGTTTCATAAGGTTGTCAGTAGGTGTTGAAGGAAGCAAGGTTGCAGCTGATGAACAACGCCTTGAAACAGTGAAAGGAGTGCAGTGATGAAGGCACAATCTGATTAAAGTAGCTTACAGAAGTGGAGAACCGTTGGATCACAGCAGCAATTCAGTGTTGAGGGTGACTGTGGGCACGTTGGATTGGTGAGAACCATCTATGAATCCCGATGGTCCAACCATGGTATTACATCATGCATGCGTAGACTAACGGTGACTCCCCGAGTAGTCGTGTCCCGTCTATGAATACCGAGGTCCACCCTCGGTATTACATCATACGTACGTAAACTAACGGAGACATATTTGGCAGAGATCTCGGATCCCAACACACGGTGTTACACTCAGCCAGAATGTAAATAGAAACCCGCCACATGACCCCAACCTCTCACCTAGATTACAACGTCATGGAGCGGGACATACATAAAGCACCCGTCAGGAGGTGTATCAGAACAGATATTGACCCTGAAATCTTCATTACTGCGCTCGATGTCAGGCGGCCTCCAAACATGAACATGAGCTGTCGAAACAACATAAAGGGTCTCATATGGAGTCAGTCGACTGAAGGTACGGTTCATTAAAATCATTTTGAAACTTTCACTCGATAAAAATCATCTCTGAAAACATGTCATGTAAAACTTATTTTATAATGTTTCGTATGATAACCATTTCCGTAAATATGTTTAACATGATAAATCGTGTCGCTTTTAAAATTTCCTTGTCGTATGCATGAAAGAATACTCGGTATCGGGCTATTTTTACGCTTCTTATAATTTCATAACTTCAAACTAAGTTTGGCCCGTTTACTATATCGTATACTTAAGTGAAATTCCCATTTTATCCCTTATAGGGTGCTCTTGGTTTATCCTTCAAAATCAGCCCGCTTTTGGGCCTTAAAGTACTAGAATCTTGTCCTAATTGGCCCTTTCATTATTTTATTTTATGGCCCTTATGAAAATAGCCCATTTTCTTATCTTGATAAATTGTTGAAATTACCGTTTTGTCCTTATTAATTACTTTGATTTAAATTGCTAAAACAGCCCACTTTTAGTTCGTTACCATATTAATTTCGTTAGCTTGCACGTTTACCATTTCTATCATACACATGTGATACATTATCCATGCCTTTTCATAGACACAACATATGTAGACTAATAACTAGCCAAAATGTCATCCAACAATATGCAGATATCCATTTGATCGAGAACCATGCACACATACGCACAATTACACATTGTAACTTGTTAATTACCTCATTACATGCCAAGTTCATATATATGTATATATAATAATCCATAAAACATCTTCATGGCACTTATTAGGGCCACATGGCCGAAACTACATATGCACACTTACACATGATTTTTGTCTTTTGTTGACTAGGCTTTCATGCTAGATGACCACACCACCTAAGCTCATTCACATACATCTTTCTAAACATTTTGAAAATTTCACCAACATACAATTAAGCACATAAAACCATGGGTCATATTGTACACACCACCCTCATTACACCATCTAAACACATTTCACATACATACATGAATGAAGCTAATTTTTCACTGTGATGATCTACCCCATTTCCCCTTAGCCGAATTTTCACATACCCACACACACATGGTTTCTACCTTCTTCAAACACATGCATGATGGTACATACATGAATATACATACATTTTTCATTCTATCCATTTCAATGACATGTATATTTGACAATTAACATAAAGATGGAGATGAACACTTTGATTATGATGATGATCATATTGGCTACACATACAACATATAAAATGTCTACATCCCTTTTTGAATTTGGCATGCAAGACACTTTCCTAATGTTTTTGATCAAGTCATCATTCAAAGTTTATGCATGCATGATCCGTCTTGTGATTTACACATAAAAGAATCTATTTTTAACATGCATGAAGAAACTACGAAGATTATTTGCCTTCTCCTTTGATGTTTAAACTTTAGGAGGAAAAGACTTCTCCTTTCCTCTTTCCTTGGTAACTTTCGGCCTAATGACCAAGATGAATGGGAAAATGAGTCATTTTTGAGATCTAGTGTTCAATAAATGTCTAGAGAATCCTTGAAATGGTCTCACTTTTCCAACTTAAGAAACTTTCTTCCTCCTCCTCTATGTACCCACGGTTGGATGGAACAAAATAGAGAAAGGTTGAGCCTTTTTTGAAAGATGAATGATAGGAGGATGTTTAGAAGGTGAGTTTGGTTCTTACCTTGAAGATTCTACACATGCAAGTTGTCCAACACTTGAAGATTGAAGAATTTTTCCCTTCTCCTAAACTTGGAACTCGCGGTTTTAAAGGTTGGGAGGGAGAGAGGAAATCTTGTTTTAAGTGAGATAAATAGGATAGAGAGAGGAAGAGAATTTGTTGATTGAGATGAAAGAAGGGGATTGAAGTTGGATTGAAATTACCTACTCTTGCTAGTGAAGCTTCGGTTGAGAGGAAATAGGGAGAAGATGAGAGGTTTTGTTTAGGTGAGAGAGAGAGGTGTGGTGAAAGATTTGATGAGACAGAGTGAGGGGGATGGAAATGAAATGGGAATGGAGGAAGAGAATAAATTTTATGGCTTGTTTTTAAGCCTTGGCCAAAAATTGTTTGGTAGTAGATAAATAATTGGTTTGTCTTGGTTTAAACAGTAAGTGTAGAAGAAAAGTATTTGCATGAAATTTGATTAGTAGGCAAGTCATTTTGTGTAAGAAAAGTATAATGATGAGGGAAATAGAAAAGAAAGAAAATGTTGAAGATGTCTTCATGAATGTGATGGAATTTTAAAAAGAAAAGAGATGTTGCCTCCGCCCTTGGCTATGGACGAAAATGGGAGATAGTGGAAGGGGAAGGATTCTCATCATGATGTAGGTGGCTTGGGAAAGTAAGTGAAAACTTGAGTAAGTCTTGCATGCATTCCAATTAGGTAGGAAATTAGAAGTTGAAAGATTTTAGTCTTCATTTTCCTTTGCATGTGAGGTGCTTAGGTAGAATAGTGTAAGAATTGCATGCAAACTTAGTGTGGATAGGGAGGTTTTGTAAGAATAAAGTGATGCATGGGGAGGAGGCGGTCAAGCTTGGGTAAGGGTGTGGGGTTTTACCATTTTGTCCTTTCTTCTTTTTCTTATGTGTTATTTCCTTTTTCTTTTACTTTAATTCCTAACAAAAATTGTACAATTCTTTATATGCCTATTTTACTTATTTTTATTTCTCTTAGGTAATTTAGTAGTTCTTAAATTCTATTTAAGGCACATGTATACGTATTATACCAAGTACGGTGCAACGATCGCACTCTACTTCCATCGTAATTCCTTTTGTTCTCTTTTCAACTAGTCCAGGGGTGCGTGTCGTAACATTGACCATTTATGAACTGCTCGAATTAACTAACTAAAATTAGTTTCAAATTATGAATTGAACAGAACCAAGAACGTCCCTACCCTTCCAAAATCATATATTTCATACGCGATTGTCGATGATTATGAACGTCTAGCTCTATAAACCCAATATTTTCAAAACCAACATATTGTTGTGTCAAATGTTGAAATGCCTTTGTCACACCAACACCAACATCAACCAATGAAATGATAATTTGTTTACAAGTTGGTGTAAGATTAAAGCTGATGAGATAAAATGCATGAGCCTTTCCTCTACTATTGGATGGGTGTGAATATCACTGAATTCCACAACATCCTAAATTCAATTTTAAACATGATTCCCACTTTGAACGATATTCTAATCTCTCTTTTTCTTTCCTCATGAGTGGGATGTAAGCGATTCACAAGCGAATCAAGTCTGGTTAGATTTTGGCTCAACTAGATTGACTCGATATTTGTGTAACTATGGTATTCCTCTGCCACAATTGAGGGTTCTTTTATTAATAAAATGCTCGGACAGTGCCGCCCGTACTTCACCTAATATATATATATATATATATATATATATATATATATATATATATATATATATATATATATATATATATATAGATGAAGGACGGGCGATACCGTCCGGGTGTTTTATTAATATTTGACCCTCACTTATGGTGGAGGAATACCGTGGTTACAAAAGCCCTATACTCGACGGGAGACTCTCCCAAAAGAAAATGGAAAATAAGTACATGAGTCAAAAAAAAGAAATGTACAAGAAAATTAAATGTGCTACGTGTTGCTTGTTCGTCGAAGGTGAAGAGAGCTACATATTTGGGCGAACCCATGCTTGTCAACGATCATGATGCTCCATGCCACAGTAAAAAGTAAATGGTTAAACAGAGCAAATTGTTGAGGTAAATGAATGTTGTATATTCAAAGAGATCAGAACGTACCCACGTCACCTTGGTCAATGTGACCAAGGCAACCATCCAAGATAGGTCGCCAACCCAAATGGGAGACATCCAATGCGCGCACAACAATAGATGTGTGTAAACAAAATAATAAGTGGGTTAGAGATTGAAGATAAACAGCATATGAAGAGAAGTGCAAGTATAAAGAATGTGTTGCATACCCATGTTGTCCGTATTCAAATGGCTACAGGCAACTGTCGATGTTGTAGGCCAACCCATATAGGAGACTAGAAGCGATGATAACAGTCATGGCGGTCTTGATCCAGGAGGCATAACGGGGTCGTGGTGGCGAAATGTTGGTAACGTAACATCAGCGCAAATGACACTAGAAATATGACTCGGCAATGAAGACATTAAGGTATAAGCTGTGAATTGCTGCGAAATGAGGGCCTGTTGAGCCAAGAGATGCGCAGGCATGTTTGTCTCCCTTGGTGTATGCACGACTTGAAAGGTCCGTGAGAGTTGCAGAGCACGAAGACGAGCTAAATCCGGTGCTAATGAAAGGGAAGGCTGGGTTGTCAAACAGAGAAGATCAGCACAGTCTACCTCTAGTATAAGGTCTCCATAGCGTGGAAGGTAATATATTGTCGCTACTAGAGTCGCTTGAGCCTCAACCCTTAGGGGCATATCTAAGCGGAGGGGAAAAGATATGCCATGTATAAAAGTGCCTGTAGAATCACGGAGTATGGCACCACCACTAGCATGTATCCTGCCTACAGCTGCATCTGTATTGAGTTTAATCGCCCAACAGGAGGAGTAATCCAACGAAGAAGACGATGTCAGAAGTGCCTCATAGGAGGAGAAAGCCCGGCATTAATCAATTGAGGCACTGGGCATGCGAGGCGTGTTCCAGATATACTAGATGCCCAAGTATAGAGATCCTGCCGAATGAAACCGATAATGAGGCGAGGAGACCAAGATTGATCATCATGTAGGATAGAGGCATATTGCTTCCAGATGTTCCACAATATTAAGCCTGGGAAAAAAATCTGCATAGCTCCTAAAAACGTAGGCAGTGCCGAACACCAAAGTGAAAGGATATAAGATCGCCAAGATCCTGTGGTGAATGAGTGTATATCCAATAACGAAGCAAAGTAGGACCAGATAATCCGAATCTCAGGGCATGCGAAAAATAGATGCAAAGTATGCGACGATGCATTTCGGCAAAACGGACAGAGAGAAGGCATAATAGACATAAACCTCTTCAAATTGTCAGGCAGGGGTAGCGCATGGTTATAGAATTTCTGTAAAAATATTTGAGCAGCCGGACGTTGTGTACGGTACCATATATAATCATATGAAAGGAGTGATGAATCTGACGGCCTTAACAAATCATAAACTACACGTAGAGTGAATGCTCCAGATGGTGTAGGCCATTTGGTGTAGGAGCTGCAATTGTTAAATCTGAGCATAATGAATGTATAGCACATATACGCTTCCATCCAGGGGAATCATATAATCGTGGTGTATAGTTATTGCGATGTCCGTAGCGTGCCCGCATGCATCGACCCAAAGCGATTCACTGGTATGATATAGATGCCAGATCTTACATGAGTAAGTATATTGAATTGAACTGAGATCGCGAATGCCTAATCCACCCTTATTTGTATGCCTGCAGATTGTTTTCCAAGTGGTCCAATGATGTTTAGTGGGTCCCCAAAAAAATCTGGAAAAAACGAGTTTCAAGTGCGCGAATGACA